>BNST01003070.1:0-11798 GCA_019650275.1 Xylocarpus granatum
CCTGCCAAATGTGCTTGATGCCTCTACGATGCCCGTGGGGATGTTCCATTTGCTCCATGAAGTTCATCTTGTGCATTGCCGAACGCGCACAATGCCTCGGCCGTGGCTGTGTGGATGTTCTAGTCACCCATGGGAGTTTGTCCCGTGCACTGCCGAACGTGTCCCAACTCCGCTGCCATGCCCACGGGAATGTTCTGGTCGCTCCCATAAGTTCATCCTGCAAACTTTTGAATGTGGCTGACTTCTCTGATGCACCTACAGGGATGTTCCAGTCACTCCTGGAAGTTCATCCCAAGCACTGCCAAATGCATCCGATGCCTAAGCCGAGCCCGCGTGGATTTTCTGGTCTTTCCCAGAAGTTCATCCCGTGTACTGCCGAACGTGCCTGATGACTCTGCCACACCCACGGGATGTTCAGGTCGGTCCTGGAAGTTCATCCCACGCATTGTCTAACTGTTTGGGTCCCGATTTCTTGTCCCAACTTTTCTACACCTTAGGAGTTAGCACGACTTCTAAAACCTCTCATAACTTGCTGTCCCATTTGATTCTTGAGTTCTTTTCTTATATTTACATCCCCTAAGCTGTCCTTTGGGTTAACTAATATAAAAAGGATATGTTGGATAGGCAAGACAACTCTTAAACCTATCACAACTTGCCTTGGTTGAAGAAGACAACTCTTAACTTCAACCTAAGCTCTTAAGCAAGGAAGACAACTCTTCACCTTGTCTTAAGCCCAAGTTATCTCAAGACAACTCTTAAAAGATAACTGAAAAATAAACAAGAATAGAAGCAAGAATGCTAACCTTGATTGTTGATTAATGAATGAAAATATACAAATTCGGAGCATATCCCCATGCTAACAAATAATGGGCTGTATTTATAGTATTGGACAGCCTTTTCCTAATTTAACTAGCACTTGAGTTCATTATCCACTTAGGACAAGTTTTCCTAAGTCAAGAAGGTTCTAAGTCAAAGGGTCTAAGACAACTAGAATCTTATCAAGATAGACCTTATTCAAATGTTTCCTAATTATACTAGGATTCTTGGTCTTTCTGAATTTTGACCTAGACTAGAATTCCTACCTTATCTTGTATTCTACAGCATCTGGACTTTCTCTTGGCTTATCCTTCTAGGACTAGGACTCTGAATGTGCATCCTTCTGCCTTAGAATTCTTCTACTGTCAGCTGACTATCCTATTACGACTGGTATCCTTCTATGCACTAGGACCTCACTGCATATCGTCTGCAGTAGTAACTCTCCTTGGCATGGATGTCTTGCTGCCGCTGGAACGCTGCTTCGGCGTAGATTGTCCTCGTCGTTATCTACTGGAACTCTTACTTAGATGTGATTACAATTATCACTTAAGTTTATTATCCACTTAGGACAAGTTTTCCTAAGTCAAGAAGGTTTCCTAAGACAACTATAATCTTATCAAGATAGACCTTATTCAAATGTTTCCTAATTCTACTAGGATTCTTGGTCTTTCTTGAATTTTGACCTAGACTAGAATTCCTACCTTATCTTGTATTCTACAGCAGCTGGACTTCCTCTTGGCTTATCCTTCTAGGACTAGGACTCTTAATATGTATCCTTCTGCCCTTAGAATTCTTCTTGTCATGACTATCCTGTTGTACTACTGCTGCTGTAGAACTCTTCTTGGCATGATGTCCTGCTGCTGCTGGAACTCTGCTTGGCGTAGATGTCCTCCTACTGCTGGAACTCTTCTTGATGCGATTATCCTTCTTATGCTGGAACTCCTGTTGGTGTGAATGTCCTTCATTAATTAGGATTAAGTCAAATACTGGCCAGGCTTCACGGCTGCGCTGCATACTTGCTGTTGCTTGTTGTGCACATTTTCTGGCCCATGCTCTCCTTTGCTGCCTCATTTTCTGCCGTTGCCTTTCCTGCATACTTAGGTTCTCAACAATCCCCCTTTCTTGAAGACTCACCTTGTCCTCAAGGTGAAAGTTTTGAAAACTGCTGCTGGATGTCATTATAGTCTTCCCAAACTTGTACGGGTAATGGCAAAGGTTGTAGCAATCCCTTGGTCTTGCCATCTTCTGGTTTTATCCATGGGAAAATGTCACAATTGCTGTCTTTCTTCTTGACTTCTGCCTTGAATCCTTCTGACCAAAAGAATAGCTTGATCCGCATGTAAGTACAGAACCATCCTGAATGTCCTCCTTCCCGTGAGTTGTGGAAGTGATTTAAGATCTTCCCCCTTAGTCTCGGTATGTTTGGTACATATACCTGCTGGTTGTGCCAAATATATCTATTCTTTAGGGTGAATTTACTAACCTTAGGGTCAAAATTCTTGATCTTCTCAGTGAGCTCTTGGCTTTGGGGATCAATCTTTATTGGCTCCTTGATTTCTGTCCATACATTCCACTCTGCTCTGCTAATGGCAGTGAGGCATGCATCATTAGGCTCACATGCTGTCCACAATGCTTGACCTTCATTGCTTCTGGACAATGCGTCTGCCACCTTCTTTTCCTTGCCCAGTTTGTAGATTATTTCATACTCATAACCCAGCAATTTGACAAGGAACTTTTGCTGCTCTGGTGTGGTAATTTTCTGCTCCATGAGGCTTCTCAAGGGTTGTTGATCTGTAATGATAAGGAATTTCCTCCCAAAAAGGTAAGGTCGCCATACCTTGACTGCATGGATGATGGCAAACATCTCCTTGGCATATACTGACCATTCCTTCTTCATAGGCCCTAAGACTCTGCTCATGTATGCAATAGGTCTTCCGGCTTGACTCAGGACAGCACCTATTCCATCTTGACATGCGTCAGTGTGAAGCTCGAAGGTTTGGCTGAAGTCGGACAGTGCTAACACCGGGGTCCACACATGGCTTGCTTCAACAACTTGAATGCGTCTTCACTCTTCTCTGTCCATAGGAATCCGTTCTTCTTCAGCAAATCCATCAGTAGTTCATCCCATGTGCTGCCCAATGCACCCGAAGCCTCTGCAGTGCCCAGGGGATGCTCTTGTCGCTCTCGGAAGTTTCATCCTGCACACTGCCAAACGTGTCCAATGCCGCTACCGTACCCATGGGGATGTTCAGGTCGGTCTCCTAAGTTCGTCCCGCATGCTGCCTAATGTGCCCAAAGCCTCTGCTGCACCCGCAGGGATGTTCTGGTCACTCCCGGAAGTTCATCCCGTACACTACTGAATGCACCGACACCTCTGTCGCACCCGCATGGATATTCTGGTCATTCCCTGGAAGTTCTTCCTGCACACTGCCACGCTATTGGGGTCCCGATTTCTTGTCGTAACGTTTCTACACCTTAGGGGTTAGCACGACTTCTAAAACTTCTCCTAACTTGCTATCCCATTTGATCCTTGAGTTCTTTTCTTTGGTTCTTGTCCCCTAAGCTGTCCCTTGGGATTAACTAATGATAAAAGGATATGTTGGATAGGCAAGACAACTCTTAAACCTATCACAACTTGCCTTGGTTGAAGAAGACAACTCTTGACTTCAACCTAAGCTCTTAAGCAAGGAAGACAACTCTTCACCTTGTCTTAAGCCCAAGTTATTTCAAGACAACTCTTAAAAGATAACTGAAATATAAACAAGAATATAAGCAAGAATGCCAAAGCTTGATTTTTGATTAATGAATAAAAGCTTACAAATTTGGAGCATATGTCCATGCTAACAAATAATGGGTTGTATTTATAGTATTGGACAGCCTTTTCCTAATTTAACTAGTACTTAAGTTCCCTATCCACTTAGGACAAGTTTTCCTAAGTCAACAAGATTTCCTAAGACAACTAGAATCTTATCAAGATAGACCTTATCCAAATGTTTCCTAATTCTACTAGGATTCTTGGTCTTCTTGATTGACTAATCCTATTTTGACTAAACTTCTTTATCCTTATCTTATCTCCTACAGCTGCTGGTCTTTATCTTGTTGTTTCCTTCTAAGATTAGGACTTCCTTATGGCATGTCCTTCTGTCCCAAGACTTCTTCTTGACGTGAACAACTTGTTGAAGCTAAACCCTTCATGACATCCTGCTGCTGCTGGAGTTCTTCATGCCGTACACATCCTTCTCCTGCTTGAATTGCACCATGCGTATCCTGCTGATGCTGGAGTCCTTCTTGGCTTGGATGTCCTTGGTCAATTAGGATAAAGTCAGAACCTGGCCGTGCTTCACTGCATGCTGTGTGCAAGCTTGTTGCACGTACGTTCTGGCCCGTAGCTGCCTCTCTTGCTGCTTGGCGCCTCTCTTGCATCCTCCTATGCCGCTCACGCTCCCTTTTCCTCCTAAGGTCCTCAACAATCCCCCTTTCTTGAAGACTCACCTTGTCCTCAAGGTGGAAATTAGGGAACCATTGCTGGATATCATCATAGTCTTCCCATGTTGCTTCATCCTTGGGCGAATGACTCCACAATATGAGTACTCTCCATACTGGCCTTCTATTGTACCATAGCTTACTATACAAAATCCTAAGGCTTCCTTCAGTTGCTGCCCAAGGTGATCTTCCCTGAAAACGTCGGGCAGTCCCTCATTCACTTGTCTCACATCTCCTATCTTCTTCCTCAACAATGAAATGTGAAACACCGGATGTAGTTTGAAGGTTAACGGTAGTCTTAGGCGATGAGCTACTGCTCCAATATGCTCAACTACCTCATACGGTCCAAAATATTTTCTAGCCAACTTTGCTGTAGTTGGCTTTCCGGCCTTTATCTTCCTTCTAGGATGGATTTTATGATAGACATAGTCACCTACCTTAAATTCTTCTTCCTTCCTCCCTTTGTCCGCTTGTCTTTTCATTCGGTCCCTTGCTTGCTCAAGCTCATGCTTGAGTTTCTTCAAGACATCATCTCTTGACTGAAGTGCGACATCCACTTCATGTATGCTGCTGTTCCCCATGGTATAGCTTGACATTCCCGGGGGGTAACCTTCCATATATGGCTTGGTATGGTGTCATCTTGATTGCCGCATGATAGGTAGTATTATACCACAGTTCTGCCCATGGTATGTACTTCTCCCAATCATTTTGATGATCATGGCAAAAACACCTTAAGTACTGCTCTAGGGTTTGATTGGTTACCTCACTTTGGCCATCTGTTTGTGGATGAAAGGTGGATGAGGTGACCAAGTTGCTGCCGAGCTGTGTGAAAAGCTCCTTCCAGAACTTGCTCATGAAAACAGTATCTCTATCGGACAGCATTGTCTGTGGTATGCCATGAAGTCTTACCACATTTTTGATGAACTCTGCTGCACCCACAGGGATATGTCAGTCGCTCCCGGAAGTTCATCCTGCACACTGCAGAACACGCTGAATGACTCTGCTGCGCCTACGGGGAAGTTTTGGTCGCACCTGGAAGTTCATACTGCAGATTGCTGAACGAGCCCGATGCCTTCGCCGTACCTGTGGGGATGGTCCAGTTGGTCGTAGAAGTTCATCCCACGCACTGCCCAATGTGCCCAATTTGCCCTCTCAGGGATAGTTCGATCCTGCAGACTACTGAACGTATCTGATGCTGCTGCCGCACCTGGAGGGATGTGCCTGTAGCTCCCGAAAGTTCATCCGTGCATGGCGAATCCAGCTGATGCCTCTGCTGTGCCCATGGGAATGTTCTGGTTGCTCCCGATAGCTTGTTCTGCATGCTGCCAAATGCGCCTGATGCCTCTGCCTCGCCTGCAGGGATGATCCGGTCGTGCCCAGAAGTTCATCCCGAGCACTGCCAAATGCGTCAGATACCTGTATCGAGCCAACGGGGATTTTGCGGTCACTCCTGGGAGTTCGCCCAAGGGGATGTTCTGGTTGCCCCAGGAAGTTTGTCCCATGCACTGGCGAATGCGCCCAACACCTCTGTGATGCCTGGAGGAATGTTCTGGTCACTCCCGAAGTTCGTCCCGTGCATTGCCAAACAAGCCCGACCCGCTGCTGTGCCCGATAGGATGTTCCGGTCACTCCCAGAAGTTCATCCCTGTGCACTGCCAAATGAGCCAGACACCTCTGCCATGCCCCAGGGATGTTCTGGTCATTCCCCAAAATTCATCCCATTCACTGCCAAACAGACCCGAAGCCTCTGCTGTGCTCCCCAGGGATGCTCTGGTCAATCCCGAAGTTTGTCCTGTGCACTGCCCAACACGCCCAAAGCCCTTGGCATGCCCGGGGGAATGTTCTGGTTGCTTTCGGAAGTTTGTCCCAGAGCACTACTGAACGCGTTCGATGCCTCTGCCGTGCTCGCGGGGATGTTCTGGTTGCTCCTAGAAGTTCCTCCCAATCTCTGCCGAATGCGTCTGATGCATCTGCCGAGCCCGTGTGGATTTTTTGGGCGCTCCCTGAAGTTCGTCCCGCACACTTCCCAACATGATGGAAGCCCCTGCCATGCCCGCGTGCATGTTCCGGTCGCTTCCAGAAGTTTATCCTGTACACTACCCAACGCACCCGAAGCCTCTGCTGCGCCCGCGGGGAAGTTCTGGTTGCTCCAGGAAGTTTGTCCCGTGCACTGCCAACGTGCCCGACACCGCTCCTGTGCCCAAAGCGGTGCCCTCAGGGCTGTTTCGGTTGCTCCCAGAAGTTCATCCCATGTGATTCCGAACGAGCCCGACACCTCTACCGCGCCCGCGGGGATGTTTCGGCTGCTACCAGAAGTTCATCCTGTGCACTGCCAGACACACCCGACTTCTCTGCCGTGCCTGCGGTGATGCTGCAGTCAATCCCGGAAATTCGTTCCCCGCACTGCCCAACGTGCCCTACACCAGCTGCCATGCATGCAGGGATGTTCTGGTCTGCTCCTAGAAGTTTGTCCCACACACTGCCCAATGCATCTGAAGCCTCTGCCGCACTGTTGGCGATGTTCCGGTCACTCCCAGAAGTTCACCCCGTGCACTGGTGAACATGCCCCGATGCCTCTTCTGCCCGCAGGGATGTTTTGGTCACTCCCTAGAAGTTCATCCCATGCACTGCCCAATGCACCTGAAGCCTCTGCCGCGCCAGCGGGAAGTTCCAGTTACTCTTGGATGTTCATACCACACACTGCCGAATGTGCCCGATGCCTCTGCCGCACCCACGGGGATGTTCTGGTCACTCTTGAAAGTTTATCCCGTGCACTGCCCAACACGTCTAAAGCCTCTGGCACGCCTGCAGGGATGTTCCAGTCATCCCATAAGTTCGTACCGAGCACTGCCCAACATGTCCGAAGCCACTGCCTCGCCCGTAGGTGCATTCCGGTCACTCTCGAAAGTTTGTCCCACACACAGGGCACTGCCAAGGAAAGCAAGGGGACAAGAGCGGCATAGGATGATTCCAGTCACTCAGGAAAGTTTGTCCTGTGCACTGACCAATGCACCCGATGCCGATGCCGCACCCGTAGGGATGCTCTGGTTGCTCTCAGAAGTTCATCCTGTGCACTGCCGAATGTGTCCGATGCCGCTGCCGCGCCCACGGGAATGTTCTTGGTCGCTTCAAGAAGTTTGTCCCGCACACTGTCGAATGCACCTGACACCTTTGTTGTGCCAGTGGGATGTTCCAGTAGCTCCCGAAGTTCATCTCACGTACTGCCCAATGTGCCTGATGCCTTTTGTGCCTGCAGGGATGTTCCGGTCACTCCTAGAAGTTCATCCTGCACACTGGTGGATGCACCCTGACTGCATTGTCACGCCCACGGGGATGTTCCAGTTGCTCCCGGATGTTCATCCCAAGCGCTTCTGAACGCATTCTGACCCCTCTACCAAGCCTGCAGGGATTTTCAGGTCACTCCCAGAAGTTCATCCTGTGCACTGGCAAACGGGCCTGAAGTCTCTGCCACACCCACTGGGATGTTACAGTTGCTCCAGGAAGTCCCTCCTGTGAACTGCCAAATGCATCCAAAGCCTCTACAGCAACCGTGGGGATAATCCAGTCGCTCCAGGAAGTTCTGGGAGCGACCGAAACATCCCTGTGGTTGCAGCAGTGGCTTCGGATATGTTCGACAGTATGCGGGACAAACTTCTGGGAGTAACCTGAACATCCCCATGGGCATGGCAGAGGTGTCTGGCGCGTTGGGCTGTGCACAAGACAAACTTCTGGGAGTGACCAGAACATCCCTGTGGGTCACGACAGAGGTGTCGGTTGCGTTTGGCAGTGCGGAAGACGAACTTCCGGGAGCGACCGGAACATCCCCCTGGGCATGGCAGAGGCTTTGGGCGTGTTGGGCAGTGTGCAGGATTAACTTCTGGGAGCGACCAAAAAATCAACGCTGGCTCGGAAGAGGCATCGGACAAGTTCGGCAGTTCTCAGGATGAACTTCCAGCAGCAACCGGTACATCCCTGCAGGCGCGAAAGCCGGAAAATTCCCTGTGGGCACGACAGCGGCATTGGGCGCGTTCGGCAGTGCTTGGGATGAACTTCAAGTAGCAACCAGAACATCCCTGCAGGCATGGAGAGGCATTGGGTGCATTCGACAGTGTTCTGGACAAACTTCGGAGATCGACCTGAACATCCCCGCGGAAGCGGCAGCAGCGTTGGACACATTTGGCAGTGAGCTGGACAAACTTCTAGGAGTGATGGGAACATCCTCACGGGCGTGGCAGAGGCTTTGGCGTGTTGGGCAGTGCACAGGATGAACTTTTTGGAGCGACCAGAACATCTCCGCGGGCATGGCAGAGGTGTCGGGCATGTTCGGCAGTGTGCAAGACGAACTTCCAGGAGCAACTGGAACATCCCATCAGGCACGGCGAGGTATCAGGCGCGTTCAGTAGTGTGCAGTACGAACTTTCTGGAGCAACCTGTCATGCGTGTTTGGTAATTCTCAAGACGGACCTCCCAGAGCGACCGGAACATCCCTGCAGGCACGGCAGAGGCATTGGGCGCATTCAGCAGTGCGCGGATGAACTTTCAGGGAGCGACTGGAACAATCCCGCAGGTGCACCAGCAGCATTGGACAAGTTGACCAGTGCACAGGATGAACTTACTGGAGCGACCAGATCATCCTCAAGAGTGTGGCAGAGGCTTCGGGTGCATTGGACAGTGTGCAGGACGAACTTACAGGAGTGACTGGAACATCCCCGCGCCGTGGCAGAGGCACCAGGCACGTTTGGCAGTGCACGGGACAAACTTCTGGGAGAAACTTGAATATCCCTGGGCATCAGTGGCATCGGACATGTATGGCAGTGCACGGCATGAACTTCCGGGAGCGACCAGAACATCTCCACGGGCATGGCAGAGGCGTTAGCGTGTTGGGCAGTGTGTGGGACAAACTTCCGGAGCCACATGAACATCCCTGCAGGTGCAGCGGCAGTGGCGGACACGTTCAGCAGTGCACAGAACCAACTTTCGAGAGTAGCAAGAACATCTCTGCGGGCACAGTAGAGGCATCGGGCATCCTCGCAGGCATGGCCAATGTGTTGGATGCATTGGGCAGTGCACATGATGAACTCCTGTAAGCGACCAGAACATCCCTGCAGGCACAGTAGAGGCATCAGGCGCATTCGCCAGTGCACAGGACAAACTTCTGGAGTTACCAAAACATCCATGCAGGCACTGCAGAGGCATTGGGTACATTTGGCAGTGCATAGGGTGAACTTCAGGAGCAACCAGAATATCCTCGCGTGCTCGGCAGAAGTGTCAGATGCGTTCAGCAGTGTTCAGGACGAACTTCTGGGAGAGGCCGGAACATCCCCGCGGGCATGATAGAGGCTTGGGCACATTTGGCAGTGAGGGCGACAAACTTTTAGGAGCAACCGGAACATCCCTGTGGACTTGGCAGAGGCATTGGACGCATTCAGCAGTCCTCGCGACAAACTTGCAGGAGTGGCCCAAACATTTCTGCAGGCAAAGTAGGGGTGTTGGGCGCATTCGGCAGTGTGCAGTACATACTTCCAGGATCTACGGGAACATCCCCGCGGGTGCGGCATCGGCATTGGACATGTTGGGTCATTGTGTAGGACAAACTTGCAGGAGCAACCGGAACATCCCTGCAAGCACAGCAGAGGCTCCGAGCGCGTTGGGCAGTGCACGGGATGAACTTTTGGGAATGACCGAAAATCTCTACGGGTGCGACAGTGGCATCAGGCACAATCACCAGTGCATGGAATGAACATCCAAGAGCTATCGGAACATCCCTGCTGACATGGCAGAGAATTTAGGTAAGTTGGGAAGTGCTCAGGATGAATTTCTGAGACAACCAGAACATCCCCTTGGGCACTGTAGAATCTTCTGGTGCTTTAGGCAGTGCACAGGACAAACTTCCAGGAGTGACCCGAACATCCCTGTAGGCAGGCAGAGGCTTTGGGCGCATTCGACAGTGCACGGAATGAACTTCCAGGATCTACCGGAACATCCCCACAGGTGCAGCAGAGATGTTGGGTGCATTCAGCATTGCAGAGGATGAACTTCTGCAAGGGACCAGAACTTTCCCGTGGGCATGCGAGCAGCATCAGAGACGTTCACAAATTTATGGGGTGAACTTCCAGTAGCGACCAGAAAATCCCGGCAACCTTGGCAGAGGCTTTTGACGCTTTTGACAGTGATCGGGATGAAGTTCCAGGAGGTACCGGAACATCCCCACGGGTGCAGCAGAGGCATCAGATGAGTTCATCAGTGCTCAAGAAGAACTTCAGGGAGCAACTTGAACATCCCCATAGGCATGGCAGAGACGTCGGGCGCATTCGTGTTGAGAACCTAAGTATGCAGGAAAGGCAATGGGCAGAAAATGGGGCAACAAAGGAGAGCATGGGCCAGAAAATGTGCATAACGAGAATGGCAGCAGAAAGTATGCATCCCAGCAGTGAAGCCCAACCAGTATTTGACTTAATCCTAATTAATGAAGGACATCTACGCCAAGCAGAGTTCCAGCAGCAGTAGGATATCCATGCCAAGGAGAATTCCACCAGCAGCAGTAGGATATCCATGCCAAGGAGAATTCCACCAGCAGCAGGACATCTATGCCAAGAAGTGTTCTATCAGCAGCAGAACACGCATGATGAATTCTAGCAGCAATAGCATAGTCATGACAAGAAGAATCCTAAGGGCAGAAGGATACTTATTCAGAGTCCTAGTCCTAGAAGGATAAGCCAAGAGGAAGTCCAGCTGCTGTAGAAAACAAGATAAAGTAGGAATTCTAGTCTAAGTAGGAATTCAAGAAAGACCAAGAATCCTAGTAGGATTAGGACACAAAGGATAAGGTCTATCTTGATAATGTTTTATTTGACTTAGAAAAGCTTGTTGACTTAGGAAAACATATCCTAAGTGGATAAGGAACCTAAGTACTAGTTAAATTAGGATAAGGCTGTCCTAGGACTATAAATACAGCCCATTATTTGTGAGGAGGGGATAAGCTACGAATTTTGTTATTTTCTCATTCATTAATCAAGAATCAAAGGTAAGCATTCTTGCTTACATTCTTGTTTATATTTTCGGTTATCTTTTAAGAGTTGTCTTGAGATAACTTGGGCTTAAGACAAGGTTAAGAGTTGTCTTCCTTTCTTAAGAGCTAAGGTTGAAGTTAAGAGTTGTCTTGCCTATCCAACATATCTTTATATATATTAGTTAACCCAAAGGACAGCTTAGGGGATATAAAATAAGAAAAGAACTCAAGAATCAAACGGGACAGCAAGTTAGGAAGGATTCTAGTAGGCGTGCTGACCCCTAAGGTGTAGAAAAGTTGGGGAAAAAAATCAGGACCCCAACAATTCGGCAGTGCACGTGACAAACTTCTGGTAGCGACCTGCACAACCCCCTGCACGCGGTAGTGGCATCGGACGTGTTCGGCAGGGCGCGGGACACACTTCAGGAAGTGACCGCAACATTGCTGCGGGCATGGCAGAGGCTTCAGGCACATTGGGCATGGCAGAGGC
>BNST01003071.1:0-31947 GCA_019650275.1 Xylocarpus granatum
GACAAACTTCTAGTAGTGACCGAAACATCCCCACAGGCTTGGCAGAGATGTTGGGTGCATTCGGCAGTGTGCGAGACGAATTCCCAAGAGTGACCAAAAAATCCTCGCAGGCTCGGCAGAGGCTTTGGGCACATTTGGCAATACACGAGATGAACTGACCAGAACATCCTTGCGGGCGCAGCAGAGGCTTTGGGCATGTTCAGCAGTGCATGGGACAAACTTCTAAAAGCGACCAAAACAATCCCTAGGAGCTCACCAAAAGCTTAAGGCACATTCGGCAGTGCACGGGACGAAACTTCTGGGAGCATCCAGAACATCCACACATGAAAGGTAGGAGAGTTGAACATGTTTAGTAGTGTGCAGGACGAACTTCCAGAAGTGACCAGAACATCTTCGTGGACACAGTAGCAGCATTCGGCACGTTTAGCACTGTGAGGGACAATCTTCCGGTAGCGATCAAAAAATCCCTCGCGAGCTTGAAAAAGGCATCGGACGCATTTGATAGTGCTCGGAATGAACTTGTAAGAGCAACTAGAACATCCCCGCAGGCTCGGTCAGAGGCGTCGGGCATGTTCGGCAGTGCACGAGACAAACTTCCAGGACAACCAAAACATCCTCATGGGTGCGGCAAAGGCATTGGACAAGTTCGCAGTGCTAGGGATGAACTTCTGGTAGCGATCAAAAAATCTCTGCAGGTGCGGCAGAGGCATCGGGTGCATTGGGCAGTGTATAGGATGGCTGCGATGGAACATTCTCTCAGGTGCCGCAAAGCCATGGGGTTGCATTCAGCAATGTGCTAGGCGAAATCTGAGAGCGACTAGAACATCGCCACGGGTGCTGGCAGCGACCTCGGACACGCTCATGTTCAGAACCTAAGTATGCAGGAAAGGCAATAGGAAGAAAATGAGCCAGCAACAGTTAGCATGGGCTAGAAAATGTGCACAACAAGCATGGCAACAACAAGTATGCAACCCAGCAGTGAGGCCCGACCAGTATTTGACTTAATTCTAAATAATGAAGGACATTCACACCAACAAGAGTTCCAACAGAAGAAGGATAATCGCATCAAGAAGAACTCCAGTAGCCGTAGGACATTTATGTCAAGGAGAGTTCTAGCAACAGTAGGACATCTAAGCCATGAAGGATTCCACCACACCAGTGCACGCTTGGTGGAATTCTAGCTAAGGAAGGATGTTCAAGTCAAGAGGAATTCCAATAGCAGTAGAACATGCATGATGAATTCCAATAGCAATGGGATACTCACAGCCAAGGAGAGTTCTAAAGGCAGAAGGATATGCATTAAGAGTCCTAGTCCTAGAAGGATAAGCCAAGAGGAAGTCCAGTGGTAGTAGAATACAAGATAAGGTAGGAATTGAAGTCTAGGTAGATAATCAAGAAAGACCAAGAATACTAGTAGGATTAGGATACCTTTGGACAAGGTCAATCTTAATAACATTCTAGTTATCTTAGGAAAGCCTATTGACTTAGGAAAACTTGTCCTGTGTGGATAAAGAACTCAAGTACTAGTTAAATTAGGAAAAGGTTGTCCAATACTATAAATATAGCCCATTATTTGTTAGCATGAACATATGCTCGAATTTGTAAGTTTTTATTCATTAATCAAGAATGAAGCTTCGACATTCTTATTTATTCTATTTCGGTTACCTTTTAAGAGTTGTCTTTAGATAACTTGGGCTTAAGAGCTTAGGTTGAAGTCAAGAGTTCTCTTCTTTAGCCAAGGCAAGTTGTGATAGGTTTAAGAGTTGTCTTGCCTATCCAGCATGTCCTTTTATCATTAATTAATCCTAGAGGACAATTTAGGGGATGAGAATCAAAGAAAAGAACTCAAGGATCAAACGGGACAGCAAGTTAGTCAAGAATCAAGCTTTAGCACCCTTGCTCATATTCTTGTTTATATTTTGATTATATTTTAAGAGTTGTCTTCAGATAACTTGGGCTTAAGACAAGGTGAAAAGTTGTCTTCCTTGCTTAAGAGCTTAGGTTGAAGTCAAGAGTTGTCTTCTTCAACCAAGGCGAGTTGTGATAGGTTTAAGAGTTGTCTTGCCTATCAAACATATCCTTTTATCATTAATTAATCCCAACGGACAGCTTAGGGCACAAGAATCAAAGAAAAGAACTCAAGGATCAAACGGGACAGCATGTTAGGAGAGGTTTAGAAGTTGTGCTAACCCTTAAGCTGTAGAAAAAAGTTGTGACATGAAATTGGGACCCCAGCAGCTCGCAATGCATGGGACAAACTTCCAGGAGTAACGGGAAAATCCCTCGCGAGTTTGGTAGTGGTGTCGGACCCATTCGACAGTGCTCAGGATGAACTTTCGTGAGCAACCGGAACATCCCTGTGGACGCGGCAAAGTCGTCTAGCGCATTTGGTAGTGCGTGGAACGAACTTCCAGAGCGACTGGACATTCCGATAGGCACGGCAGTAGCATCAAACGCATTTGGCAGTGCATAGGATGAACTTCTGGGAGCAATCAGAACATTGTCGCTGGCAAGGTAACGGCATCAAACACGTTCGGCAGTGCACGGGAGAGGCTTTTGGTGCGTTAAGCAGTGCGCGGGAGGAACTTCCGGTAGCGACCTGAACATCCCCCGTGGGCTTGGTAGAGGCGTCGGACGAGTACTGCAGTACTCAGGACAAACTTCCGGGAGCGACTGGAACATCCACACGGGCATGGCAGTGGCGTCAAATGCGTTCGGCAGTGTCGCAGGATGAACTTCCGAGAGCGACCAGAACATCCCTGTAGACGCAGCAGCGACGTCAGACACATTGGGCAATGCACAAGATGAACTTCTGCAAGTGACCAGAACATCTCCACGAGCACGGCAAAGGCATCAAGCACATTCGGAAGCATTCAGGACAAACTTCCTGGAGCAACTGCAAAATCCCCGCAGGCACGACAGAGGTGTCAGAGCGCGTTAGGTAGTGCATGGGACAAACTTTTGAGAGTGACCAGAACATGTCTATGGGCACAGCAGTGCCATTCAGCACATTCGCAGTGCGATAGGACAAACTTCCAGGAGCGACCGAAAAATCCCCTTGGGCTCAACAGAGGCGTCGGATGCATTCGGCATTGCTCGGGATGAATTTTTGGGAGCGATCGAAAACATCCCTACGAGCGCAGCAAAGGCTTCAGGCACGTTGGACAGTGACTGAGACGAACTTCTAGGAGTGACCAAAACATTGGGCATGGTAGTAGTGTTGGACATGTTGGATAGTGTGTAGGACAAACTTCTGGGAGCAACCAAAACATCCCCACAGAGCGAAGAGGTGTCAAGCGCATTCTATAGTGTGCAGGATGAATTTCTTGGAGCGACTAGAACATCTCTGTAGGCACAGCAAAGGCTACAGGCACGTTTGACAGTGCATGAGATGAACTTTTGAGAGCGACCAGAACATCCCCGCTGGTGCGGCAGAGTCTTTGGGCGCGTTCAGCAGTGCACGGGATGAACTTTTTGGAATGACTGGAACATCCCCTCGAGTGCAGCAGAGGCCTCGGGCGCATTCAGCAGTGCATGAGATAAATTTATGGGAGTGACCTAAAGATCCTCGGGGGCATGGCAACAGCATTGGACAGCGGTGCATAGTACAAACTTCTCGCGGTGACCAGAACATCCACAGCGGGTGCGTAGAGGCATCGGGTGTGTTTGGCAGTGTACTGGACGAACTTTCAAGTGTGACAAGAACATCCTGTGGACGGAGCAGAGGCTTCGGGCATATTCTGCAGTCCACGAGATGAACTCTCAAGAGCAACCGGAACATCCTCACGGGCACGGGAGAGGCATCGGGTGTGTTCGCCAATGCACGGTACAAACTTCCAGGAGTGACTGGAAAATCCCAATGGGCGTGGCAGAGGTGTCAGATACATTTGGCAATCCGTAGGACGGACTTCTGGGACCGACCGAATCATCCCTGCGAGCACGGCAACGGCATTGGGTGCATTCAGTAGTGCACAGGTTGAACTTTCAGCAGTGATTGGAAAATCCCCAAGGCTCAACAGAGGCGTCGAAACGAACTTCTGGGAGCGACCGTAACATCCCTGCAGGAGCGGCATCCGGCGCATTCGGTAGTTCGTGGGACTAACTTCTGGGAGCGACCAAAATATCCCCATGGGCTTGGCAGAGGCATCGGACATGTTCAAAAGTTTTTGGGATGATGTTCCGAGATTGACCAAAACATCCCTACAGGCATGGCACAGGCATCGGACATGTTCGACATTACGAGGGACAAACTACTGGAAGCGACCAGAGCATCCAGGCAGGTGTGGCGAAGGCGGCAGACACATTTGGCAGTGCTCAGGTCATACTTCCACAAGTGATGGGAACATCCCCTTGGGCCCTGTAGCAGCATCGAGACATGTTTGGCAGCGCACAATATGAACTTACGAGAGCGACCAAAAAATCTTCGTAGGCACTGCAGACGTGTCGGGTGTGTTGTGCAGTGCATGACACTAACTTCATGGAGCGACCGAAACATCCCCACGGGCGCAGCAGTGGTGTTGGGCGTGTTTGGGTAGTGCCAAGGACAGACTACTTGGAGTGATAGGAAAATCTCCATGCGCTTGACAGAGGCATCGAATGCATTTGGCAGTGCTCGGGATGAACTTCTGGGAGCAACAGGAATGTCCCTACAGGCGTGAAAGAGGTTTTGGGCTCATTGGGTAATGTGCAGGGGTGAACTTTTGGGAGGAACCAAAAAATCCCCAGTGGGTATGGCAGAGCTGCCAAGCGCGTTGGGCTTTATGCAGTACGAACTTCCGGGAGTGACCGGAACATCCCTGCGGGCGCAGCAGCGGCGTTGGGCGTGTTCGGCAGTGCATGGGTCAAACTTCAAGGAGCAGCAAGAATATACCCCGTGGGCTCAGCAGAGGCATCAGATGCTTGTGGTAGTGCTCAGGATGAACTTCCAGGAGTGGTTGGAACATCCCACGGGCGCGACAAAGGCTTCGGGTGCATTTGACAATGCATGGGACAAACTTTTGGGCCAAAAAATCCCAGCGGGTGCGGTAGAGCTGTTGGGCACATTAGGCTGTGAGCGGGATGAACTTTTGGGAGTGATCGGAACATATCCATAGGTGCAGCAATGGCGTTAGGCTCGTTTGGCGGTTCACGGGATGAACCTGCAGTAGCGACCAAAAAATCAACACGGGCTTGGCAGAGGCATTGAATGCCTTCGGGACTGCTTAGGATGAACATCTGAGAGCATCCAGAACATCCCTCTAGGCATGGCAGAGGCATCGTGTGCATTCAGTAATGTGCGGAACATTGCCGCAGCAGTGGCGTTGGACACGTTGGGCAGTGCACAAGACGAACTTCCTAGAATAATCAAAACATTCCCATGGGTACCCAAAGGCTTTGGGCTCATTGGGCAATGTGTGGGACGAACTTCTAAGAGTGATTGGAACATCCTTGTGGGCGTGGCAGCGGGTCTGGCACATTTGGCAGTGTACAGGACGAACAGTTGGGAGTGACTAAAACATCCCTATGTGTCTGAGGCTTCGGGGGCGATGGGCAGTGTGCAGGATCAACTTCTAGGAGAGACAAGAACATCCCTGAAGGCGCAGCAGCAATGTCGACATGTTTGGCAGTGCACGGGACAAACTACCAGGAGCGACTGAAACATCCCAGCAGGCATGTCTGTGGCTTCGTTGGAAAGTGCACGGGACGAACTTCGGGGAGCAACTGGAACATCCTTGCAGGTGAGGCAGAGGCATCGAGCGCATTCGGGAGTGCGCGGGATGAGCTTTTGGTAGTGACTAGAACATCCCTGTGGGTGCTTATGTGGCATTGGTCGCATTTCGCAATGTCTAGGATCAACCTCCAGGAGCGACTGAAAAATCCCCAAGGGCTCAGCAGAGGTGTTACACGCGTTTGGCATTGCTCGGGATGAACTTCCGAGAGCGGCCAGAACATCCTCGCAAGGGCGGCAGAGGATTTGGGCACTTTGGCCAGTGCACGCAATGAACTTTCGGGAGCAACCATAAAATCCCTGCATGCGTGGCAGCAGCCCTAAGTGCACTGGGCATTGCATGGACGAGCTTCCCGGAGTGATCGGAACATCCCTGTGGGCGCGGCAGCACTGTTGGGCACATTCGGCAGTGCATGAACATCCATGAGTGACTGGAAAATCCCTACAATCTCGGCAGAGGCATCAGACGCATTTTGCAGTATGTGGGGCAAACTTCCAGGAGCGACTGAAACATCCCCGTAGGCGCAGCAGTGGCATTTGGCACGTTCGGCAATGCACGGGACTAACTTCTAGGAGCAGCTAGACATTCCCACGGTCGCGGCAGATGCTTTGGGCATGTTTGACAGTGCAATAGGACAAATGTCCAGGAGCACCGGAACATCCCCGCTGGCTCAATAGAGGCGTCAGACACATTAGGCGGTGCTCGTGACAAATTTTTGAGAGCAACTGAAAACTCCCCGTGGGGCTCGGCAGAGGTGTCGAATGTGTCTGGCAGCGCTTGAGACAAACATCCAAGAGTGACTGAGACATCCTAGCAGGCATGCCACAGGCGTTGTACATGTATGTGTTGGGGTCCCAATTTTTTTCCCCAACTTTTCTACACTTTAGGGGTCAGCACGCTTACTAAAAACCTTCCTAACTTGCTGTCCCATTTGATTCTTGAGTTCTTTGCTTATATTTATGTCCCCTAAGCTGTTCTTCGGGTTAACTAATATATAAAAGGATATGTTCGATAGGCAAGAAAAGTCTTAAACCTATCACAACTTGCCTTGGTTGAAAAAGACAACTCTTGACTTCAACCTAAGCTCTTAAGCAAGGAAGACAACTCTTAACCTTGTCTTAAGCCCAAGTTATCTCAAGACAACTCTTAAAAAATAACTGAATAATAAACAAGAATGTAAGTAAGAATGCTAACCTTGATTCTTGATTAATGAATGAGAAATCTACAAAATTCGGAGCATATCCCCTCCTCACAAATAATGGGCTGTATTTATAGTATTAGACAACCTTATCCTAGTTCAACTAGTACTTAGGTTCATTATCCACTTAGGATATGTTTTTCTAAGTCAACAAAGTATTCTAAGTCCACTAAAACATTATCAAGGTAGACGTTATCCTATTGTTTCCTAATTCTACTAGGATTCTTGGTCTTTCTTGATTTTCTACCAAGACTAGAATTCCTACCTTATCTTGTATTCTACAGCTGTTGGACTTCCTCTTGGCTTATCCTTCTAGGACTAGGACTCTCAATGCATATCTCTTCTGCCCTTAGAATTCTTCTTGTTGCAACTATCCTATTGGTATTGGAATTCATCATGTGTGTCCTGCTACTAATAGATTTCTCCTTGGCATGGATGTCCTGCTGCTGCTGGAACTCTGCTTGGCATAGATGTCCTGCTGCTGCTAGAACTCTTCTTGCATGGACGCCCTGCTGCTGTGGAATTCTTCTTGATGTGATTATCCTTCTTCTGCTGGAACTCCTGTTGGTGTGAATGTCCTTCATTAATTAGGATTAAGTCAAATACTGGCCAGGCCTCACTGCTGGGCTGCATACTTGCAGCTGCCATGCTTCTTGTGAAAATTTTCTGGCCCATGCTCTCCATTGCTGCCTCATTTTCTGCCCATTGCATTTCCTGCATACTTAGGTTCTCAACAGTACGGCATTTAGCGGGACAAACTACCAGGAGGGACCAGAACATCCCCCCAGGCACAGCAGAGGCTTCAGGCACATTTGGCAGTGCACGGTATGAAATTCCAGGAGCAACAGAACAGCCCCGCGGGCACTGCTGAGGTGGCGGATGCATTCGGCAATGCTCCAGACAAATTTTTGGTAGCGACCGGAACATCACCACCGTGCCGACAGCAATGTCGGAGAGGTTGGGTAGTGCACCGGACAAACTTCCAAGATTGACCAGAACATTCCTACAGGTGTTGAATAGGCTTTAGGCATGTTGGGCAGTGTGTGAGACGAACTTCAGGGAGCAACCAGAATATCCTCGTGGGCGCGGCAGAGCTTTAGGGTGTGTTGGGCAGTGCACAAGACAAACTTTCAGGAGCAAACAAAACATCACCATGGGCGTGTCGGCGCTATCAGGCTCATTCGGCAGTGGGCTGGATGAATTTCTCGTAGCAACCGGAACATCCACACAGGCATAGCTATAGCATTGAGCGCATTAGGGCCGTCCACACGACGAACTTCTGGGAGTGACCAGAACATCCCTGCGCATTGGTCAGTGCGCAGGATGAAATTTTGGGAGCGACCGAAACATCCCTATGAGCGCAGCAGAGGGTTTGGGCACCTCTGGCAATGCATGGGATGAACTTTTGAGAGCGACCAGGAAATCCTCATGGGCTTGGCAAAGGCATTAGACACGTTTGGCAATGCTTAAGACAAACTTCCAGGATCGACCGGAACATCCCGTGGACACAATTGTGGCATCAGATGCGCTCGACAGTGTGAAGGATGAACTTCCAAAAGACACCAGAACATCCCTATGGGCCCAGCAGAGGCGTTAGTGCATTCAACAGTGCGTGCGACAAACTTTTGGGAGCGACCAAAACATCCCCACAAGCACGACTGCGACATCAGGTGTGTTCAACAGTGCACAGCATGAACTTCCAAGAGTGACTAGAACATCCCTACGAGCACAGCAGAGGCATTTGGCAGTGTGCGGAACAAACTTTTAGGAGCTGCCGAAACATCCCTGTGGGTGCAGTAGTGGTATCGAACACGTTCGGCGATGCGCGGAACTAACTTCTAAGAGTGACCCTTAAAATCCCTGCAGGATCAGCAGAGGCGTCGGACACGTCTTGCAGTGTGCGTGACAAGATTCTGGAAGCAACCGCAACATCCCCGCGTGTGCGATAGAGGCGTCAGGTGCATTTGGCAATGCACGGGACAAACTTTCGGTAGCTACCGTAACATCCCCATGGACGCAGCAAAGGCGTCGGGTGCATTTAGTAGTGTGCCCGATAAACTTTCTGGAGCAACTGGAACATCGCTGCGGGGTGCAGCAATGGCGTTCGATGTGTTTAACAGTTCACAGGACGAACTTTGAGAGCAATCGAAACATCCCCGCGGGCGTGGTAGTGGCTTCGGCGCATTGAGCAGTGCATGAGATAAACTTCTAAGTGCGACTAGTACAACCCCGTGGGTTGGGCATTGGTGTTGGACATGTTCTGCAATGTGCGGGGATGAACTTCCAAGAGTGACCAGAACATTCTTGCGGGTGCAGCACTGACTTCAGGCATGATCAGCATTGCGTGGGACGAACTACCGAGAGTGACCCGAACAACCCCGCAGGCACAATAGGGGGTTCAAGCGCATTGTGCAGTGTGCGAGATGAACTTTCGTTAGTGACTGCAACATCCACACGGGCACAATGGAGCTGACAGGAGCTGATGACTTCAACAAGGCGCGGGATGAACTTTTGAGAGCAACCGGAACATCACTGTAGGCATAGCAGACGCGTCAGGTGCATTCGACAATGCACGGGACAAACTTTGGGGAGCAACCGGAATATCCCCAGTCGGTGCAGCAAGGGAGTAAGGTGCATTTGATAGTGCACGAGAAAAACTTTAACGAATGACTAGAACATTCCCTGTGGGTGCAGTAGAGGCGTCAGCCACATTCAACCGTGCGCGAGACAATCTTCCTGAGAGCAACCAAAAAATCCTCGCGGGCATGGTAGAGGCATTAGATACATTCAGCACTGCTAGGGACGAGCTTCCGTGACGATTGGAACATCCCCGCGGTCGTTAAAGAGGCATGGGGCATGCGGCAGTGCCCAGGATGAACTTTTGGAAGTGACTAGAACATCCCCACGGGTGCCGCAGAGGAGTTGACTGCGTTCGGTAGCGCGCGGAACAAACTTCCCAGACTTACCAGAACATCCCCTGTGGTGAGCGGTAGAGGGTTTGGCTACATTTGGCAGTGCATAGGAAGAACTTCCGGGAGTGACCAAAACATTCCTGCAAGTGCAATAGAGGCGTCAAGCCCGTTCAGTAGTGTGCGGGACGAACTTTCGTGAGTGACTAGAACATCCCTAGTGGCATGGCAGCGGGATCGGGCACATTCAGTAGGGCACAGCATAAACTTCGGGGAGTGACCAACAGATCCCAGCAGGCATGGCAGTAGCATTGGACACTTGTGCGGGATGAACTTCCAGGAGCAACCAAAACATCCCCGTGGGGACGGTAGAGGCTTTGGATGCATTTGGCAGTGCATGGGGCACACTTGTGAAAGTGACTAGTGCATTCCCGCAGGCATGGCAGCGGCATCGGATACGTTTTGGTGGTGCGTGGTACAAACTTCCCAAAGCGACCAAAAAATGCCAGTTGGCGGGGCAGAGGTTTTGGACGCATTCAACAGAGTGTAGGACGAACTTCTAGAGTGACCGGAACATCCTCGTAGGCGCAGCAGAGGTGTCGAACGCATTTAGCATTGGTTAGGATGAACTTCTGAAAGTGACCAGAACATTCCCATGGGTGTGCCAAAGGCGTCAGGCATGTTTAGCAGTGCAAGGACCGAACTTCCGTGAGAAACCAAAAACATCCCTGAAGGCTCGGCAGAGGCATCGGATGCATTCAACAATGCTAGAGATGAACTTTCCGGGATTGATTGGAACATCTCCCCGAGCATGGTAGAGGCGTTGGACATGTTTCGACATTACTTGGGACAAACTTCTGAGAGCTACCGGAACATTCCCGTGGGAGTGTAGTGACATCGGCTGTGTTCGGCAACGTGTGGGACGAACTTCTAGGAGTGACCAAAACATCCCCGCGTGTGTGGCAAAGGCTTTAGGAGAATTTGGCAGTGCCCAGGATGAACTTGTGAGGCTATGAAAGGAAGATACCCACAGGGCGCGACTTCTTTGAGCGGTTTCGACATTGGTCGGGACAAACTTCCAAGAGCGACCAGAACATCCTGGCGAGCGCAGCAGTGGTGTCAGATGCATTCAACAGTGCAGGTGATGAACTTCCAGGGGGGGCATCTGGAACACCTTCTCAAGCGCAGTAGAGGCTTCTGTTAGGGTCCCGATTTCTTGTCCCAACATTTCTACACCTTAGGGTTAAGCATGACTTCTAAAAACCTCTCCTAACTTGCTTTCCCATTTTATTCTTGAGTTCTTTTCTCTTATTTATGTCCCCTAAGTTGTCCTTCAGATAGATTAATGATAAAAGAATATGTTGGATAGGCAAGACAACTCTTAAACCTATCACAACTTGCCTTGGTTGAAGAAGACAACTCTTAACTTCAACCTAAGCTCTTAAACAAGGAAGACAACTCTTCACCTTATCTTAAGCCCAAGTTATCTCAAGACAACTCTTAAAAGATAACCAAAATATAAACAAGAATTTAAGCAAGAATTCTAAAGCTTGATTCTTGATTAATGAATGAAAACTTACAAATTCGGAGCATATCTCTATGCTAATAAATAATGGGCTGTATTTATAGTATTGGACAGCCTTATCCTAATTTAAATAGTACTTAAGTTCCTTATCCACTTAGGATAAGTTTTTCCTAAATCAAAAAGGTTTTCTAAGACAACTAGAACCTTATCAAGATAGACCTTATCCAAAGGTATCCTAATCCTACTAGGATTCTTGGTCTTTCTTGATTGACTAATCTTATTTTGACTGAACCTCTTTATCATTAGCTTGTCTTATCTCTTATAGCTGCTGGTCTTTATCTTATTGTTTCCTTTTAGGATTAGGACTTCCATATGGCATGTCCTTCTATCCCAAGACTTCTCCTTGACGTGAACAACTTGTTGAAGTTGATCCCTTCTTGACGTCTTGCTGTTGCTGGAGTTCTTCATGCCATAGACTTCCTTCTTCTACTCGAATTACACCATGCGTATCCTACCAATGCTGAAGTCCTTCTTGGCTTGGATGTCCATGGTCAATTAGGACAAAGTCAAAACCTAGCCATGCTTCACTGCATGTCATGTGCAAGCTTGTTGCGCGCACATTCTAGCCCATAGTTGCCTCTCTGGCTGCTTGGTGCCTCTGTCACATCCGTTCACGCTCCTTTTGCCTCCTAAGGTCCTTAACAATCCCCTTTCTTGAAGGCTCACCTTGTCCTCAAGGTAGAAGTGAAGGAAACGTTGCTAGATATCATCATAGTCCTCCCATGTTGCTTCATCCTTGGGCGAATGACTCTACCATATGAGTACTCTCCATATTGGCCTTCTATTGCGCCCATAGTTTACTATGCGAAATCCTAAGGCTTCCTATCGGTTGCTGCCCAAGGTGATCTTCCCTGAAAACGTAGGGCAGTCCCTCATTCACTTGTCTCACATTTCCTATCTTCTTTCTCAGCAATGAAATGTGAAACACCGGATGTAGTTTGGAGGTTAATGGTAGTCTTAGGCGATAAGCTACTGCTCCAATACACTCAACTACCTCATACGGTCCAAAATATTTTCTAGCCAACTTTGCTGTAGTTGGCTTTCTGGCCTTTATTTTCCTCCTAGAATGGATTTGAAGATGGACACAGTCACCTACCTTAAATTCTTCTTCTTTCCTACTTTTGTCCATTGGTCTCCTCATTCGGTCCCATGCTTGCTCAAGCTCATGCTTGAGTTTCTTCAAGACCTCATCTCTTGACTGAAGTGTGACATCCACTTCATGTATACTGTTGTTTCCCATGGTATAACTTGACATTCTCGGGGTAACCTTCCATATACAGCTTGGTATGATGTCATCTTGATTGTCCCATGATAGGTAGTATTATACCATAGTTCTGCCCATGGTATGTACTCCTCCCAATCGTTTTGATGATCATGGCAAAAAACACCTTAAGTACTGCTCTATGGGTTCAATTGGTTACCTCACTTTGGCCATCTATTTGTGGATGAAAGGCGGATGAGGTGACCAAGTTGCTGCGAGCTGTGTGAAAAGCTCCTTATAGAACTTGGTCATGAAAATGGTATCTCTATTGGACAGCATTGTCCATGGTATGCCATGAAGTCTTACTACATTTTTTATGAACTCTTGCACTACTTCTCTTGCCAGTGTATGCTTGTTTGAGTGGCACAGAGTGTGCACTCGTGCTATGTCTGTCCACTACAATTAATATCACCATGTAACCCTTGCTATTAGGCATTCTCATGATGAAGTCCATTGTTAAGTCTTCCCAAACTTGTCTTGGTACTGGTAAAGGCTGTAAAAATCCCTTGGTCTAGCCATCTTCTAGTTTGGTATGCTGATGAACCTCACATTCTCATACTAGCTTCTTGATTTCAGACTTAAGTCCTTCCCACCAAAAGAATAGCTTGATCCGCATGTAAGTACAGAACCATCCTGAATGTCCTCTTTCCCGTGAGTTGTGGAAGTGATTCAAGATCTTCCCTCTTAATCCTAGTATGTTTAGTACATATACCTGCTGGTTGTGCCAAATATATCCATTCTTAAGGGTGAATTTAATAACCTTAGAGTCAAAATTCTTGATCTTCTTAGTGAGCTCTTGGCTTCAGGGATCTATCTCTACTGCCTCTTTGATTTCTGTCCATTCATTCCACTCTGCTCTGCTAATGGCAGTGAGGCATGCGTCATTAGGCTCACATGCTATCCATAATGCTTGACCTTCATTGCTTCTAGGCAATGCATCTACCACTTTGTTTTACTTGCCCTGATTTGTAGATTATTTCATACTCATATCCTAGCAACTTGACAAGGAACTTTTGCTACTTTGGTGTGGTAATTTTCTACTCCATGAGGCTTCTCAAGGGTTGTTGATCCGTAATGATTAGGAAATTTCTTCTAAGAAGGTAAGGTCGCCATTTCTTAACTGCATGGATGATTGTCAACATCTCCTTGGCGTATACTGACCATTCCTTCTTCATGGGCCCTAAGACTCTGTTCATGTATCCAATAGGTTTTCTCGCTTGACTCAGGACAACACCTATTCCATCTTGACATGCGTTGGTGTGAAGCTCGAAGGTTTGGTTGAAGTCGAGTAGTGCTAACACCAGGGTCTCACACATAGCTTGCTTCAACAACTTGAATGCGTCTTCTGCTATCCATAGGAATTTGTCCTTCTTCAGCAAATTCTTCAATGGTTTTGCTATGGCACTGTATTTGTGAACAAATCAACGGTAGTAGCCCGTCAAGCCTAGAAATCCTCTAAGTTCTATGACTTTCTTAGGAGTCGGCCATGTTTGCATGGCTCCTATTTTTCGTTGGTCTACCTTCACTCCATCTCGAATATGATGTGACAAAGGTATTCAAGCTTCTCATGCATGAACATGCACTTGGATGGCTTGATAACAAAGCAATTTCTTCTTAACACCTCCAACACTTTTGCTAAGTGTTCTATATGATCATCATGGTTCCTGGAATAGACCAAAATTTCATCAAAGAAAACTAATACAAACTTGCACAAATGGGTTTGAAGATGTCGTTCATGGCTGCTTGAAAGGTGAAGGGTGTGTTCCGTAGTCTGAAAGGCATGACTAGGTACTCGTAGTGTCCACTATCAGTCTGAAATGCTGTCTTCTGCACATCCTTTTCTTTCATGTGTATTTAATGATATCTGACCTTGAGATCCAACTTGGTAAACAACTTTGCTCCATGTAACTCGTCCAGCATATCATTGGTTTTTGGGATTGGCAAATGATCCTTGATAGTCGCCTTGTTGAGTGCCCAGTAATCAGTGCAAAACCTTCAAGTTCCATCTTTCTTTTCTAACAAGTAGAACAGGAGAAGAAAAAGGGGAGGTGTTAGGTCAGATGATACCTTTCTGTAGCATCTCTTCCACTTGTCTTTCGATCTCGTTCTTTTGGAAGTGTGCATACCGGTAAGGTGCTACATTAGTCACCTTGGAATTGTCAATTAATGGAATGGCATGGTCGTAATGCCTTAAGGGTGGCAGCCCTTGTGGCTCTCCTAAGACATCTCTGAACTGCTCTGGTAGGTTCCTTACTGCTGATGGTTTGTTTTCGTGCGTGTTCTGCCCTTCATGATGTTTGGCTGCATTTTCCTCTTTTGTGGCCAAGAGAACTGTAAAACATTGTGCTTTTTTTCTGTATAGTCGTTCAAGGGTACTTATCTCACAATGATGCACTGCATTAGTGGTGGATGCCTTCCCATTAATGGTTGCGAATAACCTCATGGCGGTAAGCTTGGTGGTTGCCCCTATTGTATGCAAGTTGATTTTGCCTTCTTCTGCATTATCCGGGGAGTGTTCTGCCTCTGCTTCCTCCTCACTGTCCATGCAGCTTTCTTGATCTTCCTCACTGCTTTCCTCGTGTTCTTCATCACTTACCACTTCAATGATGTTGAACAGCCTTTTCTTGCACTTGTGGCCAACTTGCCACTTATCATTGCACCTAAAGCATAGGCCTCTCTCAATCCTTTTGTTGATCTCTTCAGTTGATAGTTTGAGAGGGTCTTTTGTTTTTGAGGGTGCTGTCTTACTTGATGAGGGTGCTTTACCTAGTTTGTCTGAGGGTTTGATGACCTTGGTTGTGCTGCGGGTGATGCTTCTCCCATCATTGATGTGTCTTGCTACCAAATGCACTGAGTGAAAGAGCTTGGATCCCTCATCATCACTTCTCGGCTTAGCCAAGGTACAAGGCCGTCTAGAAAAGTGCCAATTAGTGCACTATCTGGCTAATGTTCTACCAATTTGGCCAACCTCTCGAATTCTTCAAGGTAACTTTCTAGAGATCCCTCCTACCTAATCTTGGCAAGCTGTCCCTCATAGTTTGTTATACTAGATAGGCCAAATCTGTTCACTAACTCTTGTGTGAACCTTGTCTAGCCTATCCTTCTACCTTCTTAGCCATAGGTGGCCTTAAGCCAATGCCACCATTCGTTGGCTCTCCCACATAGGTGATAGGATGCAAAATCAACCCTTTCACCTCTCTCAGCACCTTGTTTCTCAAAATAAAATTCAGCCTTGGAGATCCATTCAGTTGGATCTCCCTTCTCAAAGGTAGGGAACTCAATTTTTACCTTTGGCTGTGCGCAATGGCTTGGGCTATCATAGTGTTAATCCTCCCTCCTTGTGGTGCGCTGTCACAACCTTGAGCAAGAGCAGGCACCTGAGGGTAGATGGCACCTTGTCCTAGCCAACCAGGGAGATTTTGCGAGTTGTAGGTGCAACACGCACAAGGTGATGAAGACCGAGTATAGAAGCAAGCACAACAAAGGTTAGTTGAGCTTCGTAGGCAGCGAGCAAAGGATAATGTGGCCTGAAGCTGCGCAGCACGCAGAGGGTAGTGCATAGCACACGGGGCGTTAGGCAGTGAGCAGAGGATAATGTGGCCTGAAGCTGTGCAGCACACAGAGGGCAGTGCATAGCACACGGGGCGTTAGGCACCTGTGTGCAACACTGGGCACCAGTGGGCGGCACAAGCAAGCAGGCTGTGCGGCGTTGGTGAGTAGGATGTATGGCACTAGCGGGCACACTGTGTGGCAGAATGAGAGGGTTCTCGCACATCTGTGTCTTGGAGACATATTTTTTCGATCAAAGTAAGGTTCAATGGATTACTTATGGTGCAAAACCTTAGAGGACAAAGGCGTGTGGTGTACCACTTGTAAAGTTTGAGTTGGGATAGGATTCTTCCTGTGGCCCAATAAAACAAGTGGATTACACCAAGAGTTTGAGTATGACCCTACTAGTTGGATCGCAACTCCTAAGTGCAGTAAAAGTGTGATATGGCACAGCATGGTGGGCTATTGTGCACAATGGAGTTCAACTACGCATAGGACTCCTTGTGGTAAAGAGTTCTACTCGTAATTGGATGCCCACAAAGATATACTCAGATTATATGAGATATACTTGGATTATAAGAGATATAATCGGATTATAAGAGTTATACTAGGATTAGAATGCCTAGTGACCCTAATATAAAGGGGCGAGACCCTTTAGCGTGAGAGAGCACATAGATGTACATGTTATGGGAATTCCATAAAGAGAGAGAGAGAGAGAGAGAGAGAGAGAGAGAGAGAGAGAGAGAGAGAGAGGCAAGTGTGAGTGAGGTAGCACTTGTAATTCCCTTTTGTGAGCAATAAAAAGGTTGAAGGTCGGAGTTGATAAACAATGTCCTTGTTCAAGCCACAAAGTAATCGAGCCATAGTAGCTTCTTTATCTTCCTTTATATTGGCCCGAATCATAGCAATCTCCATCTCTTTGTGATAATGCTCAACACACATTGAACCTTGTTTGAGACTTTGCAAATGGTGGTATAATTCCCTATAATAATGACTAGGGATAAATCTCTTCCTCATAACAGCCTTCATCTCCTTCCAAGTATTAATAGGCCGCTCATTGTTTCTATGTCAATTAAGTATCATTTGATCCCGCCAAACTATTGCACAATCACTGAATTCCACAGTTGCTAATTTCACCTTTTTCTCCTCTGAATAGTTATGGCAATCAAATGCTAATTCAATCTTACGGTCCCACTCCAAATAGGCCGCTAAATTATTCTTGCCTTGAAAGGAAGGAATTTTCATTTCAATACCACCTATATTTCTATTTACATTACCAACTCGCTCTCTTGCACCTCTTTCATTGTGTTCATTAAATGAAAACTGATCATCGAAATCTTCATAATCATCACCATAAAAATTGCCACGATTTGCTGATTTATCTTGCCTTTGATTAATAGAAACTCCACGAGATTGTTCACTTTGTATCTTTGCAATGGCAGCATCTTGTTTCTCCATATGATATCTTACTTCTCCAAATCTAATCTCCATATGCTTAAAATACTTTGTCATGGCTTCAAACATTAACTTCAGATCATATTAAGGGCTATTACTTCTTTCGTAGCTTTGAGAACTCATCGTATCCCTACAAATAAAGTTAGATAAAAATACAAAAAGGCCTCACGCACAATCCCTCACATGTTTCACTCGATTAGGGTTTCACTCCACTCATGTTTCACTCGCCACTTAGCCTTTTACCTCTCAAATAATTCTTAAGTTTCCTTTAAACTCACCAAACTTATCAAATAAAGGTGGCAATCAAACAAGAATTCAAAGTATATAGATTAAAAAAAGCACACAATTTTGTGCAAACTCAATTCAAACACAATTTGTGCTATTTTTTATCTTTTCTTTTTTTTTACTTTTTTTTTACTATTTCTCTTTTTTTTACTAATTTTTTTTACTATTCTTTTTTTTTCCGCATAAACTATCAAGAGTAAAAGTTTAGAATCCAAATAACGAAACACAAATCAATACAAAGGAACCTAATAAATCAAAAGAAATACCAAATTAACAAGAAACTAAAGGACTATGTATTTGATATGGAAACCTAGCCTCTAATACCACATCTGATGCGATTCTCAAGAGCCAAATCTCAAGAAAAGCACGAGAACGCGAAAACGAAGTTAGGAACATTAAAACCATATTTGAACTTTGAATACACTACAACCCAATAATGTCTTGCAACCACGAACCTTGGTATAATATTCAAAGAAAAGATAAATCTTAGATCCACAAACGTCTTTCAGTAAAGAACCTAAGATATAAGGATTGAACACCACAAAAAGAATTGTTCTTGATAAGTTTAGTTTGCTCTTAAAGAATAAGGAAGCTCACAAAAAGTGAATTCTTTGCCAAATTATTCAACCTCCCCTCTGTCAATGTTTATAAGCATATTTATAGGATGCCTTAACACAAATAAAACAAACCCTAGCAAAATAACTTATCTAACATAGATTAGGTCTTTACTTATTTGAGTCTAACTTAATAAGCTAACTAAATTAAAACAGACCTAAATTAGGCTTAGTAATTATGTTTTTAGTCCATTACAACTAAATAAACCTAAACTAGCTAATTTATGGGCTTTGTGCATAATTAGGTAGTAAAATCTTCTTGATATGCTTGGATCATATTTATATGGCTTTAATTATGTTCCAAGCCTAATGCCTTAGTGAAATCTCCATGCAAGCTTTGCTTCCTCCAAGTATCTTCAATAAGAGCTTTCAAGGCTACCTTTATTTTTATTTTATTTTGTTGCTTTTGCTTCTATAATTAAACCTTCATGAATGTGTAAAGGATCCTAAGATGTGTTAGAATGCATGCTACCATCTCTTATGCTTGCGTTTCCATCAAATATGCTACTGTGTTGAAGGAGTATGCTGATGTGACCCCACCAGAGCTCCCCAATGAGTTACCCCCACGACAAGCAGTGGATCATCACATTTATCTTGAGCTTGGAGCAAGAACCCCTGTCCAGGTACCTTATAGAATGGCACCCAGTGAGATGAAAGAGTTACAGTGGCAACTTGATGAGCTATTGGATGCAGGGTACATCTAATAGTTAAAAGCACCATATAGCGCACCGGTGCTATTTTAAAGGAAGCACGATGGTTCATTGAGGATGTGTGTGGACTATAGGGCACTCAACAAAGTGATGATCAAGAACAAGTATCCAGTGCTTAATGTGGTTGATTTATTTGATCGTTGAGTGCTGCTTCCTATTTCATGAAACTGGACTTGAAATAAGGATATTGGCAAGTGAGGATTGTTGAGGGAGACGAGGCCAAGACAACATGCGTAACAAGGTATGGATCCTATGAGTTCTTAGTGATGCCATTTGGCTTGTCAAACGGACAGGCTACATTTTGCAATCTCATGAATGATGTGCTATACCAGTTCTTGGATCGTTTTGTGGTAGTATATCTCGATGACATCGTGGTATACAGTAAGACCTTTAAAGGTCATCTCGAGCATCTGAGGCAAGTGTTCCAAAGGCTAAGGGAATACAAGCTTTACGTAAAGAAGGAGAAATGTGAGTTTTGCAAGAGAAAGGTGTTGTTCTTAGGGCATTGGATCAGCAAAGCAAAATTCGCATGGACAAAGGGAAAATTTAGGCAATTCTTGATTGCCCAGTTCCTAAACGAGTCCCTGAGTTGAGGTCATTCTTAGGATTAGCAAACTACTACAGGAGATTCCTGGAGGGCTATTCGAGGAGAGTAGGACCATTGACAGATTTGCTGAAAAAAGGAAAGGAGTGGGAATGGACTGAGGCATGTGAGAAAGCATTCAAGGATATTAAAGTTTTCATTAGCTTATGAACCGATGCTTAAGTTGCCTAACTTTGATAAACTATTCGAGGTATGGACGGATGCTTTGGATAGAACCATTCGTGGTGTACTTGTTTAAGAGGGACATCTTATCACTTTTGAGAGCAGAAAGTTGAAGAATGCGAAACAAAGGCACTCTATGCACGAAAAGGAGATGACGGTGGTGGTACATTGCTTGACAACGTGGAGACATTACCTACTAGGTACTCATTTCACGGTCATGATGGACAATGTGGCGAACACTTACTTTAAGATGTTGAAGAAGTTAACACCCAAACAGGCGAGATGGTAGGAATATCTTGCCGAATTTGATTTTTGTGGGTTCACAAGGCTAAGAGGTAGAACCAAGTGGTAGATGCTCTCAGTAGGAAAAGTGTAGAAGGGTATATGGCCGCTCTCACAACCTTCACTTTTGACTTTGTAGACAAAGTAAGGCAATATGCGGACCAGGATTTGACATACAAACAACTTTGTAAGGAAATTCATGTAGGAATTTTGCAAAGATATTGGCTAGAAAATAGTCTAGTCTATGCTTGAGGAGGAAGATTATATGTTCCTAGTGGAGGGGAACTTCACAAGACACTTGTGCGAGAGACTCATGATCCAAGATGGGCAGGACATCCAGGGGGAACAAGGATGATGGCCTTGTTGAGTAGGTCATATTACTGACCTAAGATGGAAGAGGACATACAGTTGTATGTCAAAACTTGTCCAGTATGTCAATTAGACAAGGGTGAGAGGAAAAGACCAGCAGGCCTTCTTCAGTCGTTACCGATAGCAGAGAGAAAATGGTAATCAATCTCAATGGATTTCATATCGGGAATGCCCAAGGCAGGAGACAATTATAAGTCATCTTGTTGGTGATTGAAAGATTTTCAAAGTATGCTGTGTTTATTCCCACACCACATGCATGTTCGACAGAGAGAGCTACAGAGCTGATGCTCAAGTATGTGATAAAGTACTTCGGAGTGGCAGAAGATATCATGAGCGATAGAGATGCACACTTCACAGGCAAGTTATGGACTTCACTTTTCAATCTCATGGGCACTGAATTGAAAATTTTGACTACTAATCATCCATATACGAATGGTCAGACTGAGTGAGTTAGTGCCTTACTCAAGGAGTATTTGAGGCATTATGTGATGGCAAGCCAAAGGAATTGAGTAGAGTTGCTCGATTCAGCTCAATTTTGCTACAACATTCATAAATCTTCTTCGACAGAGATAAGTTCACCCGAGTTAGTGATGGGGCAACAGCCTAAAATGCCTCATGAGGTAGCAAAGCAAAACACTGAGATAAGATGTCCGACTGCATATAGGTTTGCACGGGACAAGGAGGAGTTGATTGAGCTAGCTTTCAATAGCTTAACTAAGGCAGCTCGTCGCATGAAGAAATATGTGAATGTTGGAAGGAAAGACTTAGAGTTCAGTGTGGGTGATAAAGTGTTGCTGAAGCTAACTCCACAGATATGGAAGAAGATTAGTAGCAAAACTATGCACATAAGACTGGTACCCAAGTATGACGACCCCTTTGAAGTAGTGCAAAAGGTGGGCAAAGTTGCCTATAAGCTGAGACTACCTAAGAGATTAAGATACACCCCATGATACACGTAAGTTTCTTAAAGCCCTTTCACAAGGACTTGCTTGATAAAGACGCCAACAGGTCAGGTGAGCTTCGCCCATGATTCGATAGCAGTTCAACAAGGAGGTCGAGAAGATACCGAATCATCGAGTTTTATGGTAGAGTAAAAAGAACCAAAGAACGGAGTAATTGGTTCAATGGAAAGGGGGAAGTGCTCTAGATGCTAGTTGGGAGCGAGACGCTACATTGTGGCAATTCGAGAAATGGGTGCAAGAATACCTCTCTGATCCAATGAGGACATTGGGTTCTTTAAGTGGGGGAGGTTTGTCATGGCCTTGAGCAAGAGCAAGCACCCAAGGGTAAGATGGCACCTTGTCCTAGTCAACCAGGGATATTTTGCAGGTTGTAGGCACAACACGCACAAGGTGATGAGGATCGAGTATAGGAGCAAGCACAACAAAGGTTAGTTAGGCTTGGTAGGCAACAAACAGAGGATAATGTGGCTTGGAGGCATGCAGCATGCAGAGGGGTAGTGCACTGCATGCGGGGCACTGGCCACCTGTGTGCAACACTGGGCACCAATGGACAGCACTAGCAGGAGGCTGTGCAATGCTAGTGAGCAGGATGTGCAATGCTAGTGGGCACACTGTATGGTAAAATGAGAGGGCTCATCCCGCACACTGCCAAACTGTTGGGGTCCCGATTTTTTTCCCAACTTTTCTACACCTTAGGGGTCAGTACGCCTACTGAAATCCTTCCTAACTTGCTGTCCCATTTGATTCTTGAGTTCTTTTCTTTAATTCTTGTCCCCTAAGCTGTGCTTTCGGGATTAACTAATGTATAAAAGATATGTTGGATAAGCAAGACAACTCCTAAACCTATCACAACTTGCCTTGGTTGAAGAAGACAACTCTGCCATGCCTGCAGGGATGTTCTAGTCACTCCTGAAGGTTTGTTCCGTGCATTGCCAAATGCACCCAAAGCCTATGCCACACCCATGTGGATGTTCCGATCGTTCCTGGAACACAAAGCCTCTGACGCACACATGTGGATGTTTCCGGTTGATCTCAGAAGTTCATCCTGGGAATTTCAAAACGCGTCTAATGCTGCTGCCACATCTGTGGGGATGCTATGGCCTTTCCAGGAAGTTTGTCTCGAACACTGTTGAACACATCCGATGCCTCTGCCAAGCCCATGGGGATTTTCTGGCCCCTCCCAAAAGTTCATTCCGAGCACTACCGAATGGGCCTGACGCCACTGCCACACCCGCTAGGGATGTTCCCATCGCTCCAAGAAGTTCATTTTGCACAATTCTGAGCATGCTCGATGCCACTGCTACCCCTGTGGGGATGTTCTTGTCGATCCTGGAAGTTCATCCCGTGCACAGCCAAGCATGTCTGATGCTGCTGCTGCGCCTAATAGAATTTTCTGGTTGCTCCTAGAAGTTCATCCTACGCACTGCTGAATGCACCTGATGCCTCTGCCATGCCCATAGGGTTGTTTTAGTCGTTCCCGAAAGTTTGTCCTGTGCACTGCCAAATACACCCAATGCCGCTTCTGCGCCGGTGGGTATGTTCCAGCTGCTCCCAGAAGTTTGTCCCGTCCACTGCCAAATGTACCCATCGCCTCTGTCGAGCCTGCGGGGATGTTATGGTCTCTACAAGAAGTTCATCCCATTCACTGTCAAACGAGCCTGGTATTGCCGCTGCGTCAGCGAGGATGTTCCGATCGCTCCTGGAAGTTCGTGCTGCACACTGCCGAATGTACCCATCACCTCTGCTGCACACTGTTCGGTCACTGCAGGAAGTTCGTCCTGTGCACTGCTCAACATGTCTGACGCTGCTACTGCATTGGCAGGAATGTTCTGGTCACTTCCAGAAGTTCATCCCATGCAATGCTGAACGTGCCCAATGCCTCTGCCGTGCCTGCAGGGATGTTCCAGTCACTCCCGAACGTTCGTCTCAAGCACTGACAAACACGTGCGACAGTTCGCTCCCAAAAGTTCATACTACACACTGCCGAACGTGCTCAATGCCTCTGTGGTGCCTTCAGGGATGTTTCGATCACTCCCGAAAGTTCATCCTGAGCATTGATGAACATGTCCAACACCAATGCTGCAACTGCAGGGATGTTCTGATCGCTCCCAGAAGTTCATTCCAGGCACTGCCGAATGCATCCGACGCCTCTGCCTTACCTGCAAGGATTTCCTGGTTCCTCCTAGAGTTCGTCCCAAGCTCTAGCGAACGTGCCGAAGACCTTTGCTGTGCCAATGGTATGTTCTGGTCACTCATGGTTGTTTGTCTCACGCACTACCGATCATGCCCAACACCTCTGTTGCGGCCGCGGGTGATGTTTTGATCGCTCCGGTAGTTCATCCCATGCACTACTGAACTTGTTTGACAGCCGTTGCCGTGCCTATATGGTTGTTCAGGTCACTCCTAGAGGTTTTTCCGGAGCACTGCCAAAATCGTTTGATGCCTTTGTCAAGTCTGCAAGAATTTTCCCGTCACACCGGAAGTTCATCGCGAGCACTGCTGAATGTGCCTGACACCTCTGCCGTGCCCGTGGGGATGTTTGGGTTGCTACCAGAAGTTCATCCAGTGCACTGCCCAATGTGCTCGACGCCTCTGCCATGCCCATAGGGATGTTCTAGTCACTCCTCATAGTTCCTCCTAAGCACTGTTAAATGCATCCGACGCCTCTGCTGTGCCAGGGATTTTCTAGTCGCTCATGGATGTTCCACTTGCTCCTGGAAGTTCATCCTGAGCACTGCCAAATGCGTTCAATGCCTCTGCTGAGCCTGGGGGAATTTTTCGGTCACTCCCAAATGTTCATCCCGCGCACTGCTGAACACACCCTATGCTGCTGTCACGCCCGTGGTGATGTTTCAGTTGCTCCCGAAAGGTTGTCCCGCGCACTGCCATATGCACTCAACACCTATGCCACGCCCACGAGATGTTTCACTAGCTCCCAAAAGTTCATCCCGAGCACTGCCGAATGCATCCGAAACGTCTACCAACACCACAGGGATTTTCCAGTCACTCTCAAAATTTCATCCTGCAAACTGACGAACGGTGCTGCTGCGCCCATGTGTATGTTCCAGTCCCTCCCAAAAGTTCATCCTGTGCACTGCCAAATGCGCCCAACCCCACTGTTGCACCTGCAAGGATGTTCCAGGTACTGCCGAATGTGCCTGATGCCTCTACTGTGGCCACGAGGATGTTTCGGTCACTCTTGAAAGTTTTTGTCCTACACACTACCGAACAATTGCCATCCTGCTGCCGTGCCTGCAGGGATGTACCAGTTGCTCCCAGAAGTTCATCCCGCGCACTGCCAAACACGCCCGACGTCTCTGCTGTGCCTGCTGGGATGTTCCAGTAGCCCCTGGAAGTTCATCCTGTGCACTGACGAATGTGTCCTATGACCCACACATGCTTGCGAGGATCTTCTGGTCGCGCCCACAAGTTCATCTTGGGCTCTACCAAACATGTCGGACGCCTCTGCTGTGCTCATGGGTATGCTCCAGTCACCTCGGGAATTTTGTCCCGTGCACTGCAGAATGCGCTCGACGCTGCTGCTGTGGCAGCAGAGATGTTCTGGTCGCTCTCCAAAGCTCATCAAGAGCACTGCCAAACGTATCCAACGCCTCAGGCCAGCCTATAGGGATTTTTTGGTTGCTCCCGAAAGTTCATCCCACACACTACCGAACATGCCTGACACTGCTGCCATGCTTGTCGGGATGTTCTGCTCGCTCCTAGAAGTTTGTCCTGCGCACAGCCGACCACACCTCACGCCTTAACCGTGCTTGCGGGGATTTTGCAGTTGCTCTAGGAAGTTTATCCCGCACACTGCCCAACATGCCTGAAGCCTCTGCCATGCCCACGAGGATGTTCTGGTTGCTCCAAGAAGTTTTTCCCGCAGCATTGCCAATGTGTCCGATGTCGCTGCCGTCGCCATGGGGATATTCAGGTCACTCTAGGAAGGTCATCCTGTGCACTGCTGATCACTCCCATGCCTCTTTCGTGCCCGTGGGGATGTTCTGGTCGCTCCTGGAGGTTTGCCCCTTGCAGTCCACCACGTATCAGAAGCCTCTGCCTCGCCAGGGAGGATGTTTCGGTTGCTTCTAGAAGTTCATTATGCGCACTGTCAAAAGTACCCAATGCTACTGCCTCACCTGCGGCGATGTTCTGGTCACTCCTATAAGTTCGTCTCACAAATTGCCGAATGTGCCCGACACCTCTGCCGAGCTCGTGGGATATTCCAATCACTCGCAGAATTCATCTCGCAAACTGCTGAAAGCACCCGACTCCTTTACTGCTCTTGCAGGGATCTTGTGGTTCCTCGCAGAAGTTCGTCCTATGCGGTTCCTCGCAGAAGTTCGTCCTACGCACTGCTAAACGTGCCCGACTCCTCTGCCGAGCCCATGGGGATTTTTTAGTTGCTCTAAGAAGATCATCCCGTGCACCATGGATGTGCCTGACCCCTCTATCGTGCCTGTGGGTGATGTTTCAGTTGCTCCTGGAAGTTCATCTCGTGCACTGCTGAACGCGCCTAACTCTACTTTCGTGCCCGTGGGGATGTTCGGGTTGCTCCTGGAAGTTTGCCTCATGCACTTCCCCACTCGGCCAAAGCCTTTGCTCTGCCCGTGGGAATGTTCTGGTTGCTCTCAGAAGTTTGTCCTGCCCACTGCCTAATGCACCCAAAGCCACTGCCACGCCCATATGGATGTTGTGGTCGCTCCTAGAAGTTTGTACCAAACACTTCAGAATGCACCCAATTCCTCTGCCCCGACCGCGGGGATGTATTTTGGTCGCTCCTGAAAGTTTGTCCTACGCACTGTCCAACATGCCCGAAACCTTTGCCGCACCCAAGGGGATGTTCTAGTCACTCCCAAATGCGCCCAATGCCTTCGTTGTGCTTGCAGGGATGTTTGGGTCACTCCTAGAGGTTCGCACCTTGCACTACCCAACAGGCTAGAAGCCTCTGCCTCACCAGGGAGGATGGTCGGGTTGTTTCCAAAATTTCATCCTGCCCACTGCCCAATGCACTTGAATCCTCAGCCAAGGCTGTGGGGATGTTCTGGTCGCTCTAGGAAGTTTGTCCCGTGCATTACCTAACACAACGGAAGCCTGTGCTGCACCCGAGGGGATGTTCTGGTCCCCGCTGGAAGTGTGTCTCGTGCACTGTTGAACATGTCTGATGCCGCTCCTGTGCCTGTGGGGATGATCTGGTCAATCCTGAAAGTTCATACCATGCACTGCTAAACTTGCACAATGCCTCTGCCAAGCCTGAAGAGATGATCCAGTCACTCCCGGAAGTTCATCTTGCAGACGGCCGAATGCGCCCGACGCCTTTGCCGTGCCCACGGGGATGTTCCAGTTGCTTCTGGAACTTCATCTTGCGCACTTCTGAACGTGTCTGATGCCACTAACGTGCCCGTAGGGATGTTCCGGTTGCTCTTAGAAGTTCATCCTGCACACTGCCGAATGCCCCGGACGCCTCTGCTGCGCTCGAGTGGATGTTCCGGTCGATCAGGAAAGTTTATCCTGCACACAGCCCAGCGCGCCTTGCCATGCCTGCAGTGATGTTCTAGTCACTCCTGGAAGTTCATCCCACGCACTTCCGAACATGCCCAACGTCTCTGCCATGCCCGTGGGGATGTTCCAATTGCTCTCGGAAGTTCATCTCGCGCACTGCCCAATGCACCCAAAGCATCTGCCATGCCAGAGTGGATGTTTGCCTCATTCCTGCAAGTTCTTCTCACACACTGCCAAATGCCCCAAAGCCTCTGCCACATTGGTGTGGGATGTTCCGGTCACTCCCAGAACTTCGTCCCACACACTGCCAAATGCATACTACACCCCTGCTGTGCCTGGGGGATGTTCCAGTTGCTCCCGAAAGTTCGTCCCGCACACTGCTGAAAGCGTCCGACACCTCTGCCGAGCATGCAGGGATTTTCCAATCACTCCTGAAACTTCATCCCGTGTACTGCTGAACATGCTTGATGCTGCTGCCACACCCACAGGGATGTTTCGGGCACTCCCAAAAGTTTGTCCCATGCACTGCCCAACACACCGGAAGCCTCTGCTGTGCTTGGGGGGGATTTCAAGTAGCACACTGAAGTTCATCCCGCAAACTGCCGAATGCGCCTGACGCCTCAGCCGCACCCATAGGGATGTTCCAGTTGATCATGGAAGTTCATCCTGTGCACTGCACGATGCGCCCGATGCTGCTGTCGCATCCACAGGGTTGTTCTAGCTGCTCCCCAAAGTTCATCGCGCATACTGCCAAACACACTCGATGCCTCTGCTGTGCCTGCGGGGATGCTCTGGTCGCTCTAGAAAGTTTGTCCCATGCAGTGCCCAAAGTGCCTAAAGCCTCTAGCACGCCCGCAGGGGATGATCTAGATGCTCTTAGAAGTTTGTCCTGCACACTGCCAAACATATCTGATGCCACTGCTGCACCCACGGGGATGTTCTGGTTGCTTGTACAAGTTCAAGCATACTGCCAAACACGCCAGATGCCTTTGATGCACCTGCAGGGATGTTTGGGTCACTCCCGGAAGCTCGTCCGATGCCGCTGCAGCGCCCACAGGGGATGTTCGGCTTGCTCCCAAAAGCCTGACGACTTTGACATGCTGCAGGGATGTTCATGTCTCTACCTGAAGTTCGTCCCTCGCACTGCCAAACGCGTCCAACTCCTCTGCCATGCCTGCAAGGGTTTTTTCGGTCACTCCTAGAAGTTTGTCCTGAGCGCTACCGAATGCATCCAATGCCTGTACCACACCAATGGGGATGTTCTGGTCACTGTCGCAAGTTCATCCTGCGAGCTGCCGAATGCATCCGACACCACTGCCTCATCTGCAGGGCATGCTATGGTCGCTTCTGGAAGTTCGTCCCAAGCTCTGCCAAAACACATCCGACACATCTACCAGAGCCCGTGGCGATTTTTTGGCCACTCCCTGGAAGTTCATCCCACACACTATCCCTATGTGCCTGTAGCCTCTACCATGCCTGCAGGGCATGTTCTGGTTGCTTCCAGAAGTTCATCCTGTGCACTGCCAAACGTGCCTGCAGGGATATTCAGGTCACTCCTGGAAGTTCGTCCCATGCACTGCCAATGCGACCGAAGCCTTTGCTGCACCTGTAGAGATGCTCGGGTCACTCCTGTAAGTTCATCCTATGCACTGCCGAACGTGTCCGATGCCTTACTGCACCCTTGTGAATGTTCAGGTTGCTCCCGGAAGTTCGTCAGACACACTGCCAAATGTGCCCAATGCCTTTGCCAAGCCCGTTGGGATGTTCGAATTGCTCCCAGAAGTTCGTCCCATGCATTGCCAAAGGTGCCTGACACCATTACCGTGCCCGCGGGATGTTCTGGTCACTCCTGGAAGTTAGTTTGTCCTGAGCATTGCTGAACGCGTTTGACACCTTTGCCGAGCCTGGCGGATTTTTTGATCACTCCCAGAAGTTCATCTTGTGCACTACCGATCGCAACCAACATCGCTGTTGCCCCAGTAGAGATGTTTCGGTCGGTCTTGGAAGTTTGTCCCGTCCACTGCCAAATGTGCCCGAAGCCACTGCTATGCTCGTGGGGATGTTTCGGTCGTTCTCGGAAGTTCATCCTGCACAATGCCAAATGCACCCAAAGCCTCTGCCGCATTTCTGGGATACTCCCAAAAGTTCATGCCGTGCACAGCACACTGCTTAACAAGGCTGATGGCTCTGCTGAGCCAGCAGGAATGTTCCAGCTACTCCCAGAAGTTCTACTTGAGCACTGCCGAATGCATCCGACACCTTTGTTGAGCCTGTAGTGATTTTTCAGTCACTCCCAGAAGTTCATCCGGTGCACTGCCAATCATGTCTGACACCTGTTGCCATGCCCACGGAGATGTTTCGGTCTCTCTTGGAAGTTCATCCCGCACACTGCCGAATGCGCCCAAACCTTTGCCATGCCTGCGAGGATGTTCCGGTCATTCCCTGAAGTTCGTCCCATGACTGCCAAATGTGCTAGATGATTCAACTGCTCCTGTGTGAATGTTCTAGTTGCTCCTAGAAGTTCATCCTGCGCACTGTCCAATGTGCCCGACGCCGCTGACGTTCCCATGAGGATGTTCGGGTTGCTTCCGAAAGTTCATACCATGCACTGCTGAATGAGCCCAATGCCTCTGCTGCGCCTACAAGCATATTCCTGTTGCTCCTAGAAGTTCATCCAGCCCACTTCCAAATGTGTCCGACGCGTGTACCATGCCCATGGGGATGTTCCGGCCACTCCAGGAAGTTCATCCTGCTCACTGCCGAACATGTTCGACACCTCTGCTGCGCCCACAGGGGATGTTCTAGTGGCTCTTGGAAGTTTATCCCGTGCACTGCCAAACGTGCCTGACGCAGTTGCCACGCCCGCGGGGATGTTATGGTCACTTCTGGAAGTTTGTCCCATACACTGCCCAACACACTTGAAGTATCTGCTGCACCTGCAGGGATTTTCCAATCACTCCAGGTAGTTCGTCCGACGCACTATTGAACATGTCAGATGCCACTAACACACCCGCGGGGGTGTTCCGATCACTCCCGAAAGTTCATCTTGAGACTGTCAACCATGCCCTGACACCTCTGGTGAGCCCACGGGTATATTCTAGTTGCTCATGGAAGCTCGTCCCGCACCCTACCCAACATGCCCAATACCTCTACCAAGCCTGCGAGGATGTTCCGGTCACTCTCAAGAGTTCATACCATGCATTACCAAATGTGATTGACGTTGCTGACACTTCTACTACGCCCACAGGGATTTTCCAGAAGCTCCCGGAAGTTCATCTCACCCACTGACCAACCCACTTGAAGCCTCTTCCGAGCCCAAGGGGATGTCCAATCTGTCCTGGAAGTTCATCTTTTACACTGCCAAACATACCCATACCTTTGCCGCACCTGCTTGTATGTTTCAGTCACACTCGGAAGTTTCTACCAAGCATTGCTGAACACATCCGATGCCTCCATAGAGCTCATGGGGATTTGTTGATCCCTCCCAGAAGTTCATTCTGCACACTATCAAACACACCCGAAGCCTTTGCCACACCCACTGGGATGTTTCGGTCACTCCTGGAAGTGTGTCCTGTGCATTGCCGAATGTGTCCAACACCACTACCGTGCCCATGGGGATGTTCGGATCGCTCCCAGAAGTTCGCCCCATGCACTGCCAAATGCGCCCGATGGTTCTGCCGCACCCACGGGTTTCCTTTGTTCACTCCCGAAAATTCGTCCAGCAGACTACCCAACGCACCCGAAACCTTTACCGCGCCCACGGAGATGTTCCCATTGCTCTTAGAAGTTCATCCCATGCACTACCGAATTGTTGGGGTCCTGATTTTTTTCCCCAACTTTTCTACACCTTAGGGGTCAGCACGCCTACTGAAAATCCTTCCTAACTTATTGTCCCGTTTGATTCTTGAGTTCCTTTCTTATTTTATATCCCCTAAGCTGTCCTTCGGGGTTAACTAATATATATAAAGATATGTTGGATAGGCAAGACAACTCTAAACCTATCACAACTTAAACCTATCACAACCAGCCTTGGTTGAAGAAGAAAAACTCTTGACTTCAACCTTAGCTCTTAAGCAAGGAAGACAACTCTTAACCTTGTCTTAAGCCCAAGTTATCTCAAGACAACTCTTAAAAGATAACCGAAATATAAACAAGAATAGAAGCAAGAATGCTAACCTTTGATTCTTGATTAATGAATGAGAAAATAACAAAATTCGTAGCTTATGCTCCTCTCACAAATAATGGGCTGTATTTATAGTCCTAAGACAGCCTTATCCTAATTTAACTAGTACTTAGGTTCCTTATCCACTTAGGATATGTTTTCCTAAGTCAACAAGCTTTTCTAAGTCAAATAAAACATTATCAAGATAGACCTTATCCTTTGTGTCCTAATCCTACTAGGATTCTTGGTCTTTCTTGAATTCCTACTTAGACTAGAATTCCTACTTTATCTTGTTTTCTACAGCAGCTGGACTTCCTCTTGACTTATCCTTCTAGGCTAGGACTCTCAATAATTATCCTTCTGCCCTTAGAATTCTTCTTGTCGCAACTATCCTATTGTTACAGGAATTCATCATGCGTTTCCTGCTACTGCCTCTCTTGCTGCCAGGCGCCTTGTGCGCATTCTCTCACGCTCCCTTTTCCTTCTAAGGTCCTCAACAATCCCCCTTTCTTGGAGACTCACCTTGTCCTCAAGGTGGAAATTAGGGAAACGTTGCTGGATATCGTCATAGTCTTCCCATGTTGCTTCATCCTTGGGCGAATGACTCCACCATATAAGTACTCTCCATAC
>BNST01003072.1:0-33352 GCA_019650275.1 Xylocarpus granatum
TCTTTTCCACCTGATACCAGTATCCTCTTTTATCTGGCTGAACATGCCCACTTGTTCCTTACCGACGTGGGGCAACCCTCTTTGCGGGTTCGCAGGAAAACATGTTGTGCCTTCAGGATTAAGATGGTGTCTTACTAGAGGTGGTGTGAACGACACCAGGGAATTGGCCGACAAAACGGGGTAGCTCCCTAGTCTCGTCAACTTTCGATTTCATCGGGCCAGGGTGGTGATATCGGTTCGAGGGTCCAATGGGAGGGTAATTATTTATTCTGCTGGTGTGCTGTTAAGAAAGTAAGAGCGAGTTTCTCATGGGCTATGTATCTAACTAGGTCCACAAATGTGGCCTTTCCCTAAACAACTTTCAAGGCATTGAGACCCTCACTTGCATACGATATTTTCTTATTTGGCCCAGACATATGAACAGAGACCTAGTCTCTTGGTGGGCAATTTTTTCATGTTGTGGTTTTTGATTTCTTTTGTTTGAACAAAAAGGATTCAGCCCATGTACTCGTTCGGCTTTTATTAAGTATAAAAAGAAACATAAATCACAACCATCGTCTCTCATGATTACATGCTTCAACGAGCCATACTAATAATAACTAACTAACCGCAGTAACAACGAAAATAGGTAGTTTCTTTTGTTTAGGCGCACTGTAATTTGACTGGACTCTTCTTGCCGCATTTAAGTTGGAGAAATATTAATGAATCCATGTTGAAGTTGACATCATTCCGATTAGATTTAATGAGAGGGCAAAGGCAGATCTCAGCGTCACGGCTGAGAAAGTCTGTAACTGTTCGACAACATGGTCGAATTATAGGCCCAAATGACAACTTCACTTAGCAAAAAACCGGTGCATATGGCTAGTCTTATAGGATCTACAGAGCATCTTGCAGCTGGTACTGGTGCTCGGTGCTGGAGATGATTTCGTATTTGGTGATGAATTGCCAGCCGCAGCCGGGCCCGGGGCCGGGCCCGGATATGGAGTTGGCTGTAGATTAGAAGTTTGCGATGCAGCGTGGTTGCTGATTGCCAAGGAAAAGAAGAGACCAATGAAGCAGAGAAAGTGAGCAGCGGAAGATGCCTTGAAGCTCATCTTAACTTCCTGTCTTGGTGTCAGTTACTATCAAGCATGGTATTTATACATTAAGTGGTCATATAATTGACACTAATGACTTGGCGATGGTATTTATACATAGATCGGATGGTACACCAGTTACCTTTTATAAGACGAAAGGTGCATATAATCTTAGAACAAAAGTTAAAATGATTAGGCTCTTGCCCATTTAGTGACCTAAATAAGTTTTGGTTTAGATTACTTGACTGCGTGTTTTTCTCGATAATGATTTGTGAATAAGAACGATAACTTGCAAATACCAGGGTTTATTTGTGTTGTGTGGCCTCATTCTATTTATGGTAATAGGCTCGTGATTCAATACCCATATACATGTATTAATACGACGAGGTAGACAACGGCAACACGAAAGTAAGGGGAGGCTTGTTTCCTCGCGGATACTGAAAATTAACCTGTTTCTTAACGCGACGCACACTTGCTCAGCAGCAATATCGCCTTCAAATGAAGCACTGGCAAAGAAAACAGATCATGATAAAGTAGAGGGAGAGAAGGGAAGAAGAGGCCGGCGAGCTTATATGATCTGTGATTAATTTTGTATCAATTTTTACTATTGAGCAGTGACATGACGACCAATTTTACACAGTGCCATAGTCGATCGTTGAATGAAATGGTGGCCTTGCTGGCCGGTCTAATATTTGTCGCAGTTCCACATCCATCCCTGCAAAGGTTTGGTTGGCAATGCACGCGTGTATGGTCATTTATGATTTTACAAACCAATCAAATTAAAAAATGGGTTATCGATTCAGATTCAGCTTCAATCTTCACCTAATAACCAGAACAACAATCAGAAGAAACCGAGAGCCCTCGCCAAAGCGTAATTGCCCTTGCCCACCAGAATCACGCATGCGGGAAGAAATTTATTCCAAGTTCAGAAATGTATGCCTCGACAACAACGTATAATAATGCCCGTCAGTCAATAACTAGTTTAGACTTGGAGTCATGTGGTATATATACGTCTTAAAGCTATATCAGTATACTTAATACATATGTAGCTCATAATTTGTCCCATGGTTGTTTTTCTATTGCACATTTCCGTAACGAATAACTCTCCTGATTCAATGTATTATGCAGTTATTAATTCACTGTGTTTTGATGCCTTGAACTGATTTGTTAATTTGCTTTTCCTGTTTGATTATCATGCAATCAAATGGCAGTGAAGTACAAAATCATAAATGATTCAGGTGGCGGTTCAATCAAATATGAACAAAGTTGTTTACATCAAATCCTGAGACTTGGAAGATGAGGAAACTCTTACAGACGAGCTATTGTTTCCTCGTCTCTGTGTACATACGGACAAAAGCCCAAAAGTATAAATGTTGCAAGTTGCAGACTTTACCGACGGTGGAGCTTGATTAAACGCATAGATAAATTTACTGGGCATATTACTTCCAATCACAGTTACGGCTAAGTGTTGAAGCCGGAGCAAACTCAACTTACAGTTTTTGGCAGTCATCATTTTCTTTTCTAATTAATTGCGATGACTTAACAGAGTTTCAGCGGTGCCCTTTCTCACCCTTAAATTAAATATGTAAAAGCGTCGTGAATCACGAGTTCACTTACAATCACAGATTGAAAAGGGCCAGACAACACGGGAGTGTGGGAAAATGAGCGAGCCTTGTCTATTTGTCTTTGATTTATATTACCCATCTTGTTGATGAAATAGGAGAGTCTAATCATTTTAATTTGTCTTCAATTCCATGATACTACCCGATACAGAATGGCAGAAGCAGAAGCAACGGAAACAAGACGAAACCAACTCGTAGTACATAAACTCTTCAGACTTTTCATGTAAAATTTATATTAGAACATTTAATTTAGCAGTTTCCGTAAATTTCAGAGTTCCCTTGTGCTTCGTTTTCGAGATTGTAAGAACCAACATCACTTGTCAAGTATTGCATAAATTTGGTAGTGTTAGTCCCGTGGCAGCAAGGTAAGCTGGGTGCCATATTGCTCATCTTACAAATTAATGAACAGTAGCTGGCACTGTCACTACACCCCACACTATAAATATCAGGATCCCCTCACCAATTCTCGTCACCAATTACTTGATATTCAAACACAAGAAAATTAACAAGTAAAAACATGAGTTCCAAATCCTCTTCTGCTGCTGCTGCTCTCTCTCTCTCCTCTCTCTCTCCATTAACATTCTCATTTTCCTCTTAGCAGCAGCCCCTGCTGCCTGTAAAGGTATTCCTGGTTCTAAATCATCTGCACCTGCTGAGCCTGGTAACTGCCCAGATAAACCTGAAAATGTAGAAAAATGCACCGCTTTCTTGCAAGGCACGGTTTGCATTTGGGCCAGTAATCAAACCATGTTGTATAACTGTCTTAGAATTTCTGACCCCTGAATATATAATTCAGTCTGCTTTGCCCTCAAAATGAAAGCTATCATGGATGGAGCGCGCTAACCCGAATTGGATTCACACACATTGCTCCAACTGAAATACTTTACCACTCTCTTCAGTACGGTTGCTTTTATTTTTATCTATTAAACTGTTAAAATCTTTAATTTTGCAGCAAATTACGATGAATATAAATTATTTAAATGCTATTTTTTGTTATACACGATAAGGGATATACAACAATCAAGTCAAAGGGAAAAAAAAATTAAATAGGGGGAACCAGAAGAGGATAAAGGATATGGGCAGCTGTAAATGTCGAAGAATCAGGAAGGGGCAGGGGTTTGAGGGTAAGACAAAGTAGCATTCAGTATTCATTTTGTCTTTTTAAGTAGTTTTGAGTTTTCAAACCCAACCCCACCACGACAGGGAATTAGTGGTATTACTGTAACCACGACGCATTTGGTTTATTCTATTCAGATCTTTATTTCTCTTCTGGAAACACTTCTGATTGACAGGCATTTATTTGGTTTCTTTCCCTTTCACTAAAGATTGCAGAATCTATGCTCACACCCTACTACCCTCAAGGAGAGGATTGAAAAATTAGTCGTTTTTGACCTTAAGTTACGTCTTCACATATTTATATTTTTGCATGTAAGCAAAAGTCAATTATCAGCCGAGTGAAATTTTCAAATAAACCAACCGCTTGAGTGTTGGTCGAGCGCCAAGTAGGCGCATTGACCCAGTTAGGTGTCATCTCTTACTTCTTTTTAAGTAATTCGATCACAAGTTGGGCGTTAATCAAGTGCTGATATTTTGGAATTTTTCAGTATCACATGAACATTTGCTTGAGCACTAGTCCAATCCAAAACTTTTGAAAAATAATATATATATAAACTCTTCATTGACATATAAATATCAAGAATGAATGTCTCATTCACAACATAACTCCAGATTACTTCATTCCAACAAGCAGTACATTTTCTTTCTGCTGAGTGTACAAGAATTCCTCGAAGAATTCGTACAGGAAGCAGGTACATCGAAAATAGAATGTCAAATCCCAATATAAACACACACCAAACAATACAATTTATTTCTGCTAGTAAATCGTATAACAACAAGGAATAAAAAGGAGGAAGCCCTTGTAGTAAATTTGTCAATTACTAAAAGGAATGCTGCCGCAAAAACCAAACCCATAAAATTTTAACAAGAAAAATAATGCCATGACATATAGAAAACAAAAGAGAGAATCGGCACAACTAGGCGCATTGGAAGCCGCTGGGAACACTCTTGCCACAATAATTAACGAGCAAGCTCAAGTCGACGGGGATATTTAAGTTAATGCCCAAGATGTTGGCTTTAATGGCAGTGCAAAGGCATACAGCAGCTTCAAGATCTGCAAGACCATTAATCAGAGTGCAGCAAGGAGTTACTGGCGGTGTTCCTACAACAACGTGAACCAAACCGTTCAACAAGTTGGCGCATACTCCTAGCTTTAGAGTGTCTATAGGGCAAGTAGCCTTAGACGGCGGAGGGCTTTTTGGCTGCGGTTTAGGACTCTTTGGTGGTGGAGGGCAAGGCACGTGGTTTGAACTGACCAAAGTGAAAAAGAGCAGATTGAGAGAAAGAAGAAGAGCTATGCTCGCAGAAGCTTGAGAAGCCATTTTCAAACACACACACACACTGTTTAGAAGCACGTCCAAAGGCTATATAAGCAAGCTTGGTTTCTTTTTCTGTGTGGGTAATGCTAAAGTAGAATGGGGTTTTTTATAGATGGAGATCGGGATACGCTTACGAATTAAATCAGAAACAAGACGAAGAGATTCATGTGATCACATTACACTGAAATCAAACAAAGCGGCAGCTGGCAATACAACTAGGCAATAAGCCATGTTTGGCATTTTGGAATGTTCTGTCTCCGATTTTTGTTTCGCCTGCCAGCCAGATCACGTACACCACATTTGCCCAAGTTACAAAACGACACCAATAATTAGAGTTCATTTTGGGAGATTCGTCTCTCTCCCCGTTACGACGTGACTTTTTTGCTCTCTCTAATCTGTACTCTGTGTCCGCCATCAAGACTTCAGGTCCAGAATAATGCAGGTTTGGAATTTTCTGGGGGCCGTATTTTCCCGTCACATGCCTTAGATGCCGGTGACACCAAATTAAGATGATAAAGCTTCTTTGTCGTACACAAACAAGTGGCATTTTATCCAATAATTTTGAAGCAGTTTTTTCATATACCTCCCTTGAGGTTTGTGCAAATGTCAGTGTTTGCGGAAAGGCATATCTAGCACCTCTATCGTTATGTTTGACTATGTGTTAAGCATATGCCCATTTTGTAAATGAACACTTACTTTACCAATTTTGTTTTAATAATTTTGGAATAAGATCAAAACAAAACACAACTTAAGAAAATATTACCGAGTTTTTTACTAAAATCGCATCAAACACTTACAATGTTTAAAATTGGTAAATTTTAAACAACAAAAAAACATATATATATATAAATTGTTTATCATTTTTACTTTCACGTGTTTTATTCGTTATAGAGGTAAATATTGATGATATTAACTTCAATTTTAATATCTACATAAAGGTTTCTCCACCAATTCGAGGTATGCATTTATTCTTGCATCATTTTGGTGGCAAGCTTATTGATTTAAGGTTAGGTTTATCAGATTATTTTTTTATTTTATTCAAAAAAAATTTTTATTTCTTTGATTTCAAATTTACTCACTATTTTTAAAAATTTTAATTGTTTTAAAATTATAATTTATTAATTTAGAATTAATTTATTCATGCATATGTGAATTTTGTTTGTTAATGTTAATTTCAGAGAGTTTTTTAATTTCAAAATTTGATTATGAATGTAATAATTTATATTCTACATAAACATAACCGAATTGTATTATTTGGATTTTACTTACATTCAATGCTTATCATTTCATCCCAATCAGTTTATTTTTTACATACACAAGACGCAAAACATTGGCAATAACAAGATGTAACATGTTTCTAAGGCAAAAATAATAATGAAACCAGAAGCTAATTTTGGTATATGTATTTTTGACTTGAAAAACAAACTTGCAATCACAAAAAATGATGATGCTCCTAACAAAATAGTCGTAAATTATTTTATTCAACAACAACAATAATAATAATAATAATAATAATAAAATTACGAGTAATTTAACATTCATTAAGTCTTATAGTCCTAAAAACAGTAAAAAGTAAATAAATTTACTTTTAAAGATAGTTAAAAGTTCATGTTTTAAAATATAGATTTTTTTATTATGGGGTTATTTATGTGGTTGAGAAGTCAACAAACATTGCCATAAACTGACATTTCCACAAACTTCAGGGACGGACGGTATACGATAAAATCCCTAATTTTGGATGTACATTACCGACAAGGTAGGGGCCGACTTGCGTAACAATCCCAGGCCCTCTCGCCATGTCAGTTGCTCGTAAAGTCTTCCCAGAGCGCTAATTTTGGATGTACATTACCGACAAGGTAGGGGCCGACTTGCGTAACAATCCCAGGCCCTCTCGCCATGTCAGTTGCTCGTAAAGTCTTCCCAGAGCGCAAAAATGCTAAACACGATAACAAGATATGGCCCAAAAAATAATTGCAAGGCCAAGACCAAGAGGGAGGACTTCACCCACCGGGGAGCACTAAATTTTTCATGGGGTTAAGTACAGAAAAATAAATAAATAAAATCATGCCTTTCATTTTGATATTCCGTACAATGATATTCTAAGCCCCCAGTTGGTGTCTGAGCAGTGAATGTTTCCTGTGTTATGAGCTTTAAAGGCATTGAATGTGTAGAACTTGCGTGTTGTATGCTTCGGATGAATAAAGAATGCAGGGTCTTTAACAGTTAAATGCTTCAGCTGCATTTACATAACACAAGAGGATTATGCATACACCTCAAGTATTCAGAGATCCCTCACCTCATTTCATTAGACCTGCGTGAAGGAATACTACAATATTTGGTTTGAACAACAAATCAAACACACATGTTCCGAAACTTGATGGAAGAGAGTTCTTACTTCAACTGTATTTCTAGGAACATATTGAATAGATTCAAGTAACCCTCTAAGCCTAATATGAATGCCAGTGTGCTCAGTTTTTACCACACAAACCAGCAAGTTTTGAAATTTGGATTCTCACACCAGACAACTTTTAAACTGCAAAAGAAAATAAAAGAGAAAGCATAGTAATGTTTGATATTTGTGAAAGCAAGCCCATTCATTGAGGCTTCGAAAGAACTAGAACTCTGTGATGTCCAATTCTAGTCTCACTAATGCGACCAAGGTGACGAAGGACCTATAAAACACCATGACAAATCAATAACACTTTCATGGTTACTAGAATAGCATATTTATATCAAGATACAAATAACTGTTTCAAGGCTGGCTATTACCCATAAAGTGACACTTAATGTAGTTCCTAATACCCATTTGAATATTTAGTACTACCAAATTTTTATCATTAACAAACTTTGAATCCAGTGAAACAAAGAGTGAATGTGATATAAATCCTAATATAATTCTTGTTTCTTATTGCTTTTTTTTTATTATTTGTAAGAAGTTAGTCGAGTTAGTTGAAGAATTAATTGAGCAAAGCTAAGCAGTTAAGTTAAATAATTGAGTCTAAATTTTTTTGGTAAAAGTAGTTGTTATTAATTTGCTTTAAATGGCCTACAACTTGTACCAAAAATACAACTCAAGTTTGAGTGATTAATGAAAGAAGAAAGAGAAGCTTTTCTCTTGAAACTCGTCATCTTCTTCCTCATTTTTTGTTCTTTAAAATTTGCTTGATAGTTTTAGTTGGTTGACAGCTTCTTCAAAATTTATTTATTGTTTCTTGGTGGCAACACAAAGAAGACAATGAATTCTGAAATTATACTTTGGATCTATTTTACCAAGGATATTGACCATGTAGAAAACCTAAGCAACTAAACATTTAGAGATTAAAATACAGAAGATGACTCAGTTTTAGAAAAAAAGAAAGCCATTACAGTCAATATTGCTTTTCCGGTGTTGTGAAGCTTCAACACTTGTCCCCATATGTCAGTTTCAAGAAAAAAGTGTTTCCCCATAAAGTGATCCTTACATGTAGTTCATGCATACACATTTGAACATGTAGTGCTAGTCATTTCTTAATAACTAAATTTGAATCTTCTGCAGCAAAGAGAATCAGTGATTTTTAAAATTATATTTTGGGTACATTTTCCCAAATATTTCAACCATGTAGAAAACTAAACAACTAAGCATTAAAATACAGAGGATGAGTCAGTTGCAGAAGGAAAATAAAGCACTCACAGTCAATATTGCTTTTCCAGTGTTGTCAAGCTTCAATGATGGTCCCTTTATGTCAGTTTCAAGAAAAAAGTGTTTCCCCTTCACTAGATCTGCAGTTGCAATATCTCTTAGCTCCTGCATATGGAAATTTGCAGTTCAATTGCATAAACTAACAGTAAAGCACCCTTTTCAGCAACTTGAAGATGTGATTGGCCTAACAAGTTACATGCTACTTGTTTGAATAGAAATAACAACTTGAAACGAAGCATCAAAATACCAATTCTTATCAGCATCTCTTAGACACTTCATAAAGAACGTCATGGCTTTAGGGCCCAGAAGATAATTACTATCTATGAAAAAGTACTCATTTTTCTAGGGAACAACTACCAAAAGTAATTACAGACAGCAGAACCCAGTTAAATCACTCACCAGGGCTCTTTCCCAGAGATTTTCTGCCAGCTTCATGAAGAAAAGCAAAAATAATAAGTACTGGTGCCAGGTTTAATAACAATAACTATAAAGTAAAAGTTTGATCATAACCTTCTTCTTTGGGGCTGAAATAAGGTGGGCATTAGCTTCAGCATATGTTGCCATGTCACTTATTGCCGCATTAACCTTCTCTAAGGTGAGTCTTCCTCTCATGTATCTGCAGTTGACCAGAGCGAGCACAAGAAATGAAACAGAATACCATCATATAAAATCAAATTACATATCAGTGCAACACTCAAACCTCTCTTAATTGAAGAGAGGGTATAAGTATCTGACTTGACACTCATTTATTGTGCATGATTGGACACTAGCAAACCTATTAATGTGATCAACATATACATTAATGTATGTGCCTGCAAAGAAAACAAAATTGTTATTCATTGCTGTTCCAGTTTCAAATAATCTCCTCAAACACAAGTTGGAACATAATAACACATATCCTCAGAACAAGTAATCCTTGAGACACATATTATGTATTGCTTTTCCTTTTTTCCCAGTATCTGATGTCATAGATGAAAGTCTAAATCCATATATAAACACCAATTTTGTGTCCTCATCACTGATCATGGACTGCATGTCATGGGTATATAGGTTAACCTATAAAGGTGGCTAAGAAGAACGTCTGGCTGGAGTTTATGCATAACAATGAAAACTGTATAATTGAACAAGAGAAATGTACTTACGAGGACAAGGAATCCAGCTCATCAGAAGTTATGTACCAGAGTGGTGCAGAGCCACGACCCTTTTTCTCCTACAATTGACAGCAAATAGAGATTTTAGGTGGAAAAAACAATTAGATGATTTCCATATATTCTGTGGATCAAGATAATTCAAGAATCTGTGGTACATGCTTCCCTTTCTAATTCCACTAAAATCATTTACAAAATTTGTTCTTTTACTCTTGGTTTAGATACCTTGGGTAGTGCTGCTGGTTCCTCAGGTTTCAATGACCCGCTATCAGGTTGTTGTTTAGAGGCTTCTGGCAGACTGAAACACAAAATAGCATGAGTACTCAACTTCTATGCAAGGCAAATGTAACTAAACTATCAAATCACAATAATGCTTTTAAAAGTACAGGATTACCATCTAGTAGTATCCAAATCTAACATGTTCATTCTTTGAGGCAAACGCGAGGAAAGATGCACAGACATGGTCTGCAGTATCTTCTGCTGCCGCAGAGATACATCAATGAGTTTCTGTAACCAGAACAACAATTCAATTAAAATCAACAAACTTATAAGCAGATACTCAACAGTCAAGTCCAAACGTAATGTCTCAATAATATCTCAACCCGTAGATACATGGAGGTCTTAAGTCTTTCCAGTTACCTTTTGAATCTTTTACTTATTTATGGTATACTCCTTCTATAGAAAGCAATATAGCATATTACAAAAAAAGGAAAAAAGAAGAACTTAACTAACACAAGTATGAATTACAGTTACATTGGCTTAATACAATTACAATTGATGTTATACATTTTCTAGATCAGTTTTCTAGATCGCAAACAAAAGAAGATATAAGCCCAAAATTGTATTGTTTTTCAACATCTCCTAACCACCAAATAAATAAATACTAACTAATCACAGACTCAAAATTACAATATTAAATAGCATAATCACTTTCAGTACCAAAGAATCACCAGTTTTCTCTAATTTTAGATCCTAAGTTAAAGAACCTAAGAAACACGGTCATATTTGACATCTCAATCTACTAAACAAACAACCCAAATTGAGAAGACCTTCTTTAGAAACCAAATGTATCATACTTGAAACATTCAACTCAACTAAACCCTACGATGCATTTCGTTACACTAGGCTCATTACACTGGAATTCAGAGTATAATAGGATAACATATCAAGGGATTAGAATTAATACTGATGTTATTGCTTTCTCTAGGTCGTGAATCTAAAGGAAGTGCAAGACCCAAAGCTTCCAAATCTATTACTTTACTTCGTTTTCTTAGCAACCAAATAGAGCGATGTTAATCAATTTAAACTCAAAACGAAAAAACTAGATATATATGTTTAATGTTCAGTTCAACGGAATCTCCGAGTTTTTTCCAATTTTAAACGCTAATTGAAAGTAGCCAAAAAAAAACTAATATTTGAAAACTCAACTTAATTTTTTTTCCTCTGCTTTTTCTCGGCAACCAAACAAACCATAATTCACAAGATAGAGAGAGTAAACTACTCTGGCTTTAGGAATAGCTTCAGTTTCCTCGCGTAACCGGTCCTTTATCGCCTGCACCTGCAACTCCATGGCCTTCACTGCTGCGTCTACCGCCGCTAAATCGGGGACGCTACTGGCTGGGTACACTACACGCAAAACCAGAAACACAAAACTGATTGGTAGCCGTCTGATTCGAAAAGATAATCCTTACACGCATTTAGATAGTAGGGGAAAACAAATGAAAATAAAGTGAGAGAAAATGAAAAAGTATAACACGTAAATCAATTCCGAGTTAACTTACTGTTTCGGGCTATAACGAGTTCCTGTAGCTCGGCGATTCGAGTGTTAAAGGAAGATATCAGAGAATCGAGCGAAGATCCAACCTTCTTCACATCCATGTCTCTAATTCCTTGCCTGTCTCTCTTTTTCTCCCTATGATTGGATTTGTTTAGGGATTTGATAGCGATTTCAAATCTTGAAAAGCAATCGTGTTTTTGGCGGGAAAGCTCGGAACCATTTTTAAAGTGTCGTAGAAAATTGCGAATCCGTTTGTTATATGCCAAATTTTAGGAGGCCTTCTTATTCCTTGTTTTTGAGCGGGAGACGAACTATACAAACGCTGTCGTTTTTTGACACGTGTTAACTTTTATTTCCCATTTTAACCTTTAAGTTTATGGATATCCATTGATTGCTACTCCTCAACCGACATTTTCCCAAGTTTTTAAAAGCCTTTGGAAATGACTTTTAAGCCACAGCAAATATGTAATGGAAGCATTAAATATTAAATTTTAATTAAAAATGAACGAGACACTAAAAATTAATAATATTATTATTATTATTTTAATTTTATTTTTAAAATTAAATAGAATTATTTTAATATCAAACATGCCTTTATCCTATATATATATATATATATATAATTTTATTTAATCATTCTCTAATAATGCAATTTATTATCTATAAAAGACTATAAATCCTGAGTTCAAATATCAAAGATGAGTTAAAAATATTGACTTCATCTCGAGAATTCCGACCTGATCGAAGCGTTATTGGTAATAAACCTTTTACAATGGGCTTAATGTGAACACCATTGCCTCAAGCAAAAACTGGAGGAACGGATCTAACATGGCTGTCCGGTGGGAATGAGCTTTATTACTGTTTATACTTAGTGATCGATCAGACAGGGAAATGCCACATTCATGGAATTGTCGCCTTCATTAAGGATTTCAAATCTGGGATGTTTGTTATCGTAAAAGCAAAAATGATTTTTGTTTATGGTTTTAATTTATTGAAGTTACTTTATTGGGATCGTAAATATCAATTGAATTACGTGTATTTAACTTAATCTGGGAGACAACCTTGAAATCGATGCATCTCATGTCTCATGCTTGGTCCGGAACATTGTCCCCGGTACACACTCACACTATCCTCTAAGACAAACAGAAGTTCCAAGTATACTTTGAAATGAAGACTCGACAGCAACAGCAGATTTGGGATTTTAATGGATTTCAAGTGATCATCCTAGATTGACTGTAATTTCGCATTTTAATTTTGTGAACATTGATGCTGGCTGTTAGTCTGTAAGCTTATGAATAAGCAGCTATCAGTGTTATCCAATTGAGTCAGGCTTCCTTGCATTCAACAAGCTAATCCAAAGCACTCAGCAGGGACTCAAAGTACATACCAAAGCTATAAAATGACCGAATTAACTTGCTTGGAATTTCTTAGGAGGACATGATAAATTTATTAATTGCAGACAGAAAACCAAATTCATGTGATAGGGAACATTCAAGCATCAACTGTAAGAGTGCCTCCTCCTCATTCAAGAGAAGTCGACAACCGTGTCTCACATATACTTGCCTGCCCATTATCAATAGATATCGTCCATTTATCACCTCATCAAGACTTGACTCCTTCGTTAAATTTTTATTTTTCAAATGCACGTACTATTCTTCCCTCTGTTGACAGGCAGAATAGAAAGAGTACTCCACGCTTAGCAATTGTCTGGAACGTTTGAATTCTCGTGTGCCGAAAGTAACAAGCTCAGATGTAGAGATATCAACATATCTAAAATCATGTCAATGAATTTGTTACAGGATGCCTCGGCAGGAATCTTTTCTCTTTTGGTAAGTTATGTTATCTGGTTAGCATGATGTGATGATCAACACTATTTTCCTACACAGTGAATCCCAACTACTGCATCAAAACATGATAAAAGTTATCAATTGATGGTGTTATCTACATTATCATGATCGACCAGTTGCCTGTCCATATATGATACCGAGATATGAATGAAGTTACCGTACGATTTCTACTTGCCCATCTCTCACTATCAACGATGAATTAAAGAGATGTGTTTAATCTCCTACACTTTAGACTTCTTGCACTGTACTATCTGTAACATGCATATCTTTGTACAGTTGCCATAACCAGCATGAAATGAACGTAATTATATGTCCTTTTTCGTACTCTTGCAAATGGCTGTGGTTGACAAGCATTAGTAATAGTCATAGTAATGATACTGATGTAGACGATGATAAGAAGGAAGAAGATATGAAAGAACAACGTTACGATTAACAAAATAAAGAGCTCTTTGGCTTTGAAGCATTAGTCTATGATTTACATCAAATAGGAGATAAAAAGGCTTTGTAACTCAATACTAAATCCACCAGCCTATGTTATGCCTTTGTTAGGCTGAGGTAAAACATTTCTACGCTGGGATATTTTGCCAACCTGCTTTTCCCAGAAAAGTTCTTAAGAGTCAAAATAAATACGTCCTCAAGTAATCTTGAAGAGAAGACGAGAAAAATGTAGTGATTATAGAAAGAACAAAAGAAATACTTCCTTTCAGTTGTGAGAAGGAGGATGTGTCTTTGGTGGTGAGTAATCCGAGTTGAAACCGGGACCTTTTTCGCCGGGTTTATTGCGAGGAACGCGCCAAGAAACTGAACCAAGAGACTCGGTTTGAACAGCAGCCGAAGTTTTACCAGCTGTATCATTTGATATCTTGCGATTGGATTTCATGTTGTTCAGCTTCTGATCATCAGTTTCATAAGCCACACTTGTCTCTCTAATGCCGTCTCCTCTTGTTTCTCCAACCTCGTTTGACAGGGAAGACTTTGTCACTGGCAGAGCCGGTATCTTTTCGATGTCGTTCTCATCATTCTGCACAAGAAGAATATGAATGAACTAAAATTTATTATAAAGAAAAAGAAGCAGGTAGACTGAAAAAAGGCCACTGCTGCACGCATATTGTCATATTGACCAACCTTATTAGAAATGTGAAATGTCTTTTCAAGCTTCTTATCAATGGCTGCACCGAGACGCCGGGCATTGCATGCATGCAAAGAGAAACACAGAATGAAGAAAAGAAGATAATAAGAGATCGACATATTAAGAGATTGACTTGAAAATTTGAAGGGTAATAAGATTGCAAAGAGAATTCGTTTTGTTCTTGGTATTGCTGAAGAGCAGCAGTACAAGTACGCTATGGTAGCGAAGATAGTGGTGGTTTTTGCAGTGAGGACATTAAATGCAGGTTTCAAAAGAGATTTAAGAGTTTCTATTGTGGAACATGAAAATGTATGGGTGAGGAGAAGTAAGAAAGGACGATGAAGTAAGAAAATGTATGGGTGGAACATGAAAATGTATGGCTGGCCTGCTTTTTGTCTCGTCTCTTTCACATTACAATCAATTGGGTCCCAAGAAACAGACCCACCTCACCTGGGGAAGAGAAGCAACATAGATCCTTCTGTGTAGATATATTGAGCGAAGTGAACATCCAGAGTACGAAGGAGAGATTTCCTCTCAAATGAAATAAATTATATAAAAAGATTAGAGAATGAAAAAGCAAGAAAAGTAGGACCATCTACGAAAGCAACTAACATGTATATTAAAGGAATATTTAATTGTTTTAACCAATAACGTCTCTTGCTTTGTCCTTGTGTTAAGAGTTTCACCACATGCGCCTTGGATTATTATTATTATTATTATTCTATAAGCTATTCTACTTCTTGCGAAAAGTCGGAAGCCTTTTTGGGTTTAAGAAGACACAGAACATCCTTTGCTGTAACTTTATGACCTACATCCCCTTGTCCCACGAGCAACCGAAACTTGATATTTGTGTTTTCTCTTTGAAGTATCGGGAACTCTTCTGTTCTTCAATACCAGTTCAGTGTGGGGAAAATCCAGGATTGCCTTTTGTTCAGCCGCCCAGAAGGAATACAGGATTCGTAATCATTCACTGGTTAAATGTTTTCGTACGTGTGAGCATTTGGTCTCAATCAGCATTCTCCTCTCCTCAAGAACACATTTAAGCCTATAAACTTCACAGTTAATGCAATAGTTAACCCGTAATTTCATGAACAAAAGACATTCAAGAAAAAGGCTTCGTCAAATCCTTAATATCTTGGTCATTGCTATTTCATAGGCAAAGACACTTGATCGGATTTGTTGTTATAAATTATAATTACACGTGTTCAAAATGTTATCGGCAAGGAAAATTTTCTAGCTGCCCTCTGCAACGGGCACGTAGTTTTCCTTTCTGCCTAGAAAATTTCGAGAGGTCCATAGTACATCGCCGCAAACATGTAATCGTATACAATGGATGTTAATGTACAATGGCATGGTGGGGTCAAATGCACGCGGCTTCTACATCAGGATTGAGGAGACAAGGTTGCATGGATCAACCCTTCTTTGTCAATCTAACGCGAAACACAAAAACAGTGACCTAACCGTCAATGCCGCCCTCCGTGACACGTGGCGCACAGCCATGGGATTTGTCCAATTTCCCCGTGGACGTGGGCCCTATATGTTGCCACCGAAACCCGTGTCTTTGGTCCTGTAATGGTGGTCCACATGAAATCCCACGTGGCCTCGTTCCAATACATGTGCAAGCGGGATTCCATCGCATTACGATGAGGATGTTTGCATGGTAATTTTACTTGGTTTTGTACAGTTAGCTGTTATGTTTCCGCTTGTAACGTTTGCGAGAAAGTCATAATGATAACAGCGAATTTGTTCTACTGAACACTTTCTCTACGTTTGTATGTGTATTCGTGGTTTACTGGACTCCTGAGATTGGGAAAGAGAGACGGCGCGACAAGCTGGGCTCTCTAGGCGGATGGGGATTCGGGCTTAGGCGTTGACAATCGGCTCGACTGTGTGTGTCCCTGTAAAGTACAGCACTCTCGGTCGACTCGGCCCCGTTGTCCCCACGGCAATTTTATGGGCTTAATCCGCTGCACCATGCACTTAGTTTAAAGAGAATCACCATCGTACATGACTCATGATGACTCGGACAAATCAGAATCATGGCAGTTGTTTATCCATAAAATGAAAGTTGTCGGGTTTAAAGAAGTTTCTTTTGCGGCTCAGAAACCGCTCGTGGCTGCAACTGTTTGATTAAATCTAGTTTGGCCTCGCATTTAATACCGAAATTTGCCAATACGAAGTTATTCAAGTTCCACTGAATCTCGTTTCGTCCTTGAATCGCCGAGGCTTATATGACATTGGACAATTCGTTAGTTCGTTAAGGACTTTAAAGAAGAAAGAAAACCAGATTTATCCACAAAAAAGAAACCAGCAGTTAAGGGAGAGATTATCCTCTTCAATGTAATTCATCCCTCCGATATCACATAGTTTTATAGACCAGCTATATACAAAGGCTAAACATACATGTAAAGAACGGGGACGGAGTATAACTGGCACATAGCCAGAAAAGTTGAAGAGATGCAGGAATAAAGTCCAGATGAGTTGATAACAAAGGTAAACATAGGTAGAAGAAATGGACTTGTTACAGCCAAGTACACTACCCAAATGTGTTTTCCCCACTGTAAGTAACATAAAGAAATCCATCTTCATCCTTCTTTTCATCGTAAATGGCAGACATTATTGCTCCTGCAGAAATTAAAGTTCTTAGAAACCTGCATATTTGTCTTGTATATTTGCACAACCAGCAATGAGTTTCTCACTTTCCATGATTTTCTACCATTTATTTTCCTAAAATTTTACAAACAAAATAAACAAGCAGTGGCAAGGGGGTTGGGTGGGGAACAGGAGAGCATGGATCTTTATGATGTAGTACCTGTAGGAGGGAGAACATTGTCAACAAATATAAAGATTGCCTTTTCTGCACTCAATTTAATTCTCTTCCTAATCACATAGACAAACTGGCCCACTGTTAAGTCAGCCGGGACTAAATATCTGCAAAATTGTAACAACATCAATACATAAAACTTTAGGACTACTTTCAAACATATAGATGAAAAATGGATTAACCATGGTGGTTAAATATATATTTTCTCACTATTTAATCTAGTCCAAAATTAATTGGCCTCAAAGAAGACAAGTAAAAGAACTAGATCATTGTCAGCTGCAAAGTACTATAACAGACACAGGGCAATAACATTGATAACGATGACAATCAAGATGAGCTTGAACCATTAGCGACAATGAAGACTAGAACCACATCAAGGTAACACCAAGAAAACCTTTTGCACCACATAATTGTACTTACTTTTTCTTGTCAATGTTAGGAATATCACTTCTCTCCGCCTTTTCAACAATTACCTACAAAGCACAGTAGCAATGTTGATAGAAGTAAGATAGGGATACTATAAGGATAATAATTGATGATATTATAGCAAACAAGTCATGCACTTACATCATGCAAAAAGAAAACAGAGCTTATGTAAAAGCCATGCATGAAAACGATGAAAACTCAACCACTCACTCTCATGAGTAATCAAATATTCATGAGAAATTTATGCCCAAATACTTTTTCATAACAATAGCATAAACGAAAAACTAGAATTTGATTCTTTTTGTTTTTCGATGATAAGGGGTGGAAATTTTAAAATTTCATTACGGTGCAAAACAAACAAGTGCTTTGGGCTCCAATTCAAACAGTGAAGGTGAAATAAAACTCATTCTTCTGTCAGGCCACTTGCAAATTATGTTCAACAATAAAACTACATTCATCAACCAGGCAAACCCAACCGTACACAAAATACAAAAAGTGAAAGAAAAATTCAAAGAAAATCCATAAAAAATACACATATTTGTCTTAGCTATTACAATAGTATCTTTCCTTCCTTTGGTTCTTTCTAAATCCAAAAGAAAGATTCAGAAGCTACCAAATAGCAGAATAATATTACTACCAAATTCGCTCTCTTCAACAGAAATAAATGAAAAAAATTCACGAAACAACATATATGATTAAACAATTGCATTCCTAAGAATCCCAACACCATCATGTGGTAGAAAGATCTGCCCACATTAATCACCTATAACGTACTTGGGAGCCAAGCACAGGTGAAACAAGCAAACAACTAAGGGACTGGCTGCTGGAGTATTCTCTACGGACATCATCCTGTTCTAAACTAACAAATATCTGTAAATTATAAATAGCATTAACTGAAAAATCTATCAATCAAGGAGCTTTATTCTTACTGAACAGAACATAAGCCAGTAGACAGTCTAAGATGCGAAACAATATCAAAGTCAGTGCACTAGTCAATCTACCACTTAAACCTATCAAGGAAGGGTGCCAAACAACCCATAAAATATTATCACAATATCGCATCGACATAAAGATTAAAGACCGCAAAAATTAAAGGTAAAGTTAAATTCTCACAGGAATTCTGTCTGGGTATTTCTCTCTAATTCTTTCAGCCTCGGCGAGCCTTTTTCCTGCAAACATGAGACAATAAAAAAGATATACAACCGACCAACAGCGGATGAATCTGATAAAGTGAAATATTGAAGACAAGGGAGCAAACAAAGTGCAATTCCGTAAAACGTACCAAATTCATGCTCGATCTTGAAGCAGCTTTTTGCCATTTTCGTTAATTACACTGCAAAAAAGAACAAAACCCTTAAAACGGTTGGGATAAAAAGATCGACGATAGCCGAAAACTGCGATCGAAATCGAAAGTTATGGAAAACTAATCAAATTCCAACATATCTAACTAACTAAAAGAAAGTAACTAAACTAGATCAACAATGATACTAAAACCGAAAAGGAAAAAAGGGGCAAAGATATTCGGTCAATTACCAAACGCTCTGATTGGTGGCTGAGAAAACAAGAAAGCAATAATTCAATCTCAAGAAACCGAAAGAGAAGATCCGATACTCAACTCAAGTTGAGGAATGATCGGAAAGAATGATTGAATTAGGGGGAAGACAATTGAGACTCGAGAGCTCCAACAAACCGCTTTGTTTTGCAATTGCGGGTAAAAGACGTATAAACCTTTTCTATTTAAAACTAGTTCAGGTGACGTGTCAATGCTATAATCATCATATTTTTTAATTCATATTATCCAAAATATATTTATTAAAATAACTGAATTTATCATTTAATTATTGAAAAAAATTCTATTAAAAAAAATTTATTTCTAATTCTCGTATGCCTGTGCTGTCTAGTAGTCTTCGTTTGCTCGAGTTTTGCTTCTACGGTTTGCTTGGCGCGCAAGAACTTGAGTTGCCAATGAAAACTTGCCACGTGAAGTCCCGGTTATTTTATATAAACATAAGTCTGACTTTTGATGATAAAATTATTGCAACTCAAGCAATGTCAGATATCATTTCAGATAATAATTAATAATTATATTTTGCCAATTTATTGCAGGATGGCGTAGTATGTGTAATCGTGGTTGTCCGCGTAAATTTCCTTGATTCAACGCATCTGTTTCACTTTTATTTTAGGTCAATATGGTATTCTGAATTGGGCTAGAGCCCATAACAGATTGTATGTTTCAGGCCCGTTTAAACAGTTGGATGGCCCATTGAGATTTGTGCCGCAGGTGATGCACCTGCTCCTGTTCTGGTAAGATAGAGTCCAATGGGCAAGTACAAATCCAAAGAACGGTAATGACACATACACTGCTGAATCACAAACCGAAGGATATTACAAAATAGTAGAAACAATGAAGAACGGCCGAAGACACTATCACGTTCCACAATCATCTAATATAATTAAGGAATGCAACACATTTGCATCGAGTTGATTTTGATGGGCAAATTGGTGGCCGATGTGTCTCGTAGTCGGCCCAAGTGGCCCTAGTCTGTCTATTTTCCTCCATGTTCCATGTGGTCCAATGGGTTATGGATTGTTATTTTTATTTTTTGTTTTAATCAACGACTTGTTTCTCTCCCCAACAAACGCAAAAGCAAGAAGGAGAAGTCGCGCTCTACATGTGAATATATAAATATGTCACGGGAGCATGATTGTGAAGAATGATGATTAGGTGTTTTTATAATTAAATTTAATATTATTTAAAAAATGAGGTTGGGAGTAGAAGTTGGTTTTATAGGGTACTTTTCTTATTGTGTTCTCTAATCATGGGAAAGCTTTCAATAATAAAGCAAACTAATGGGTTTGTGTTTGTGTTTTTTTTTAAATATGAAATGAAGACGAATTGGGGTTTCAAAATGCACGACCTTTTTAGATTTGCTTTGGTTTTCTAGACTAGGCTATTTTTGTGCTTGTGTATGTTGCTTGAGGTGTGGGGTGTCTTGAGAAGAGAGAAAAGAACTTGTCATCGCCAATCCTCTTAGCCAGCCAGCAAAGAAATAATAGAAGCTCTCTCTCTCTCTCTCTCTGTGTCCCCCCCCCCACACACATATATATAAAGGGAAGAAGAAGAAGAGGGATTATAAAAACTTTGAAAATTTCAAATGGCAAAGTGAAAGGAGTTGATTTGGGCCACTTTACACTTCACAAGAGAGAGAACAGAAGAAAGTTGTTGTTGGACTTCACGTGGGAGGGAGAAGAAGAGATGATAAACTAAAGGCTTTGATCACTGACATGTCCAAATCATGGTCTTCCATAAACAATTCATACCGAACCCAAGCATGTCCGCTCTTTCCTCTCACATTAATACCCAAAATTTCAATCTTGTGTAGACATCTAAACTACCCACTTCTTTATTTTCCCACATCACCCTTCCTTGCCTTCTGCTTTTGTCTTACCTTTTTCTATATTTTCACTTCCATTGCCCTCAACAAATTTAGACTCAAAACCCATCTTGCATCCAAGCGTTGCAACCAAAATGCAGGAAAAACGAAAGCCAAAATCTTGTAGACCAATCTCCAAGGTGGGGCAATTGTTTTGCCTTCCTTCTTGCTTCGAATGGTACAATAATTACACATATATTTAAAGTCGTGTCATGCTTTTTCACGACTATGTTTGTCAAATGATTTTACGAATCTTCTTCCATTCACTAACCAATATTTATTTAATTTTTGGCCATCAACACAATGGCATAATCAATCCCAGCTGTAACCTTTGCAAGCAAAAGTGATCGTGGTGTCAAATTTCAACCCAAGAATTGTCCTGGAAGAAAGAAAATGACAAGCGCGACGAGGCTGTAAATGCAATTTACGAAGGAACCACATCTACTGTATCGAAGATTGATTCAATCAAAATTCAATGTGCTCTCTCTCTCTCTTCTCGTTCTTTCTTAGTTATTTATCCAACTTTTCAATAAAATTAAATATAGTTTTATATTGAAAATATAGATCAAGAGACAGCTATTGAAATTCTAATTTCCCTGTATTTTTTTGGGCTGGTGTACGAAGTTTACGGTGCACCTGACTGCACCATAACACGACCCCAGTCTCGTGCCGTCAGATTCAGTTTCGAAAACCTGGCCATCAGAAGATGTTTCAATGTAATTACCTCAACACCCACATATTTACCCATTTTTGTCCGGTCTTCAGCTAAACAAGGAAAGGGTACTTTAGGAATGTACGTAAATTACAAAAAAATCATCTGAACCAGCTAACCTTTTTTCTCTACATCATTGGTGTCTGTAAACGAAAAATAATATACCGCACACCTTTCAGATCGATAGCTTCACGCTCTTTTCCCGAGCGTGAACATCACCCATCACAAGGAAAGAAGATTAATAAAACCCATTCTTAAAAATTTAAAACTGAAAATTCACTTACAAAATTGTTTAATAATGGAGTTTGGAAATTAAATTAATTTATTTTTATATTTTTGAAACCAAAAAGACTTTTATTCCTATAGAGTTACATAATGAGTCGTTGTTGTACGCGCTGAACATGGTGCGTGAGATTGATTGGAGTGGAAAAAACCCCAACGGAGCTAACTACGTCAACTGACAAAAGCCACATAAAAAAATTGTAAATAAAAATTAAAAAAATAAAAAACCTAGAGAGAGAAAAGGGCACTCAGAGAGAGAGAGAGAGAGAACGTAGGGCACTTTACTACTTTTATATGTTGCACGCATCCATAGCAGAAAAACAGAAGGAAGACAGAGTAGTACAAAGAGCGAAGTAGAAGAGGAGAGAGAAGAGAAAGCAAAACTCCATGTCCCAAAGCTTATCCCCGGAACCAGAACTCCAAAAGAGAAAGATTGTGCCAAAAAAAATTGTATGTTGTTAAGAGTTCGAGTGAGGTACTAGGCAAAGAATTGGAGTTTACAAGGAAAAGAGAGAGCCGGAGAAGCCTTGGTTTTATTTATAACAAATTTCATGTCTTTCCTTCGAAATCTGTTTTGATTTGGGTTTGTTCATCTCCTTTTCAACTTCTAATTCGTCTCTTTCCTTTCATTAGTTGGTTCAAACTTAACTCGTCTCTTTCTTTTCTTAAGTTGGTGGGTAGTTGATTTTGGAAACTGGAGAGTTTTGAGATTTTGGGTTTGTGGGTAAATTTGTTCTTGATTTTCTTAGATGAAGGCCATGCCCCTAGCCTTTGAGGAATTTCAAGGGAAGGGGGCGTTAGGTATCTCTTCTTCTTCATCATCTTCCTCAGATTCGCTACTTCTCCACCAGCGGCAGCTGCAGCATCAGAAACAACAAGAAAACTGGCTGCTCAGCAGCAACAAGAACAACAAGAAAGAAGGCTGTTGCTATGTGGGCGGTACTGAGCCCACATCTGTGCTTGATAACAGAAGAAGTCCAAGTTCACCCACGTCTTCCTCAACCCTGTCTTCCTCTCTGGGTGGCGGCAACAACGGCGGTGGTGGAGGGAGTGCCTCCACTGACACCGCCGGCGTGGCGGTAGCTAATGTCTCCGGCAATCCATCGGTAGACATCACCACAGAAAAATGTGGTCTGGGAATGGAAGATTGGGAGAGTGTGATGTCTGGTTCACCTAGTCAAGAGCAGTCAATTTTAAGGCTAATTATGGGTGATATTGACGACCCATCCATGGGATTAAACAAAATTTTGCAGCCCGGAAGTATGTCACTTCAAGATATGGAATTAAATGCTATTTTTGGTGTGGTGGAGCAACCTAGTTTTGGGTTCGAGCCGCCCTTGACCAACAGTTGCAATTTGGTGGGCAACAGTAATTCTGACCCTTATCTTCGTATAGCTGATTTCCCTGCTGTTGCTCATAATAGTATTCCTGGTAACAATGCAAGGCTGGGCTCCGTTTCGAATCAAAGTCACATATTTTCATCTTCAGCCGCCAATCTTTTACCCGTTTCGATTTCCCCAAGTGTATTTCAGCAGCAGCAACAACACCAACAACCAGTTGAAGCATTAGATGAGAAGCCACAGATATTCAATCCTCAGCTGATAATCAATCAGAACCAAGCTCAGTATCCTCAAAATCCAGCTTTATTCTTTCCACTCTCATACGTTCAACCGCAAGAGAATCAGCTTTTGTCTCCATCACCACAAAAGCGCCTTAATCTTGGACACAATAATCAGGCCCCAAAGGTTCCGTTTTCAGATTCTGAGCAACAAGAGCTATTCCATAGGCGACAACAGCTGCAGCAGTTTCAAATGCTTCAGCAGAGGCAAACGATGGGAGTGACAACAACAACGACGACGAAGCTAAAGATGGTGAACGATGAATTGGCGAACCAGCAGCCTCAGCAGGCAATAATTGACCAGGTTTTCAAGGCCGCAGAGCTGATCGAAACGGGTAATCCTGTACTCGCGCAAGGGATATTGGCGCGGCTCAATCACCAGCTCTCACCTATTGGTAAGCCTTTTCAAAGGGCAGCTTTTTATTTCAAAGAGGCCTTGCAGTCACTTCTCCACATGAATTCGACTAATAATAGTTCAGCTCTGTCCTCTTACAATTTCATTTTCAAGATTAGTGCCTATAAATCTTTCGCCGAAATTTCGCCACTTCTTCCATTCGCTAATTTCACTTGCAACCAAGCACTTCTTGAAGCCTTTGAAGGGTGCAGTAAAGTACACATTATAGATTTTGATATTGGTTACGGTGGGCAGTGGGCTTCTCTTATGCAAGAGCTTGTTTTGAGAAGTGATGGTCCTCCATCGCTCAAAATCACTGCATTTGCTTCCCCAGGCACTCACGATGAGTTTGAGTTGGGTTTCACCCTAGAAAATCTTAAAATTTTTGCCAGTGAGATTAATATGCCATTCCAGCTTGAAATAACAAGTCTGGAATCTTTAAATTCTGCTTCTTGGTTGCCGTCTCTTCGTGGATTGGAAAATGAAGTAGTTGCTGTGAATCTCCCCATCGGAACCTTCTCCAATTACCCATCGACCCTTCCTTTAGTGCTTCGCTTTGTAAAACAGCTTTCACCCAAGATTGTTGTTTCTTTGGATAGAGGGTGCGATCGAGCAGATGCTCCGTTTCCTTACCATGTAATTTATGCCCTGCAGTCTTACTCTGGCCTGCTCGAATCGCTTGATGCCGTGAATGTGAATTTGGATGCTCTGCAAAAGATTGAGAGGTTCTTGATTCATCCTTGTATTGAAAAAATTGTACTGGGGCACCAGCGTACTCCTGAAAGGTTGCCTCCTTGGAATAGTCTGTTTATGCAATATGGGTTTGCTCCATTAACATTTAGTAACTTCACCGAGTCCCAGGCTGATTGTTTGGTGCAGCGGACTCCGGTTAGGGGTTTTCATGTCGAGAAGAGACAGTCTTCGCTTGTTCTCTACTGGCAGCGGAAAGAGCTCATCTCAGCTACAGCTTGGAGGTGCTAAGGAGTAGTAGCAGTTGGATAATTGGTGTTATACCAATTGATATTGGCTGCAAAGGTGCCTCGGAACTGCTTTAGTTTATGAATCATTTTGAATTTGGTTCTCTGTGGATCTCTTAAGCTAATTGTATGTGTTTTAGGTTTATTATTTCCAATCAAGAAACCAAACATTTTAATAACTGGATGATGCATGGCTTTGTATATTCTTCGTTCTCTGTTTCTGAACTTTGTTCTTGTCTTCTCCTCAATGGTGGTTTTCATGTTTAAAAGTGCCAACTATTTGTTGTTAACTTGACAACAAAGAAGAATTTAAACCCTTGGAAACCAAGTTTCCTTGGTTTATTATGCCTGAACGTGATCTTGTATTGAAGACCTAAGAATCCATGAAATTTACCGACTTCTGACTAGTACTCTGGGACCAATGGCTCATTGGAGTATTCTGCAATTTCAATTCAGTTCCTCTGTGAGTTTCAGTTTGTCAATCTGAGCTTCTCTGTCTGCGTGCATTTGAATAAAAAAAGACTCCATTTTTTAGGTCCATCGAGTTCCACGCAAGTATTGCTGTAATACTCCTTTGAAGGTCTCAATGATAGGATGTTTGGCTAAATTCTCTCCTTCCTAAAACTCCCATTCCCCCATTCATGGATGCTTATTATTATATTTTCTGGCAAATGCCCATTACTGTAGTCTTGTGCAACAGACAATTAAAATTCCTCGCTTAATTTATTATCCACTTGTATTAAAATTATGGAATTTGTTTACGCATAGTACTATTATACATTGAATTTGCCGTTTAATTAATTAATTCCTAATGAAATCACATGGCTCTTGGACTATTGGACCCCTACATTATTTGTTTAAACTCTCTTTCTTTTCAGAGCCTTAACAATTTTTATTTTTTTAATTTTAAAACACACTTATAAGACACGAAAAAGGGACATGACCCATGTTGCTTGCTTGTGGGACAAAGCTTGTAATAGTGATAATGAGGGGAGGTGATTACATTGGCTTCACGAGCATTGAATGTACACTAATTGTTCGGCAAACAACCTGATCGTTGTTGCCATTGGCTGTTATTTATTTTTTCTTTATTATCTAAACGGGTGGCATTATTGTATTGTAGAGACAGACATACGGTACGCGCTACCGCACCCTATCCTCACCCAATGTCAAGAATTTACTATTGCAAATTGAAAAGGACACATGGGGCGCACCCTGTGGGCCTAATAGAAATGGGACCCAAAATACACTACCACAAGCCTCTGATGGGGAAGGGAAGGGAAGGGACTTCCCTCCACTAAGAAGTGAGCAGTGTTGACAGATTGTCTCTAGTGTTGCGGTGTTGGGGACAGTCAGATTGAAAATGACAATTGGATCATACGGACATCATCTCTCTCCTCTCTTCGTAAAGCAAACTTCGTTGTGGGTTACACACCAATTGTATTGTCACATCATACTTCCCTGCCACGTGTACGATTCGATGATGTACAGATTAAAATCTCCTCTTGATGATTAATAAATCCAAACATCTACGGACGGAAATGATCTAGCAACGTTGCCTCCACTCTACTCTATTACCTAAATATGGCAGTGAATGAACATGGATACACGAGATCATGTTCCTCAGTCCCTCCCAATTCGCTACAGAAAATCCACTATGATTTTGACATGCCTTAATCAATCAGGATAAGAAAATATGTCTTCATCACGTGATTCATTCAGGTGATCGTGACCGTCTGATCTTATCGGTGCGGTTTATGGACAATCTGCAAAGCTGGTAATATCCATTGGGTTACTGAATTATTGAGCCGACTTACCGCTTTTCTTTGTCCATGAACAAATGACCAATGCTGGAACGAAGTCGTTTTAAGGTTACAATGATGAGTTCTGTAATGTAACAGTGTAATTTAATTGTTCTGGAGGAACAATACAAAGGGAATTGCCTTATCCATGAGCAGATAGGGTTTAAAATGGAAAACGAAGAGTCATTTTCAGGTTCAACAAGTGCTTGGGGAGGATGTAGCGCTTGCGCTCCACAAAATTGAGCAACCCCACGAAAAGCGTTTAGTCCGAAATGAATAGCTTTCATAGAGCAAATAAAAAAGTTGGCATGGACCAAGATTCAATAACAACATCAAAGAATGTTACTAGAAGCTAATGCTTTGTTCTTGTTAATAAATTACAAGGCATATTGACTCTTGAATTTAGAAGTTAATAAAGCAAATTAACTAGGGTTAAAATAGTTATACTGAAGCTGTAATCCCCTGGAATGATCGATTTGAGGGAGCTAGGTTCCTCCTTTGCATCTACATGGCCCATTTGTGGGAGAAGAAAAGGAAAGAACAGAAGCAAGTGAATGAAAAAAGAAGCTTTTTCCACGATCATTTTCACATAACAAAATGCAAAGCTCTCGTGGATATGGACCTGCCATTGTTGCCTTTAGTCACCTTCAATAGTTGAAAGCAGATTCCAGGAGAAAGAAATTAACGAGAGAGAGAGAGTGATCACACCATTTGAGCATCTTCTAGCTAGATATGGAAACCCCAAAAAAGTAGCACACTTTTTTTGAAGCTATAGCGAAAAAAAATTAAAAATAAAAATCAGAGTTGCTTGAAAAGTATAATGATAAACAAACTTTTGATTAAGGAATTGAGGTAAGCACTTTTGTCTCGAGGAAGACTCTCCTAGGAGTGAGGGATTCAGTTATTATAGATTTGAAGAAGAACAAAGATATGCTAAAGGGCTCCAGACATAATATTACATTTTGCCAGCTTTTGTCCTCTTCAAAGCTCAACATATATACAAAGATATGCTAAGTGGGTCACTACTCTCTATAACTGTAAACCATAATTGAACGGCCATTTTCAATCCATGCATCGATCTACAGTCCACAGCTAACAAAAAGGAAATTATTCGGATTAGGTACACATTGCATATCATGGAAGAATATCGATAATCATGTATATTGATAATAACACCATGACTTCATCAGTCCTTTGCATCATATTCATATCAGAACATATACAGAAAATGATTCCATTAACAAGTTTAATCCAAGATATTATGCAGTGTCTTAATTATATGATAACAGTTGAAAAGGAAAAATGAACACACAAGGCTAAAGCCAAAAACGCAGTGAGCATCCAAGGCAAATGGGTATGGAAAGTGATAAAAAGAAAAGCAAAAGTTGGTGATGAGGTGGAGATTGGTGGGGGTCGCTGAAGATGATACACATGGATGTGCGTGGTGATAGAAAAAAAGTCAGCCTAGGGTTTTGTTTTTCTCTTTTCCTTTCTTCATCAGGCAATCTTTAATTTCTCTCTCTTTCTAGTTTCCACACTTTTATAGATGCTTGCCCACCAAGTCGTCTTCTTCTTCTTCTTCTTCTTCTTCTTCCAACTTCTCTTTAAGTTTCAGTCATTGTTTTATTTTATTTTTGCTAGTCAGCTTACAAACAACGCATTCTTTGCATTCCACACATTTGTTTTCTATTATATACCAAAACCCAAAAGTAAGCACTCATGCCTGTCAAAAGCCAATTTCGGTAGGTCCTCCAATTACTTGTAACTCTATATTTTCATTGGTCTTCTCCTTCTCTTCGTTCTCAAGACTCCTTCTCTCTCGCTTTCTACTACATTTGGTGGAAGTCTGGCTCCACAGTGTTTTGCCTTGCATGGGATGAGTTGTCCACCATCCAAAGCCAGAGTCTCCAGTCTTTTTATCCCATCTTCTTCACTTATATCTCCATCTTTTTTGCCCCATCTCATCTCAGCAAGGTCAACCCAACATTTACTTCTCATATGTCTCTTTCATGTTTTCATTTTTCTGGTTACTATAACTCGTTCCTGTTGCCTCCTTGGATATACATCAACTTATTCCACGTGTTTTGGATTAATCCTTGAACTTGATAGCTCATGCTTTCTTTTTTTCCTTCTCGACGAAGGAATACAAATTATAAATATTAAAATGATGAGTCGTAAAGAAAATAAAATGACACTTAAACTAACGAGGGACAGAGAAGAACAATCACACACGTATTATTTAGGTTGGTAATATGCATATTTGATGGATTTCCAATTTTCCATGTGTCAAGAAAACATATTACCAGTAGAAGAGACGTACATATAAGGTTGAGAAAATAAGCTATGCAGGCAAATCCATGTGTCAACAGCATTGGTTGGTTGGTGAGCCCTATTATGGGGGTGGGCATGTGTTCTGGTGGTATTGTGGCCTCAAGATAGAAATAATTGGTAACACTTTCCTTCTTTGAATCATTATGTTTCCTTCGGTTATAAGATAGAGAGATGATTTTATTAAATTAGACGGCACAAAGAGTTGACAAACAATCATAATCTCATCTCCATTGAACAATACACAAAGAGTTGTTTGTATGGTGGATGCTTGTTGAATGTAGCACTGGATCTTGTTTCATTCTTGTCCGAATAAAAAAAGTTGACTTCTCTGAACCTCTCTTGTTCACTGATTTTGGGTCAGAGTTCAATGTAAAAAATGATTAAAGACACCGTTGGTCGACAACACAGAGAAGAGGCTAAAGGACATGATGATTCACTCTGTGAATGGTGGTGTTTATGTTGTGGCCCAAAAGAAAGAAAATAAAAAAGGTATGAAAGTGTTGTGTCCTCCTGCCATTGGATGGATGAAATAATCAATTATTTTGTTGGATTGCAGTCTCTAAAATGGACGCGATAGTAACAACAATGTCGTTATCTAAGCCACCAATTTTATAGATTACTATGATAAGATGGAAGAAAAATGTGATCAGTGTTATAATTACAATGGGGCCACATTTTGAAACTCAAGCTGCCGAGTCCAAGCACACTCCAACTATGTTCAACTATATTATTAAATTCGCATTAATATTATACGTACCTTTCTCTCAAATTTATATCTACAAATGTTCATTCAATTGAGTGTTCGTGTTGCTCTTTCAATTACCCTTTTTTTTTGAGTTTTTCGGCCTTAAAGCCCACGAAGAAAATCCTAAAAGCACCCTTACGAATTCTGAAGACACCCTTTCAAAAAAAAGAAATTCAGATCCTAAACAAATTATTTCTCATCCAATCCATCAAATCTCACCTCGAAGCTTAGATAGCAATTGTAAGCATTGAACTCTGCAAGGCTTTGCACTATTGTTGTTATTCTTTCTAATATGCCTTCAGACAATCAAACTTAGAAAGCAAAGACTTGCAGTGATTCTTGGTTCATATATGGAAGAAGAATTCACTTGAATTTGAATTGCTTGTGTAATGCTTTGGTGATAGTAAGCGTTGCAAATGCGCCCTCAGTTCCCTTCATTGATATTATCTAGGCAAGAAGAGTAGGTTTCGTTTCCCTACCCAATTGAACAACAGCTTTTCTGAGTTAACTTATATGCGTGCGCTTCTAGCTACCTCCATGGCAAAACCAAATTTTTCCTATTTGCATCTTCTCTAGCAATGGCTCGTAAAAATTATCAGACTCCGTAAAGTGGCATGAATGTTTTCACAAAGGAGTATGCAAGTGCGCCCGTGAAAATGTAACTGTCAACTCTGTCCAGTATACCACCTGGATTCAAACACACGAAATAGAATTCAAAAACAGGATTGAAAATCATGTTCTTCTGAGGTTGCTAATTGTAGAGCAATACACAGGGCAAAAGTAAACGAGACACACGCACCCCCAATAGCAAGTGTAAGAAAAATAATTCAATGTCTAACAAAGAACACAACCGTTAAGAAATGTAATTACCATGTCCAGGTATTAGGGACCCCGAATCTTTGACACCCGCATCACGTTTGATCATGGACTCCGTAAGATCACCAAAAACTGACCCAAAGAAGTTCAAAAACCCAAAAGCTATTGCACTGACAAATGTCAAGGAGCATACAGTTAGACAAGAGTAAATAACTCTAGGAAGGAATCAAAGTACAAGGTCATATGATGCAAGTTTATAAGAGCAGAAACAGAGCACACACATTATGCGCTAAAGCACATACACAGCAGGCAAGAAAGAGGAAATCAGGAATTTTTTCACTGCTGTCTACTACTCATTACCAAATAAACTCAGAGAGAGATAAATAACAGGGATGCAGCTCCTCAGTACAAAACTTTTTACGTTTTCCTTTTCAAGGAAGACTGAATACCATGTCAAAGACTTAGGCCAGCACAAAAGCTTTGCTAGTGCAACAGAAGTGGCTATACAACCGCCCAACCCCACGATAGTTCCCTCCCATGTTTTCTTTGGACTAATACTAGTAAGTTGTGTTCTACCAAAAGCCTGCATCAGAGTGAAATTCTATGTTATGATCTTGAATATTGGCCCAACAAAATTAAACAGTAAATTGTTTATGTTATGGACATTTTAATAAACAATAACACAAATCTCAAGTCCACCAAAAACAGAGCCAAAGAAATCCTTGCACGCTGCAACCTGGGAGATGAAAACATTGAGGCATTTTATCTTGCAACTAATAACTAAGAGGAAAACAGAGGAACCAAATTCTTCCTTGGTGTAGTCATTATTCACTAGAAGAACACCATAAATTATAAATATTATTCACGACACATTCAAAATCAAACCAATTCAGAAGCCTCAATACCTTACCACCTAAAAAAGCAAATGTATCTGCTGCAATTATGCTACTGATAGAAATCAAGGTTGCCACAAGACCCACTGTCCACTGAGGTAGGCCATCAAGAAATATTGGCCATGCAATTGCTATTCCTGCCAAATATGAAATGCTTAGGGTACCCATTTTGATGAAAGTCAAATAAGCAGCCACAAAGGATTTGGGAGAAGTATTGAGTATGAAGAAGAATAACACACAACGCAGCATACATTGAGGTCCTTAAGCCAGTTCTTTTAAGAGGGACAAAAACCCTACCTTTTTTTCGATCATTAATGTTAAGATTAGCCAGAATCCTCATTGTAAAGAGGTTTAAAACAACTACCTTTTAGTGGTTTGCGGATCATTCACTGTTTTATATAAGTAGAATTTGAGTATCAGTCCACACTAATAAATATGATAGGCATGTTGGCGTGTTCCAACAAGACAAAAAGAGCAAATTTGGTTCTTTCAATGAATTTTCCAAGATTTAATTTCATATCAAATGTGCATAAAACACTCACTAGTTTTTAAGGCTGAAGCAGCTAAACCACATCGAAGCTTAACCCAGAAACAAGGGAGATAGCCACAGTAAAAAAGTCCAAACATGGTGCTACTGAGTTGAGAAAAACGGGGATTTCCTCTCTGTAAGAGCAATGCCATAGCAACAATGAAAGCTGCAGATGTCACCGAAACATCAATTTGACCAAAATACCTGACCATGTATAAGAAACACAAATCAGCCACGAAAATTCATCACAAAACCAAATAATAAGGAGTAAACACACTCTAACCAATAAAAGGAAATTTTAACAATTAAATAGGTATTGAAGGGAATTAATTCATTTAGGAATTACAATTTGCACCATAATTTAGCTCTATACTCAACCTAATTTATTTTTCAGATAGAAAACAACAATACAAACTATATATTAGTTGATAACCAAATGATTGTTATGGTTCTTAGTTAGCTCTGCAAACATAGCATCATAAGCTCTGCTCATTAAAAGGCTAAACTTTGTAGTCAGCTACATTTATCATTACACAGTGCATTTAAAATTATTTTGGGAGCTGACGATTCTAAACTTTGAAGAAAAGAAGACATTGTCCCACATAGAAGCATCAAACAATCAATACTATTACCCTATAATGCATCAGGGGGTACAAGTATATAGCAATTTATTAATCTTACAAGGTAAGTATAGGCATGAGAGCGCATATAACAGAGCAAACTCGTGACACATATCGAGGAGGAGGTGTCATTCCTGCAGCGATTCCACGACTCCTAACCAACTCAAAATACTCACGTGCACCAACGAAAACAGCAGCAGCCAAGGTCACCGTGAAAACCCATTCTCCAGCCAGTA
>BNST01003073.1:0-58809 GCA_019650275.1 Xylocarpus granatum
TGTCCATGCAGCTTTGGGCATTTGTGCTGGCAATGGGGTTGCTGTCCAGAGCACCTGACCTGTTGCATGGAATGTCTGGATCTTTAGTGTTCAATCTGCAACCCAAATAATCCTTGTTGTGTCCAGGGAATTGAGGGTCTAAAACAGGTGCAGATGATGGAGTTTGATCAATATTTGTGCTTTGCGAAACTTGCTGCATGCTATGCATATTTTTCACTGCAGTTTGAACAATGAATGGTCTAAAGGTCTGATCTCTTGCAGCTTGTGAAGCTGTCCGTGAAAGATCAGTAAGTCCTTCAATCTAGACAAGAATATGATTAGGAACTTTGTCTTCTAATCCAGGTTTAGCCAACAAGGCAGATTGGTCCTGCACAGTCCTTGTTGGAGTATTTTTCTGGTGGATAATTTGTAGGAGCATGCACTTGTAATCCATATGATTCTGCATCCACTTTAGTTTGCTGTTCTTCCACTCTTGGTAGTGCTAAAGAAGATGTAGAAGTAGTAGCATAAACCTGAATAGATGAATCAGGACATTTGGTAGATGCATTATTCGACTCATCACAAGACATCTGCATCTTTATCTTGGCATTCGACACACCAAGTCCTGTCCTGGAACACTTGTGTCCTTAGTGTCGCTATCATCTGGAAGTGCATATGCATCTCCTGTGCACAATTCTTTTCCTCTACTGTCATCAACTGGAATTGTTGGTGATGAAACGTCTTCACTTGTTCTCCAGATTGGCATCTCAGGAGGCAGAGATGAGTATTCCAAGTTCTGAACTGGTGCAGCACTCTCCAGATTTGATGAAGGAAAGACTTGGTTCCCATCAAACTCGGAGCAAATATTTGTGATGCTGGATGGGCCGAATCTGTCCATCAATTCTTGTGTGAACCTTGTCCAGCCAATCCTTCTACCTTCTCTGCCATAGGTGGCCTTAAGCCAACACCACCATTGATTGGCCCTCCCACATAGGTGATAGGATGCAAAATCAACCCTTTCACCCTCTCTCAACACCTTGTTTCTCAAAATAGAACTCAGCCTTGGAGATCCATTCGGTTGGATCCCCTTTCTCAAAGGTTGGGAATTTGATTTTTACCTTAGGCCTAGTGTAGTGGCTTGGGCTGTCGTAGTGTTGCCATTCCTCTCTCCTATTTGTCCGCCAACGTTCTGCCTCATGACAACTCTGCATTCTTCTTGGCTGCCATGCTGCTGGCCTTCGATCCAAAACCTCATTGTCACTGTTCTCATCATAGGGGTCATGGGGCTGGTGCAAATTTGGTGACACCTCCCTTCTGCTCCCTAGACTCATTCGCACTCTCCCCCTTTCTTGAGAGGGAACTTGCTCATGGTCAGAATCTTTCTCCTGCTCATGGTGCCATGAGATCTCCGAATGCAGCCTTCTAGGTTGCTGTGGCAGTATGCTGCTCCTGGTTTTCTCAGTTTGGACTTGTTTTCCAGCCACTCATGGTGTATCTCTCTTCAATTGCTCAAGAGAATAGATGATAGAAGATAATTGATATTCGATATCACTTACCTGGACATCGAGTGAGCGTTGGTTCCTCTCTAAGGTCAGAATTCTTTGAAAGTCCTCGTTAGTTTGCTGTTGTGGTGAAGGTGAATGCTGCCCAGATGACATGGTAAACGTGATGCCTTGTAATTGACTGGTGTCTGTGCTGATGTCTCAACTAGAACACTAATTTGTTGGGATGATCATGCTACCTCTCAACTGGTGATTGTGGTGACCTCTCAATGAGAGCACCAATTTGTTGGGGTCCGATTTTTTTTCCCAACTTTTCTACACCTTAGGGGTCAGCACGCCTACTAAAAACCTTCCTAACTTGCTGTCCCTGTTTGATTCTTGAGTTCTTTTCTTATATTTATGTCCCCTAAGCTATCCTTCGGGATTAACTTATATATAAAGGATATGTTGGATAGGCAAGACAACTCTTAAACCTATCACAACTTGCCTTGGTTGAAGAAGACAACTCTTGACTTCAACCTAAGCTCTTAAGCAAGGAAGACAACTCTTAACCTTGTCTTAAGCCCAAGTTATCTCAAGACAACTCTTAAAAGATAACCGAAATATAAACAAGAATGGAAGCAAGAATGCTAACCTTGATTCTTGATTAATGAATGAGAAATATACAAAATTCGGAGCATATGCCTCTCACAAATAATGGGCTGTATTTATAGTCCTAAGACAGCCTTATCCTAATTCAACTAGTACTTAGGTTCCTTATCCACTTAGGATATGTTTTCCTAAGTCAACAAGCTTTTCTAAGTCAACTAAAACATTATCAAGATAGACCTTATCCCATTGTTTCCTAATCCTACTAGGATTCTTGGTCTTTCTTGAATTCCTACTAAGACTAGAATTCTTATTTTGACTAAGTCTTTCTATCCTTATCTTCTCTCCTACAGCTGCTGAACTTCTTTTTGCCATTTCCTTCTTGGATTAGAACTTCCCTTATGGCGTGTCCCTTCCATTCCAAACTCCTCCTTGACTGACTTGCAGACTATCCTGCTGTTTCTGGAGTTCTTCATGGAATCCTTCTCTGCTGAACTCTTGACTGAAATCTTGCTGATCACTGCATGCGTCCTGCTGTTGTTGGAGTTCTTCATGCTGTCAATCTCCTTCTCCTGCTGGAACTCTTCTTGACATGGACGTGTTGCTGCTCCTGGAGTTCTTCTTGATGCGATTGTCCTTCTTCTGCTGGAACTCCCTGTTGGTGTGAATGTCTTTCATTAATTAGGATTAAGTCAAATACTGGTGGGCTTCACTGCTGGGTTGCACACTTGCTGTTGCCATGCTTGTTGTGCACATTTTCTCTCCTTTGCTGCCCCATTTTCTGCCCACTGCCTTTCCTGCATACTTAGGTTCTTAACAATCTGGCAGTGTTCGGGACAAACTTCTGGGAGTGACCAGAACATCGCCGCGGGCGCAGCAGAGGCTTTAGGCACGTTGGGCAGCATGTAAGATGAACTTAGGAGATGACAGAGTATCCCCGTGGGCACGGCAGAGGCTTCGGGTGCGTTAGGCAGTGCATAGGACGAACTTCTGAGAGCAACCGAAGCATCCTTGTGGGCACAGCAGAGGCTTTGGGTGTGTTGGGCAGTGCATGGACTGAACTTCAGGAGCCATCGGAACAACCCTGCAAGCGTGGCAGAGGCTTCGACGTGTTGGGCATTGCACACACAAACATTTGGGAGCAACTGAAACATCCCCGCAGTCATGGTAGAGGTATCAAGCACATTTGGCAGTGCACTGGACAAACTTCCGGGAGCTACTGGAAAATCCCCACAGGTGTAGCAGAGGCTTCGGGCGCATTAAGCAGTACGTGGGAGGAACTTCTAGGAGCAACCGAAACAGCCCCACAGGCACGGTAGAGGCGTCGGTCACATTTGGCAGCTGCACTGGACGAACTTCCGGGAGTTACCGGAACATCCTTGTGGGCGCAACAGTAGCTTCAACTGTGTTTTATAGTGCACAGGATAAAACTTCCGAGAGCAATTGGAACATCCCCGTGGGCACGGGATGTGCGTGGGATGAACTTCCGGGAGTGACCGGAGCATCCCTGTGGGCGCAGCAGTGGAGTCAGTCACGTTCGGCAGTACGTGGGATAATTTCCAGGAGGGAATAGAACATCCCCTTGGGCACGATAAAGGTGTCGGACATGTTCGGCAGTGTGTGGGATGAACTTCTAGGAGTGACTCGAACATCCCCGAGGGTGTAGCGGCAGTGTCATTCGTGTTAGGCAGTATGCGGGATGAACTTCTGGGAGCCACCAGAACATTGTTGTGGGCGTGGCAGCAGCGTTGGACACATTCAGCAGTGTGTGGGATGAAACTTTCGGGTGCAACCGGAACATCCCCATGGCACAACAGAGGCTTCGCGGTGGGGGGGGTGGGGGGTTGGCAGTGCACCGGACAAACTTCTGGGAGTGACTGGAACATCCCCAAGGGCGTGGCTGAGGTGTCGGCCGATCTGTCGGGCACGGGGCAAACTTCCTGGAGCAACAAGAACATCCTAGCGGGCACAGCAGAGGCATCGGGCGCTTTCAGCAGCACACGGAAGAAGTTTCCGAGAGCGACCGAGAACTTTGCAGCAGGTGCGGCAGAGGCATCGGCATGTTCGGCAGTGCATGGGACAAACTTGCAGGAGTGACCTCAACATGCCCCCGAGCGCGGCAGTGTTGTCGGAAATTTTTGGCAGTGCATGGGACAAACTATTGGGAGCAACCAGAACATCCTGCAGGCGTGGCGAAGCTTTAGTTGCATTAGGCAGTGCTTGGTACGAACTACTGGCAGCAACGAGAACATCCCTGCAGGTGGGAAGCTTTGGTTGCGTTAGGCAGTGCATGGTACGAACTTCTGGGAGGCACCAGAACATCCCTGCAGGTATAGCTGAGGCATCATCAGGCGCATTTGGCAATGTGTGGGAGGAGCTTCTGGGAGCGACCTGAACATCCCTGTGGGTGCGGCAAAGGCATTCGGTGCATTCGTGTTGAGAACCTAAGTATGCAGGAAACGTAACGGGCAGAAAATGAGGCAGCAAAGGAGAGCATGGGCCAGAAAATGTGCACAACAAGCATGGCAACAGCAAGTGTGCAGCCCAGCAGTGAAGCCCGGCCAGTATTTGACTTAATCCTAATTAATAAAAGACATTCACACCAACAGGAGTTCCAGCAGAAGAAGGACAATCGCATCAAGAATAACTCCAGCAGCAGAAACACGTCCATGTCAAGAAGAGTTCCAGCAGGAGAAAGACATAGACGGCATGAAGAACTCCAGCAGCAGCAGGACGTCTTGGCAGGATTACTTCAGAAAGAGGACCACGCCAAAGAGAAAGTCTTGGAGAGGAAGGACATGCCATAGCAGAAGTTCTAATCCAAGAAGGAAACGCAAGAAGAAGTTCAGCAGCAAGAGGCAGAAATAGGCAGATGTGTGCAAGGCTCCAAGCAGCAAGAGAGGCAGAACAGGCCAGAATGTGTGCGCAACAAGCCTGCACACAGCAAGCAGTGAAGCATGGCCAGGTTCTGACTCAGTCCTAATTGATTGCGGAAATCCAAGCCAAGAAGAAGACCAGCATTGGCAGGACACGCATGAAGCAATCCGAGCAGGAGAAGGAGATTGAGCATGAAGAACTCCAGCAGCAGCAGGACGTCATGGCAGGTTTGACTTCAGCAAGATGTTCACATCAAGGAGGAGTCTTGGAATGGAAGGACAAGCCATAATGGAAGTTCTAATCCTTGAAGGAAATGGCAAGAAGAAGTTCAGCAGCTGTAGGAGAGGAGATAAGATAAGGACAGAAAGACTTAGTCAAAGTAGGAATTCTAGTCTAAATAGGAATTCAAGAAAGACCAAGAATCCTAGTAGAATTAGGAAACAGTGGGATAAGGTCTATCTTGATAATGTTTTAGTTGACTTAGAAAAGCTTGTTGACTTAGGAAAACATATCCTAAGTGGATAAGGAACCTAAGTACTAGTTGAATTAGGATAAGGCTGTCTTAGGACTATAAATACAGCCCATTATTTGTGAGGAGGAGATATGCTCAGAATTTTGTATATTTCTCATTCATTAATCAAGAATCAAGGTTAGCATTCTTGCTTCATTCTGTTTTATTTTGTTACTTTTAAGAGTTGTCTTGAGATAACTTGGGCTTAAGACAAGGTTAAGAGTTGTCTTCCTTGTTTAAGAGATTAGGTTGAAGTTAAGAGTTGTCTTCTTCAACCAAGGCAAGTTGTGATAGGTTTAAGAGTTGTCTTGCCTATCCAACATATCCTTTTATATATTAGTTAACCTGAAGGACAGCTTAGGGGACATATATTTAAGAAAAGAACTCAAGAATCAAACGGGACAGCAAGTTAGGAAGGTTTTTAGTAGGCGTGCTGACCCCTAAGGTGTAGAAAAGTTGGAGAAAAAAATCGGGACCCCAACAAATTGGTGCTCTCGTTGAGAGGTCAGCACAATCACCAGTTGAGAGGTAGCACAATCACCCCAACAAATTAGTGCTAGTTGAGACATCAGCACAGACACCAGTCAATTGCAAGGCATCTCGGTTACCATGTCATCTAGGCAGCATTCACCCGCACCACAGGAACAGACCTGGGGAAGATTTCTCAGTCACCAACCGCAGAAGAATCCTTGCCTTGGAGAGGAACCAGAATGCGATCAATGACCAGGTAGGTGATATCAAACACCAACTATCATCTATCATTCATTCTCTTGAACAATTGAAGAGAAACACACCCCTGAGTGGCCGGAAAACAAGTCCAAACTGAGCAGGGCAGAAACAGCCACCTACCACAAACGTCTAGGAGGCTTCAATCAGAAGTCACATGGCACCAAGTGCATGAGGATGAATCTGACCAGGAGCAACTTCCCTCTCAAGAAAGGGGGAAAAGGTGCATGAGTTTGGGAAGCAGGAGGGAGACTTCACCAAACGAACACCCACCCCATGATCGCTATAATGAGTATAGCGATGATGAGGAAGTGATGGACAGAAGGCCCGCATCATGGCAACCAAGAAGGGTGCAGAATCACCCTGAGGCAGAACCATGGCGCACCACAAGAAGGGAGGATTGGCACTATGACAGCCCAAGCCATTACACACGGCCTAAGGTAAAAATCAAGTTCCCTACCTTTGAGAAGGGAGATCCAACCAAATGGATCTCCAAGGCTGAATTTTACTTTGAGAAACAAGGTATTGAAAGAGGTGAAAGGGTTGATTTTGCATCCTATCACCTATGTGGGAGAGCCAACCAATGGTGGCATTGGCTTAAGGCCACCTATGGCCGAGAAGGAAGAAGGATAGGCTGGACAAGGTTCACACAAGAGCTAGTGAACAGATTTGGCCCTGTCTAGCATGACTAACTATGAGGGACAGCTTGCCAAGATTAGGCAAGAGGGATCTCTAGAAAGCTACCTTGAAGAATTTGAGAGGTTGGCCGAATTAGTAGGACATTGGCCAGATAGTGCACTAATTGGCACTTTTCTAGATGGCCTTGTACCTTGGCTAAGCTGAGAAGTGAAGATGAGGGATCCAAACTCTCTCACTCAGTGCATTCGGTTGGCAAGACTCATCAACGATGGGAGAAGCATCACCTGCAGCACAACCAAGGTCATCAAACCCTCGGACAAAATTAGGTAAAGCATCCTCATCAAGTAAGACAGTGCCCTCAAAAACAAAGGACCCTCTCAAACTATCCACCGAAGAAATCAACAGGAGAATCGAAAGAGGCCTATGTTTTAGGTGCAACGATAAGTGGCAAGTTGGCCACAAGTGCAAGAAAGGGCTGTTCAACATCATTGAAGTGGTAAGTGATGAAGAACACGAGGAAAGCAGTGAGGAAGAACAAGAAAGTCACATGGACAGCGAGGAGGAAGCAGAGGCAGAACACTTCCCTGATCATGCGGAAGAAGGCGAAATCAACTTACATGCAGTAGGGGCAACCACCAAGCCTACTGCCATGAGGTTATTCGCAACCATTAACGGGAAAAAACATTTTGGTGTTGATAGATAGTGGAGCTACCCATAACTTTCATCAACACAAAATTGGTCAAAACACTTCAGCTATCGTCCGAAAAAGATTGCACCCTTTGAGGTAAGAGTGGCAAGCGGACAGAAGCTCAAGTGCGCACAAGTGATCCATGCAGTAGCAATGCAGATTCAAGGAGTCAAAATAGAGGCGGAACTGCATGTGTTAGCCCTGGCAGGTCTTGATGTGGTTTTAGGCAATGCTTGGCTTAAAACCATAGGCAAGATAATGTTCCACTATGAATCCATGGCCATGCACTTCCAATGGAAGGGAAGGGACTGCACGTGGGAGGCATCCACCACCAATGCAGCACATCATTGTGAGGTAAGTACCCTTGAACAACTATACAGAAAAAGGGTCACAATGTTTTGTGGTTCTCTTGGCCACAAAAGAGGAAAACATAGCCGAACATCATACACACGAAGACATACCAATAGGAGTAAGGAACCTACTGTAGCAATTCAGAGATGTCTTAGGAGAGCCACAAGGACTACCACCCTCAAGACATTACGACCATGCCATCCCATTAATCGACGAAAACCAAGGAGATTAATGTAGCACCCTTACCGGTATGCACACTTCCAAAAGAACGAGATCAAAAGACAAGTGGAAGAGATGCTACAGCAAGGTATTATCCGACCTAGCACTTCCCCTTTTTCTTCTCCCATTCTACTTGTTAGAAAGAAAGACAGAACTTGGAGGTTTTGCACCGATTATCGGGCACTCAACCAAGCAACTGTCAAGGATCATTTTCTGATCCCAACAATTGATGATATGCTGGACGAGTTACATGGAGCAAAGCTGTTCACCAAGCTGGATCTCAAGGCCGGATATCATCAAATATGCATGAAAGAAGAGGATGTGCAGAAGACAGCATTTCGGACTCATAGTGGACACTACGAGTACCTAGTCATGCCCTTTAGACTATGCAATGACATCCTCCACCTTTCAAGCAGCCATGAACGACATCTTCAAACCTTATTTGCGCAGGTTTGTCTTAGTTTTCTTTGATGACATTTTGGTCTATTCCAGGAACCAATTTTATGCCTGTGGGGATGTTCCAGTTGCTCCAGAAGTTCGTCCCATGCACTGCTGAGCATGTCTGACGCCTCTGCTGAGCCTGATGGGATTTTTGGTCGCTCCTGAAAGTTTGTCCCGCACACTGACAAGCATGCCCTGACGCTGCTACTGCACCTGCAGGGTATGTTCCGGTCACTCCCAGAAGTTTGTCACGTGCCTAACGCCTCTGCCATGCCTGCAGGGATGTTTCGGTTGCTCCCGGATGCTCGTCCCTGAGCACTGCCGAACACATCCAAGGCCTCTGCCGCGCCCGCGGGGATGTTCTGGTGGCTCCTGGAAGCTTGTCCCATGCACTGCCGAACACGTCTGAAGCCTCTGCCGCACCCGCGGGGATGTTCTGGTTGCAGCGGAAGTCCATCCTGTGCACTGCCTAGCATGTCCGACACCGCGGCCATGCCCATGGGGATGTTCAGATCACTGCCGGAAGTATATCCCTGCACACTGGCAAATTGCCCGACACCTCTGCCGAGCCTGTGGGGATTTTCTGGTCGCTCCTGGAAGCTCGTCCCACCTGCTGCCAAACGCGCCCAATGCTGCTGCCGCACCTGCAGGGATGTTCCGGTCGCTCCCAGAAGCTCGTCCTACACACTGTTCAACATGCTGGAAGCTTCTGCTGCGCCTGCAGGGATGCTCCGGCAGCTCCTCGAAGTTCATCCTGCACAGTGCAGATTGCGCTCAATGCCTCTGCCGCATTTGCAGTGATGTTCCTGTCGATCTAGGAAGTTCGCCCCGCACACTGCCAAACAAGCCCGAAGGCTCTGCTGTGCCTGTGGGATGTTCCATGTCACTGCCGAACACGTCCGTGACTCCCCGAGCCTGCGGGGATTTTTGTCATTCCCAGAAGTTCATCGGCAGACTGCAAACTCACCCGCAGGGATGTTCCGGTTGCTCCCAGAAGTTTCGTTCTGCACACTGCCAAATGCACCCGAAGCCTCTGTCGTGCCTGTGGGGATGTTTCTGTTTCTCCCAGAAGTTCCCCCCGCGCACTGCAGAACGCACCCTACACCGCTGTTGCACCCGCGAGGATGTTCTGGAAACTCCCAGAAGTTCGACCCCATGCACTGCCGAATGCGCCCGACTGCCAATGTGCCTGCAGGGATGTTCTGGTCACTCCCCGAAGTTCGTCCTGTGCATTGCCGAATGTGCCTGACACCTCTGCCATGCCCACGGCCATGTTCTGGTTGCTCTCGTAAGTTTGTCCTGAGCACTGCCCAATGTGCCCGAAGCCTCTGCCGCACCCGCAGGGATGTTGTGGTCACTCCTAGAAGTTCTTGCAAACACTGCCGAACACATCCGATGCCTCTGCTGAGCCTGCGAGGATTTTCTGGTCGCTCCTGGAAGCTTGTCCCGCACTCTACCCAATGCACCCAAAGCCTCAGAGCAGCCCCATGTGGATATTCCAGTCACTCCTTGAAGTTCGTCCTGCACACAGCCAAATGTGCAGGATGCCACCACGAGCCTGTGGGGATGTTTTGTTTGCTCCCAGAAGTTCATCCCGCGCACTGCCAAAAGTGCCCAATGCCTCTGCTGTGCCCACAGCAATGTTCTGGTTGCTCCCGGAAGTTCGTCCCGTGAACTGCCTAGCGCACCCGACCCCTCTGCTGTGCCTCGCTGGCATGTTCTGGTCACTCCAGGATGTTTTGTCCTGCACACTGCTGAATGCGCCCGAAGCCTTTAACCCACCCGCGTGGATGTTCTGGTCGCTCCCATAAGTTTGTCCCATGCAATGCCCAATGCGCTCGACAAGCTGCCATGCCCGTAGGTATGTTCCGGTCGCACCCGGAGGTTTGTCCCACGCACTGCCAAGCGCACACGATGCCTCTGCCACACCTGCAGTGTTGTTCTGTTTGCTTCTAGAAGTTCATCTCATGCACTGCCCAATGTGCCCGAAGACACTATGATGCCCGCAGGGATGTTCCAGTTCATCCCGCTCACTGCTGAATGCATTCAATCCTGCTGCCGCCTGCGGTGATGTTCCGGTCGCTCCCGGAAGTTTGTCCTGAGCACTGCCAAATGTGCTGACACTGCTCCGCGCCCACCGGATTGTTCGGTCGCTCCTAGAAGTTCACCCCTGAGCACTGCCAAAAGCGTATGACGCCTTTGCCGAGCTTGCAGGGATTTTTCAGTCACTCCTAGAAATTCATCCTGCACATGCTCGAACGTGCCTGAACCCTCTGCCATACTGCACAGGTATGTTCTGGTTGCTCCTGGAAGTTTGTCCCATGCATTGCCGAATGTGCCAGATGCCTCTGCCATGCCTGTAGGGAGGTTCTGGTCGCTCCCGGAAGTTTCGTCCTGCACACTGCCCAATGTGCCCTACCCACAGCCGCAGCCGGTCGCTCCCGAAGCTCGTCCCATGCACTGTGCAACATGCCCCACCCAATGCGCACCAGCAGGGATGTTCCTGTCACTCCTAGAAGTTCATCCCATGCACTGCTGAATGCTCTTGACGCCTCTGCCATGCCCGCAGAGATGTTCCGGTTGCTCCTGGAAGTTTGCCTTGCGCACTGTCGAACATGTCCGACGCCACTGCTGTGCCCTTGGGGATGTTACAGTCACTTCGGAAGTTTGTCCCGCACACTGTCAAACATGCATAAAGCCTCTGCCGCATCCACGGGGATGTTCTAGTTGCCCTCAGAAGACCGTCCCGAGCGATGCCGAATGCATTGCACGCATCTGCCAAGCCCATGGGGATTTTTCGATCGCTCCAGCAAATTCATCCCGCACACTACCAAAGGCACCAAATGCCGTCTGCCACACCCGCAGGGATGTTCCGGTCGCTCCTGGAAGTTTCATCTTGGGCATTGCCAAATGCGCCCAATGCTGCTGCTGCACCCGTTGGGATGCTCCAGTCGCTCCCGAAAGTTCGTCTTGGGCACTACTGAGTGCGCCCTGACACCTCTGCCATGCCTGCGGGGATGTTCTGGTCCCTCCAGGAAGTTTGTTCCATGCACTGCCGAATGCACCCGATGCCTCTGCCATGTCTACGGGGATGTTCCGGTCGCTCCTGGTAGTTCATGCTGAGCACTGCTGAATGCGCCCAACGCCTCTGCCGTGCCCACGTGAATGTTCTGGTCGCTCCCAGAGGTTCGTCCCTCGCACTGCCATATGTGCCCAAAGCCTCACACGGGCCCATGGGGATGTTCCTAGTCGCTCCCAGGAGTTTGTCCCGTGCACTGCCCAACACGCTCGATGCTGCTGCTGCACCCATGGGGATGTTCCAGTCGCTCTAGGAAGTTCATCCTGTGCACTGTCCAAGTGCACCGAAGCCTCTGCTGTGCCTGTGGGGATGTTCCAGTCACTCTTGGAAGTTCATCCCGATGCACTGCCTCAAAGTGCTCCCGAAGCCTCAGCTGGGCCTACGGGGATGTTCTGGTCACTGCTAGAAGTTCGTCCCATGCACTGCCTAACGCACCCAAAGCCTCTGCCGCACCCTTTGGGATGTTCCGGTCACTCCTAGAGTTTCGTCCCACGCACTTTTGAACCTATCTGACGCGTATGCCATGTCCACGGGGATGTTCCGATCCATACTGAAAGTTTGTCCCATGCACTACCAAATGCATCTGACGCTGCTGCGAATCCGCAGGTATGTTCCTGGTTGTTACCGGAAGTTCGTCCCAAGCACTGGCGAATGCATCTGATGCCTTTACTGCACCCGCGGGTATTTTCCAGTCACTCCAGGAAGTTCATCCTGGGCACTGCCGGATGGGTCCAATGCCTCTGCCAAGCCAGAGGGGATTTTATGGTTTGCTCCCAGAAGTTTGTCCCGAGCACTGCCGAAAGCACCCAACGGCACTGCCGCACCTGCAGGGATGTTTCGATCACTCCCAGAAGCTCATCCCGCGCACTGCCAAAACTGCCTGAAGCATCTGCCATACCTGCGGGGATGTTTGGGTCTCTCCGAGAAGTTCGTCCCGTGCACGGCCAAACACGCCCAATGCTCTGCTGCACCAGCGGAGATGTCCCAGTTGCTTCTGGAAGTTCGGGCACGCAGCAGAGTCAGACACATTTTGCAGTGTGCAGATAAACTTCTGAGAGCGACAGGAACATCCCGTCGGGCGCGTTGGGCAGTGCACGGGATGAAATTCTGGAAACATTTGGAACATCCACATGAGTGTGGCAGAGGTGTTGGGTGCATTCTGCAGTGTGCTGGATGAACTTTGGGCAGTGAGCAGCACATCACTGCGGGTCCGGCAGCAGCGCGGGTGCGCTTGACAGTGCGTGGGATGAACTTTTGGGAGAGACTGGAACATCCCCTCAGGCACGGCAGAGGCGTTGGGCGCATTTGGCCATGCATGGGATGAACTTCGAGAGTGACGAAACATCCCTGCGGGCCCAGCAGTGGCATCAGACGCATTCGCAGTGCACGGGACGAAGTTCCGGGAGCGACCAGAAGATCCCCGCGGGTGCGGCAGCAGTGTCGGACACACTCTGCAGTGCGTGGGATGAACTTCTGGGATCGACCAGAACATCTCCGTGAGTGCTGCAGAGGCTTCGGGCACATTGTGTAGTGTGCAGGATGAACTTCGAGAGTGACTGTAAAATCACAGCGGGCTCAGCAGAGGCATCAACGTGTTTGGAAGTGCTAAGGACAAACTTCAGGAGCACCAAAACATCCCTGCAGGCATGGAAGACGCGACTGGGCACACTCCGCTGTGCACGGGACGAAACTTTCGGGAGTGACCAGATCATCCCCATGGGCTCAGCAGAGGCAGCAAACAAGTTCGGCAGTGCTCAGGATGAACTTTCGGGAGCTACCCGAATCATCCCCCTAGGCACAGCAGTGGCTTCTGGAGCATTTGACTGTGTGCGGGACAAATTTCGGGAGCGACCGAAACATCCCCGCATGTGCAGTAGATACGTCAGGCACATTCGGCAGTGCACAGAACAATCTTCTGGGATTGACCAGAACATCCCCGCGGGCTCGGCAGAGGCATTGGACATGTTTGGCAGCGTGTGGGACAAACTTCGTGGAGTGACCAGAACAGCCCCATGGGGCGCAGCGTTGTGTCGGGTGCATTCAGCAGTGTACAGGACAAACTTCGTTGAGCGATAGTAACATCCTTGTGGGCATGGCAGTGGCATCAAGCACGTTCGACAGTGCACGGGACGGACTTCCGGACTTCCAAGAGCTACCAAAACATTCCCCTAGGCCCAGCAGGGGCTTCCAGAAGAGACAGAGGCATCGAGCGTGCGGGATGAACTTCTGGGAGCAACCGGAACATCTCCACGGGTGTAGCAGTGGCATGAGGCACGTTCGGCAGCCCCTCGGACGAACTTCTGGGAGTGACCAGACCATCCCCATGGGCTGCGGTAGAGGCTTTGGACGTGTTGGGCAGCGCACGGGATGAACTTCCTGGAGTGACTAGAACATCTCCGCCGGTGCGGCAGAGGTGCTAGTGGCATGTGGCAGTGCGCAGGATGAACTTCTGAGAGTGATCAAAAGATTCCCCGCGGGATCAGCAGAGGCTTTGGGCGCGTTCAGCAGTGCACGGGATAAACTTTTGGGTACAACTGGAAAATCCCTGCAGTTGTGGCAGTGGTGCCGGGCGCGCATGTGTTGGGGTCCCAAATTTTTTTCCCAACTTTTCTACACCTTAGAGGTGAGCACGCCTGCTAAAAACCTTCCTAACTTGCTGTCCCGTTTGATTCTTGAGTTCTTTTCTTATATTTACGTCCCCTAAGCTGTCCTTCGGGTTAACTAATATGTAAAAGGATATGTTGGCTAGGCAAGACAACTCATAAACCTATCACAACTTGCCTTGGTTGAAGAAGACAACTCTTAACTTCAACCTAAGCTCTTAAGAAAGAAGACAACTCTTTACCTTGACTTAAGCCCAAGTTATTTGAAGACCACTCTTAAAAGATAACCGAAATATAAACAAGAATGTAAGCAAGAATGCTAACCTTTGATTCTTGATTAATGAATGAGAAATAACAAAATTTGAAGCATATGTCCTTCTCACAAATAATGGGCTAGTATTTATAGTCCCGAAAGTTCTTTCTGTGCACTGCTGAACACGTGCAATGCTGCTGGCCGCACCTACGTGGATGTTTCGGTCACTCCCAGATGTTCGTCTTGGGAACTACGAAATGAGTTCGATGCTGTTGCTGTGCCCACAGGAATGTTCCGGTCGCTCCCAAAAGTTCATCCCGCAGACTGCTGAACACGCCTGACTCGTTTGCCGTGCACGCGGGGATATTCCGGTCACTCCCGAAAGTTCGTCCCTTCACACTACCAAATGCGTCCGATGCCACCTGATGCCCTCTCCCGCTGGGATGTTCCAGTTCACTCCTAAAAGTTCGTCCTGCACACTGACAAATGCGCCTGCAGTGATGTTCTGGTCGCTCCCAGAAGTTCATCTTGTGCACTGCCGAATGTACCCGATGGCTCTGCCACGGCCGCAGGGATGTTCCAATCACTCCTGGTAGCTCATCCCGTGCACTGCTCAATGTGTCTGACACCGCTGCTGTACCCGCATGATTGTTCAGGTTGCTCCTGGATGATCGACCTGAGCACTGCCAAACTTGCTTGATGCCTCTGTCGAGCCTAGGGGGATTTTCCAGTCACTCCAGGAAGATCGTGCCAAGCACTGCCGAACGTGCCAAACCCCACTTCCATGCCCGCAGGGATGTTCTAGTCGCTCCTGGTAGTTTGTCCCGCACACTGCAAAATGCATTCGACATCTCTACTACACCTGTGGGGTCCCATTGCTCCTGGAAGTTCACTCCACACACTGCCAAATGCAACTGACGACTCTGTCGTGCATGCAGGGATGTTCCAGTCACTCCCAGAAGTTCATCCTGAGCATTGCTGAACTCGTCTGATGCTTCTAAAAAGCCTACGGACATTTTCCTATCTCTCCTGTAAGTTCTTTTTATGCACTGCTGAATGCATGCAATGCCGCTGCCGCACCAGCGAGGATGTTCCGGTCACTCCTGGGTGTTCGTCTCCAGTACTGTTGAACGAGTTCGATGCCGCTGTGTTGGGGTCCCGATTTTTTTCCCCAACTTTTCTACACCTTAGGGGTCAGCACGCCTACTAGAATCCTTCCTAACTTACTGTCCCGTTTGATTCTTGAGTTCTTTTCTTATTTTATATCCCCTAAGCTGTCCTTCGGGTTAACTAATATATATAAAGATATGTTGGATAGGCAAGACAACTCTTAAACCTATCACAACTTGCCTTGGTTGAAGAAGACAACTCTTAACTTCAACCTTAGCTCTTAAGCAAGGAAGACAACTCTTAACCTTAACTTAAGCCCAAGTTATCTCAAGACAACTCTTAAAAGATAACCGAAATATAAACAAGAAAGTAAGCAAGAATGCTAACCTTGATTCTTGATTATTGAATGAGAAAATAACAAAATTCGTAGCTTATGAGCTCCTCACAAATAATGGGCTGTATTTATAGTCCTAAGACAGCCTTATCCTAATTTAACTAGTACTTAGGTTCCTTATCCACTTAGAATATGTTTTCCTAAGTCAACAAGCTTTTCTAAGTCACATAAAACATTATCAAGATAGACCATATCCTTTGTGTCTTAATCCTACTAGGATTTTTGGTCTTTCTTGAATTCTTACCTAGACTAGAATTCCTACTTTATCTTGTTTTCTACAGCAGCTGGACTTCCTCTTGACTTATCCTTCTAGGGCTAGGACTCTCAATAATTATCCTTTTGCCCTTAGAATTCTTCTTGTCGCAACTATCCTATTGTTACAGGAATTCATCATGCGTTTCCTGCTGCTGCCTCTCTTGCTGCCTGACGCTTTGCGCGCATTCTCTCACGCTCCCTTTGCCTTCTAAGGTCCTCAACACGCTGCCGTAACTGAGGGAATGTTCTGCCGTGACTGTAGGGATATTCTGGTTGCTCCTGCAAGTTCATCTTGTGCACTGTCAAATGCACACACGCCCAATGCTGCTGCAGCATCCGCGGGGATGTTCTAGTTGCTCTCGGAAGTTCATACCGTGCACTGCCCAACGCACCAGAAGCCTTTACTGCACCCGGGGGATGTGCCAGTAGCTCCCGAAAGTTCATCCCATGCACAGCAGATCGTGTTCGAGCCTTCTCTTCCATGCACACGGGGATGTTCAGGTCACCCTCGAAAGTACGTCTCGCACACAGCGGAATGCTCCCAACGTGCCTGCCGTGCCTGACATGCTACCATGCCCACGGGGTTGTTCCTGTCACTCTCCGAATTTCATATTGCACACTGCCTAATGCATGCAGTGGCTCTGCCGTGCCTACAGTGATGTTCTGGTCACTCCCAAAAGTTCATCCCGTACAGTGCCCAATGCGCCCGATGCCATTGCCACACCGGCCAGGTTGTTCTAGTTGCTCCCGGAAGTTCATCTGCGCACTGCCAAAATAGCCCGACATCACTGTCGTGCTTGCAGTGATGCTCTAGTCACTCATGACAATATGTCCAGTGAACTTGCCAATGTGCCCGAGCCTCTGCTACGCTCATAGGGATATTCCGGTCAATCCTAGAAGTTTGTCCCGCACACAATGCCGCTGCTGCACCTGTTGGGATGTTCCGGTTGCTCCCGGAAGTTCATTTTGCGAGCTGCTGAACACGCCCAATGCCTTTGTTGTGTCCACGGGGATTGTCCGGTCACTCACGACAGTTCGTCCCATGTATTGCCGAACGCGCCCGAAGCCTCTACCGAGGCCACGGGCATTTTTGGGCCACTCTTGGAAGATTGTCCCGCGCACTACCGAATGCACCCTACGCCTCTGCCGTGCCTGTGGGGATGTTTTGGTCACTTCCAAAAGTCAACCCGTGCACTGTCCAATGCGCCCACTGCATCTGCCGCACCCACAGGGAAGTTCATCTCGCACACAGCACAATGCACCAAAAGCCTCTGCCGTACCTGAGCGGATGATCCAGTAGCTCCTGGAAATTCATCCCGTGCACTATAGATCATGCTCAACACCTCTACCGCACTGGTGGAGATGTTCCAATTGCTCCTAGAAGTTCGTCCTGCACATCGTCTAATGAGCCGAAAGCCCTTGCCACACCCTGAGGGATGATCCGATAGCTCCAAGAAGTTCATTCCGTGCACTTCTAAATACGCCGGCCACATCTGCTGCGGGCTCTATTTATGGTCCTAAGACAGCCTTATCCTAATTCAACTAGTACTTAGGTTCCTTATCCACTTAGGATATGTTTTCCTAAGTCAACAAGCTTTTCTAAGTCAACTAAAACATTATCAAGATAGACCTTATCCCACTGTTTCCTAATCCTACTAGGATTCTTGGTCTTTCTTGAATTCCTACTTAGACTAGAATTCCTACTTTGACTAAGTCTTTCTGTCCTTATCTTATCTCCTCTCCTACAGCTGCTGAACTTCTTCTTGCCATTTCCTTCTAGGATTAGGACTTCCATATGGCGTGTCCTTCCATTCCAAGATTCCTCCTTGACGTGAACATCTTGCTGAAGTCAAACCTGCCATGACGTCCTGCTGCTGCTGGAGTTCTTCATGCTGTCAATCTCCTTCTCCTGCTTGGATTGCTTCATGCATGTTCTGCCAATGCTGGTGTTCTTCTTGGCTTGGATTTCTGCAGTTAGTTAGGACTGAGTCAGAACCTGGCTGTGCTTCACTGCATGCTACGTGCAGGCTTGTTGCGCGCACATTCTGGCCTGTTTCTGCCTCTCTTGCTGCTTGGCGCCTTGCGCGCATTCGCTCACGCTCCCTTTGCCTCCTAAGGTCCTCAACAATTTGGCAGTGTGCGGGATGAACTTCCGGCACTATGGGTAGTGCACGAGATGAACTTGCGGGAGCAACCAGAACTTCCCGGCGTGTGCGCAGCAGCATTGGACACGTTTGGCAGTGCGTGGGACGAACTTCTGGGAGCGACCGGAACATCCCTGCAGGTGCGGAAGAGGCTTTGGATGCGTTGGGTAGTGTGTGAGACAAACTTCAGGAGGACTGAACATCCCTCTGGTGCAGCAGAGGGGTTGGGTGCATTCGGCAGTATGCGGGACAAACTTACTGGAGCGACCAAGAACGTTCCCGTCGGTGCAGCAGTGGCATCAAACATGTTCAGCAGTGCACGGGACGAACTTCTGGGAGCAACCGGAACATCCCCGCGGGCATGGCAGAGGCGTCGGGCGCATTTGGCAGTGTGCAGGATGAACTTCTGAATGATGCAAACATCCCCGTGGGCATGGCAGCGGCATCAGGCTGCATTGTGCAGTGCACCGGACGAACTTCCATGAGTGACTGGAACATCCCCTGCAGGTGCAGCAGAGGCATCTGGTGCATTCGGCAGTGTGTGGGACGAACTTCTGGGATAGACCGGAACATCCCTGCAGAGCGGCAGAGGCTTCGGACAGGTTGGACAGTGCGTGGGATGAAACATCTGGTACATCCCTGGGCCATGGCAGAGGCTTCGGGCTGTTCCCAGTGCATGGAGAACTTCTGGGTGCGGCCAGAATATCCCCATGGGCATGGCAGAGGCATTGAGAGCGTTCGGCTGTGCATGGGATGAACTTACAGGGAGCAACCAGAACATCGCCACGGGTGCGGCAGAGGTGTCGGGTGTGTTCTGCAGTGCACTGTATGAATATCTGGGAGAGACCAGAACATCCCCGTGGGCTCAGCAGCAGCATTGGACATGTTCACCAGTGCACGGGACGAACTTTTCGGGACCGACCAGAACATCCCCACAGATGCAGCAGAGGCATCAGGCGCATCTGGCAGTGCGTGTGACGAATTTCCAGGAGCTACCGGAACATGCCCCCGGGTGCGGCGGAGGCTTCCGGCATGTTGGGCAGTGCACGGGACGAACTTACAGAAGTGACTGGAACATCACCGCGGGTGCGGCAGAGGCTTCAGGGCGCTTTGGGCAGTGCACTGGACGGACTTCCGGGAGTGACCGGAACATCCCCGCGGGGGCGGCAGAGGCGTCGGGCGCGTTTCGCCAGTCTGTGGGACGAACTTCTGGGAGCGACCGAAAAATCCCTGCGGGCTTGGCAGAGGCATAGGACGCATTCGGCAGTGCTCAGGATGCACTTCTTGGAGTGACCGGAACATCCCCTGCAGGTGCAACAGAGGTGATTTTATTGACATTTCTCAAAGATTTATTGAGATTGAAAGGCTCTGGGGTACTAGCCTGTTGTTCACAGGTAATAATTTCCCAAAGGTTGAGCAAATATTTTCTCTTGAGCTCTGGGTCATCTATTTTGTCAATGATATCAAGTAAAAACTGTTTATCAACTTTGTTTCTACTGATCATATTGAGATGGGAACAGTTACTAATGTTCTCCAAACAATTGCAACTTTGAGCTGATTCACTGTCACTAGTGGTTTGATCTAGGCTTCGGGCGTGTTGAGCTGTGCGCGAGAAGAACTTCCAGGAGCGACAGGAACATCCCCCCGAGCGTGGTAACAGCATCGACACGTTTGGCAGTGCATGATATGAACTTCTGGGAGCGACTGGAATATCCCCGTGGGTGCAGCAGAGGTGTCAGGCGCGTTTGGTAGTATGCAGGGATGAACTTCTGGGAGCAACTGAAAATTCCCCCGGGCACAGCAGCAGCATCGAACACGTTCTGTAGTGCATTGGACGAACTTACGGGAGTGACCAGAACATCCCTGCAGGTGCAACAGAGGCGTCAGGCGCTTTTGGCAGTGTGGGGAGGAACTTTCAGGAGCGACCAGAACATCCCCGCGGGCATGGCAGAAGCTTCAGGCAGGTTGGACTGCACATGGGATGAACTTCCGGGAGTGACCTGAACATCCCTATGGGCGAGACTGAGGAGTTGGGCACATTCGGCAGTGCACGAGACGAAACTTCCAAGAGCAACCAGAAAATCTTTGCGGGCAAGACAGAGGCATCAGACGCATTTGGTCGTGCACTGGATGAACTTCTGGGAGCGACCGAAAAATCCCTGCATGCTCGGCAGAGGCATCGGACGTGTTCGGCAGTGCTCGGGACAAACTTCCGGGAGCAAACGAACATCCCTGAGGGCAATGCAGATGTGTCAGGCGCATTCGGCCGTCAGCGGGATGAACTTCTGGGAGTGACCGATCATCACTGCAGGCTCGGCAGAGGCATCGGGCACATTTGGCAGTGCACAGGACGAACATCCGAGAGCAACCAGAACATTCCCTGCGGGTGCAGCAGAGGCGTCGGACACGTTTGGCACTGCACTGGACAAACTTCCAGGAGCGACTGGAACATCCCCTGCAGGGTGCGGCACAAGCTTCATGCGCATTCGGCAGTGCACGGGACGAACTTCTGGAAGTGACCGGAACATTCCTTTCGGGCACGGCAGAGGTGTTGGACATGTTCGGCACTACACCAGATGAGCATCCAGGAGCGACCAAAGCATCCCTGCAGGTGCAGCAGAGGCTTCGGGCGCGATCGATAGTGCATGGGATGAACTTCCAGGAGCGACCGGACCATCCCTGCAGGCACATAAGCTTTGTCGGGCTCGTTCAGCAGTTTGCATGACGAACTTCCGGTAGCGACTGGAACATTCCTGCAGAGTGGCAGAGGCGTCGGATGCATTCGACAGTGCGCGGGATGAACTTCTGGAAGTGACCGGAACATCCCTGTGGGACACAGCAGAGGCATCGGGCACGTTTGGCAATGCATGGGACAAACTTTTGGGAGCGACCGCAACATCCCTGCAGTGTGGCAGAGGCTTTGAGTGGGTTCGACAGTGCGCGGATGAACCTCGGGAGCTTCTGGAACATCCTCGCAGGTGTGGCAGACGCATCGAGCATGTTTGGCAGCGTGCAGGATGAACTTCTGGGAGTGACAGGAACATCCCTGTAGGGTGCGACAGAGGCGTCCAAGGCATTCAGCAATGGGCGGGACAAACTTCTGAGATTATCCGATTGCTCCCTAAAGTTTGCCATGAGCACTGCCAAATGCATTCGATGCCTCACTGCACCCACAGGGATAATCTGGCTGCTCCCGGGACTTCCTCCTGCACACTACTAGGATTCTTGGTCTTTCTTGAATTTCTACTTTGACTAAGTCTTTCTATCCTTATCTTATCTCCTCTCCTACAGCTGCTGAACTTCTTCTTGCCGTTTCCTTCTAGGATTAGGACTTCCATATGGCGTGTCCTTCCACTCCAAGATTCCTCCTTGACGTGAACATCTTGCTGAAGTCAAACCTGCCATGACGTCCTGCTGCTGCTGGAGTTCTTCATGCCGTCAATGTCCTTCTCCTGCTCAGATTGCTTCATGTGTCCTGCCAATGCTGGTTTTCCTCTTGGCTTGGCTTTCTGCAGTTATTTAGGACTAGTCAGAACCTTGCCGTGCTTCATTGCTTGCAGTGTGCATGCTTTTTGCGTGCACATTCTGGCCTGTTTCTGCTCTCTTGCTACTTGGCATCTCGCGCACATTCATCACGCTCCCATTGCCTCCAAAGGTCATCATTTTCTGCCCGTTGCATTTCCTGCATACTTAGGTTCTCAACACAAACGCACTTGATGCTTCTACTTCGCCCACAGAGATGTTCTGGTCGCTTTCAGAAGTTCGTCCCACACACTGTGCCGCCCATGGGGACATTTTGGTCGTAGCTGCAAGTTTGTCCCGCACACTAACGAATGCACCCGATGCCTCTCCCATGCCCACAGGGATGTTCTGGTAGCTCCCAAAAGTTCCTCCCGTGCACTACCAAATGTGCCCCACACCTGTGCTATGCCAGCGGGGATGTCCTAGTCGCTCCCTCTAGTTCATCACTCATGCTTCCCAATGTGCCCAAACCTCTGCTTTGCTTGCAGGGATGTTCTGGTTGCTCATGGAAGTTCATCATGCGCACTGTAGAATGCGCTCAACACCTCTGCAGTGCATGGAGGTATGTTCTGGTCAGTCCCAAAAGTTTGCCCCTTGCATTGCCAAACGTGTCTGATGCTGCTGCTGCACCGGCGGGGATGTTCTGATCACACCTAGAAGTTTGTCCTGTGCACTATCCAACACAATCAAAGCTTTTACCGTGCCCATGGTGACGTTCTGATCGCTCCCGGAAGTTTGTCCCTTGCAATGCTGAGCGACCCGACACCGCTGCAACGCCCACGGGGATGTTTTGGTTGCTCACAGATGTTCATCCTGTGCACTGCCGAATGTGCCCGATGCCTCTGCCGTGCCCTCAGAGATGTTTCGGTCACTCCCAGAAGTTCATCCCACACACTGCCAAACGTGTCAAACACCCTGCCACGCCCACAGGGATGTTTCGATCACAGCCAAAAGTTCATCCCCTGCACTGCTGAATGTGCCCTCACATCTGCCATGGACATGCTTTGGTCACTTCCGGAAGTTTGTCCCATTCACTGCCGAATGCACCCAATGCCTTTACCATGCCTGCAGGGATGTGCCGGTTGATCTCAAAAGTTCGTCCTGCACGCTGTTGAGCACGCCAAAAGCCTCTCATGTGCCAGCATGGATGTTCTGGTTGCTCCCGGGAGTTCATCTTGAGCACTGCTGAATGTGCCTAACACCTCTGCCGATCCCGTGGTAATTTTTTGGTCGCTCCTGGAACTTTGTCCCACACACTGCTTAATGCGCTAAATGCAGCTGCCAAGTCCACGAGCATGTTCCGGTCGCTCCCAAAAGTTCATCCCATGCACTGCCCAATGCACCAGAAGCCTCTTCCACGTCAGGGGGGGATGTTCCAGTAGCTCCCAGAAGTTTGTCCCACATACTGCCAAACGCGCCCGACGCCTCTGCTGTGCCTACAGGGGTGATCCCGTCGGTCCGGGAAGTTCATGCCATGCACTGCTGGATGCACCCAATGCCATCTGTCGTGCCCGCAGGGATGTTCTGGTCACTCCATAAAGTTCGTTGCACACACTGCCGAACGCACCCTGATGCCTGTACCTCGCCCATAGGGGATGTTGTGGTCGCTTCTGGAAGTTTGTCTCGTGCACTGCCGAATGCGCCGGATGCTGCACCCATGCCTGTGGAGGTATTCTGGTCTTTCCCAAAAGTTCGTCCCATGCACTGCCCAATGCGCTAGAAGCCCCGACACACCCAGGGTATGCTCCAGTCACTCCCATAAGTTCGTCCCGCACACTTCCGAACATGCACGACTCTGCTACTATGCCAGTAGGGATGTTCTTGTCACTACCAAAAGTTCTTCTCGTGCAATGCTGAATGGTCCAAAGCCTCTGCCATGCCGGGGGGGATGTTCCGGTCACTCCTGGAAGCTAGTCCCAAGCACTGCAGAATGTGTCCAACGCTTATGCCACACCTGCGTGGATGTTTTGGTCATTCCTGGAAGTTTGCCCAGTGCACTGCTGAACATGCCCAACACCTTTGCCGCATCTGCGGGGAAAGTTCGTCCCATGCACTGAACAACGCAGCTGCTGCCACTACAACACCCACTCAGATGTTTTGGTCACTCCCTAAAGTTCATCCCGTGCACTGCAGAGTGTGCCCATCCATCTGCTGTACTTGCGGGGATGTTCCGGTCGCTCGTGGAAGTTTGTCTTAAGCACTGCCGAATGTGTTTGACACCTCTGCTGCACCCAAGGGGTTGTTGCAGTCGCTACCAGAAGTTTGTCCCACACTGTTTGGGTTGCGCTGATGTTCCGGTCACTCCTGGAAGTTTCGTCCTGCCTACTGCCCAACACACCCGAAGCCTCTGCTGCGCCCGCGGGGATGTTCCAGGCACTCCCAAAAGTTCATCCCACGCACTGCTGAACGTGTCCGATGCTGCTGCCATGCCTGTGGGGATGTTTCAGTGGCTCCCGATGTTCGTTCTGCTGTGTGAGTGGAGATGTTTTGGTCACTCCCCAAAGTTCATCCCATGCACTGCCGTACGTGCCCAATGCTTCTGCCGCACCTAGGGGGATGATCCCAGTCGCTCCCAGAAATTTGTCCCGAGCACTGCCGAACGCATCCAATGCCACTACTGAGCCTGCAGGGATTTTCTGGTCGCTTCAGGAACTTCGTACCACACACTGCCGGATGTGTCAAATGCCGCTGCTGCAGGCACGGGGATGTTCTGGTCGCTCTCAGAAGTTTGTCCCACACAGAGCTTAACTGCCCAAAAACCCCTACCCCTCCCGGGGGGATGTTATGCCAGCTTCAAGAAGTTCGTCCTGCACACTATTGAAAGGGCTGAAGCCTTTGCCATGCCTGGGGGGATGTTCCAGTCGCTTCCGGAAGTTCGTCCCGCGTACTGCCAAATGCACCCGATGCCTCTGCCGCTCCCACGGGGATGTTCCAGTCGATCTCACAAATTTGTCCCATGCACTGCAGGAAAACCCTGATGCTGATACTGCACCCACCAGGGTTTTCCAGTTATTACCTGAAGTTCGTCGCACATACTGCTGAACGTGGAGATGTTCCGGCCACTCCCGGAAGTTTGTCCCTCGCATGGCCAAACACACACAACACCTTGGCCAAGCCTGCTTGGATTTTCCAGTCACTCCCAAAAATTCATCCCTCACACTGCCAAGCATGTCCAATGCAGCTGCAGCGCTCGCAAGGATGTTCCCGCAGCTCCTAAAAGTTCATCCTGCACAGTGCTGAACGTGTCCGATGCCGCTGCTTCGTCCGTGGGGATATTTCGGTCGCTCCCAGATGTTCGTCCTGCACACTGTCGAACGTGCCCGATGCCACTGCCGCACCTGTGGTGATGTTCTGGCTCTCCCTGAAGTTCATCCTGTGCACTGCCAAATGTGTCTGAAGCCTCTACCGTGCCAGCAGGGATGTTTCCGTCGCTCCTAGAAGTTCATCCCAAGAACTGCTGAATGCGTCCGACACCTCTGTCGCACCCATGTGGATGTTTCGGTTACTCCCAAAAGTTTGTCGCGCGTACTGCAGTACTGTTGGGGTCCCAATTTTTTTCTCAACTTTTCTACACCTTAGGGGTCAGCACACCTACTAAAAACCTTCCTAACTTGCTGTCCCGTTTGATTCTTGAGTTCTTTTCTTATATTCATGTCCCCTAAGCTTGTCCTTCGGGTTAACTAATATATCAAAGGATATGTTGGATAGGCAAGACAACTCCTAAACCTATCACAACTTGCCTTGGTTGAAGAAGACAACTCGTAACTTCAACCTAAGCTCTTAAGCAAGGAAGACAACTCTTAACCTTGTCTTAAGCCCAAGTTATCTCAAGACAACTCTTAAAAGATAACTGAAATATAAACAAAAATGGAAGCAAGAATGCTAACCTTGATTCTTGATTAATGAATGAGAAATCTACAAAATTCAGAGCATCTGCTCCTGCTCACAAATAATGGGCTGTATTTATAGTATTGGACAGCCTTATCCTAATTCAACTAGTACTTAGGTTCCTTATCCATTTAGGATAAGTTTTCCTAAGTCAATAGGGTTTCCTAAGACAACTAGAACCTTATCAAGAGAGACCTTATCCAAATGTTTCTTAATTCTACTAGGATTCTTGGTCTTTCTTGAATTTCTACCTAGACTAGAATTGCTACCTTATCTTATATTCTACAGCGGCTGGACTTCCTCTTGGCTTATCCTTCTAGGACTAGGACTCTCAATGAGTATCCTTCTGCCCTTAGAATTCTTCTTGTCATGACTATCCTATTGCTACTGGAATTCATCATGCGTGTCCTGCTGCTGATAGAATTCTCCTTGGCATGGATGTCCTGCTGCTGCTGGCTAAAGTCCTCTACTGGACTCTGACTGCTCTCTCTGATGCAATTATCCTTCTTCTGCTGGAATTCCTGTTGGTGTGAATGTCCTTCATTAATTAGGATTAAGTCAAATATTGGCCGGGCTTCACTGCTGGGCTGCATACTTGCTGTTGCCATGCTTGTTGTGCACATTTTCTGGCCCATGCTCTCCTTTGCTGCCTCATTTTCTGCCCGTTGCATTTCCTGCATACTTAGGTTCTCAACAATGCCCCTTTCTTGAAGACTCACCTTGTCCTCAAGGTGGAAGTTGGAAAACTGCTGCTGTATGTTATTATAGTCTTCCCAAACTTGTACGGGTAATGGCAAAGGTTGTAGCAATCCTTTGGTCTTGCCATCTTCTGGTTTTATCCATGGGCAGATGTCACAATTGCTGTGTTTCTTTCTTTGACTTCTGCCTTGAATCCTCCCGACCAAAAGAATATCTTGATCCACATGTAAGTACGGAACCATCCTGAATGTCCTCCTTCTCGTGAGTTGTGGAAGTGATTCAAGATCTTCCCCCTTAGTCCCGGTATGTTTGGTACATACACCTGCTTGTTGTGCCAAATATATCCATTCTTAAGGGTGAATTTACTAACCTTAGGGTCAAAATTCTTGATCTTTTCTGTGAGCTCTTGGCTTTGAGGGTCAATTTCTATTGCCTCCTTGATTTCTCGTCCATACATTCCACTCGGCTCTGCTGATGGCAGTGAGGCATGCGTCATTAGGCTCACATGCTGTCCACAGCGCTTGACCTCCATTGCTTCTGGACAATGCATCTGCCACCTTGTTTTCCTTGCCTGGTTTGTATATTATTTCATACTCATATCCTAGTAACTTGACAAGGAACTTTTGCTGCTCTGGGGTGGTAATTTTTTGCTCCATGAGGCTTCTCAAGGGTTGTTGATCTGTAGTGATCAGGAATTTCCTCCCAAGAAGGTAAGGTCACCATACCTTGACTGCATGGATGATGGCCAACATCTCCTTGGCGTATACTGACCATTCCTTCTTCATGGGCCCTAAGACTCTACTCATGTATGCAATAGGTCTTCCGGCTTGACTCAGGACAGCACCTATTCCATCTTGACATGCGTCAGTGTGAAGCTCGAAGGTTTGGTTGAAGTTGGGCAGTGCTAACACTGGGGTCTCACACATAGCTTGCTTCAACAACTTGAATGCGTCTTCACTCTTCTATGTCCATAGGAATCCGTCCTTCTTCAACAAATCCATTAATGGTTTTGCTATGGTACCATATTTGTGAACAAATCAGCAGTAGTAGCCTGTTAAACCTAGAAATCCTCTAAGTTCTGTGACATTCTTAGGAGTTGGCCATGTTTGCATGGCTCCTATTTTCCATTGGTCTACCTTCACTCCATCTTTGGATATGATGTGACCGAGGTATTCAAGCTCCTCTTGCATGAATGTGCACTTGGATGGCTTGATAACGAAGTGGTTTCTTCTTAAAACCTCTAGCACTTTTGCTAAGTGTTCTATGTGATCATCATGGTTCCTGGAATAGACCAAAATGTCATCAAAGAAAACTAAAACAAACCTGTGCAAATAAGGTTTGAAGATGTCATTCATGGCTGCTTGAAAGGTGGAGGGTACGTTGCATAGTCCGAAGGGCATGACTAGGTACTCGTAGTGTCCACTATGAGTCCGAAATGCTGTCTTCTGCACGTCCTCTTCTTTCATGCGTATTTGATGATATCCAGCCTTGAGATCCAGCTTGGTGAACAGCTTTGCTCCATGTAACTCATCCAGCATATCATCAATTGCTGGGATCGGAAAACGATCCTTGACAGTTGCTTGGTTGAGTGCCCGATAATCGGTGCAAAACCTCCAAGTTCCGTCTTTCTTTCTAACAAGTAGAATGGGAGAAGAAAAAGGGGAAGTGCTAGGTCGATAATACCTTGCTGTAGCATCTCTTCCACTTGTCTTTCGATCTCGTTCTTTTGGAAGTGTGCATACCGGTAAGGTGCTACATTAATCGCCTTGGTTTCATCGATTAATGGGATGGCATGGTCATAATGTCTTGAGGGTGGTAGTCCTTGTGGCTCTCCTAAGACATCTCCGAATTGCTCCAGTAGGTTCCTTACTCCCATTGGTATGTCTTCGTGTGTATAATGTTTCGGCTGTGTTTTCCTCCTTTGTGGCCAAGAGAACTGCAAAACATTGTGCCCTTTTTCTGTATAGTCATTCAAGGGTACTTACCTCACAATGATGTGCTGCATTGGTGGTGGATGCCTCCCACGTGCAGTCCCTTCCCTTCCATTGGAAGTGCATGGCCATGGATTCGTAGTCGAACATTATCTTGCCTATGGTTTTAAGCCAAGCATTGCCTAAAACCACATCAAGGCCTGCCAAGGCTAACACATGCAGTTCTGCCTCTATCTTGACTCCTTGAATCTGCATTGCTACTGCCTTGATAACTTGCACGTACTTGAGCTTCTGTCCGCTTGCCACTCTTACCGCAAAAGGGTGCAATCCTTTTCGGGCATAGCTGGAGTGTTTTGACCAGTTTTGTGTTGATGAAGTTATGGGTGGCTCCACTATCAATCAACACCAAAACATTCTTGTTGTTTATGGTTGCGAACAACCTCATTGCAGTAGGCTTGGTGGTTGCCCCTACTGCATGCAAGTTGATTTCGCCTTCTTCCGCATGATCCAGGGGAGTGTACTGCCTCGGCTTCCTCCTTGCTATCCATGCGACTTTGGGCATTTGTGCTGGCAATGGGTTGCTGTCCAGAACACCTGACCTGTTGCATGGAATGTCTGGATCTTCAGTGTTCAAGCTGCAACCCAAATAATCCTCATTCTGTCCAGGGAATTGAGGGTCTAAAACAGGTGCAGATGATGGCGTTTGATCAATATTTGTGCCTTGCAAAACTTGCTGCATGCTATGCATATTTTCTGCTGCAGTTTGAATAATGAATGGTCTGAAGGTCTGATCTCTTGCAGCTTGTGATGCTGTCTGTGAAAGATCAGCAAGTCCTTCAATCTGGACAGGAATATGATTAGGAACATTGTCTTCTGATCCAGGTTTAGCCAACAAGGTAGATTGTACCTGTTCTGGTGGATAATTTGTAGAAGCATGCACTTGTAATCCATATGATTCTGCATCCACTTTAATTTGCTGTTCTTCCACTCTTGGTAGTGCTAAAGAAGATGTAGAAGTAGTAGCATAAACCTGAATAGATGAATCAGGACGTTTGGCAGATGCATTGTTTGACTCTTCACAAGACATCTGCATCTTTATCTTGGCATTTGGACACACCAAGTCCTGTCCTGGAGCACTTGTGTCCTTAGTGTCACCTTCACTTGGACGTGCATCTTCTGTGTGCAATTTTTTTCCTCCGCTGTCATCAACTGAAATTGTTGGTGATGAAATGTCTTCAATTGTTCTCCAGATTGGCATCTCAGGAGGTGGAGATGAGTATTCCAAGTTCTCAACTGGTGCAGCACTCTTAGAATTTGATGAAGGAAAGACTTGATTCCCATCAAACTCAGAGCAAATATTGGTGATACTGGAGGGGCCGAATCTGGTCCTCAATTCTCGTGTGAACCTTGTCCAGCCAATCCTTCTACCTTCTTGGCCATAGGTGGCCTTAAGCCAACGCCACCATTGGTTGGCCCTCCCACATAGGTGATAGGATGCAAAATCAACCCTTTCACCCCTCTCTACACCTTGTTTTTCAAAGTAGAATTCAGCTTTGGAGATCCATTTGGTTAGATCTCCTTTCTCAAAGGTAGGGAATTCGATTTTTACCTTTGGTTGGGTGTAGTGGTTTGGGCTGTCGTAGTGCTGCCATTCCTCTCTCCTATTTGTCTGCCAAAGTTCTGCCTCATGATGATTCCGCACTCTCATTGGCTACCACACTGCTGGCCTTTGACCCAAGACCTCATCGTTGCTGTACTCATCATAGGGGTCATGGGGCTGGTGCAAATTTGGTGGCACCTCCCTTTTGCACCCTAGACTCATCCGCCCTCTCCCCCTTTCTTGAGAGGAAAGCTGCTCATGGTCAGATTCGTCCTCATGCACTTGGCGCCACGTGATTTCTGATTGACGCCTCCTAGACGTTTGTGGCAGGTTGCTGTTCCTGGTCTGCTCGGTTTGGACTTGTTTTCCAGCCACTCGGGGTGTGTCTCTCTTCAATTTTTCAAGAGAATGAATGATAGATGATAGTTGGTGTTTGATATCACCTACCTGGTCATGTATGGTGCGTTGTTCCCTCTCCAAGGCTAGGATTCTTCCAAAGTCCCTTGTTAGTTTCGCTGTTGTGGTGAGGGTGAATACTGCCTGAATGACATGGTGATGTGCTGCCTCTTCAATTTGATGTTGAACGTGCTGATTTCTCAATAAGGCTTCGGGGCACACTGAGGGAAGCCATGCCAAGGCTTCGGGCGCATTGAGAGTGCGCGGGACAAACTTCTGGGAGTGACCGAAAAATCACTGTGGGCTCAGTAGAGGCGTTGGACGAGTTTCGAAAAGGCTCAGGATGAACTTCTAGGAGCAACCAAAACATCCCCATGGGTGCAGCAGCGGCTTCAGACATGTTTGGCAGTGCACAGGACGAACTTCCTGGAGTGACCGAATTATCCCCACGGGTGCTGTAGAGGCTTCGGATGCATTTGGCAGTTCACAGGAGGGACTTCTTGGAGCGACTGAACATCCCAGCAGGTGCGGCAGAGACTTCATGCCCATTTGGCAGTGAACAGGATGAACTTCTGGGAGTGACCTGAAAATCCCTGCAGGCTTGGCAGAGGCATCGGATGTGTTCGGAAGCGCTTGGGATGAACATCTGGGAGTGACCAGAACATCTCCGCGGTTTCGACAATGCTGTCGGGCGCATCTAGAAGTGTGCGGGGATGAACTTCTAGGAGCGACCAGAACATCCCGCAGGCACAGCAGAGGCATCAAGCACATTGGGCAGTACGTGAGATGAACTTCTGGAAGCTACTGGAACATCCCACTGGCACAACGAGGTGTCAGGTGCATTTGACAGTGTGTGGGACAAACTTCCGGGAGCAACCAAAAACATTCCCATTGGCGCGGCAACGGTGTCGGGGCATGTTCAGCAGTGTGCGGGATGAACTTCCGGCAGCAACCGGAGCATCCCTGCCGGTGCGACAGCTGCATCAGGTGCATTGGTCAGTGCACAGGACAAACTTCCCTGAGTGACCGCAATCATCCTATGCCGCTCATGTCCCCTTTCTGCCTTGGCAGTGTGCTGATTGCGGGACAAACTTCCGAGAGTGATCGGAACACACAGGGATTGGAACACACCTTGGGCAGTGCTCGGGACGAACTTCCAGGATAACCGGAACATCCCCGCAGGCATGACAGAGGCTTTAGGTGTGTTGGGCAGTGCTTGGGATAACCTTTCAAGAGTGACCAGAACATCCCTGTGAGCGCGGCAGAGTCATCTCAGGGATCTCCCGTGCACAATTCTTTTCCTCTACTGTCATCAACTGGAATTGTTGGTGATGAAACGTCTTCACTTGTTCTCCAGATTGGCATCTCAGGAGGTAGAGATGAGTATTCCAAGTTCTGAACTGGTGCAGCACTCTCCAGATTTGATGAAGGAAAGACTTGGTTCCCATCAAACTCGGAGCAAATATTTGTGATGCTGGATGGGCCAAATCTGTCCATCAATTCTTGTGTGAACCTTGTCCAGCCAATCCTTCTACCTTCTCTGCCATAGGTGGCCTTAAGCCAACACCACCATTGATTGGCCCTCCCACATAGGTGATAGGATGCAAAATCAACCCTTTCACCTCTCTCAACACCTTGTTTCTCAAAATAGAACTCAGCCTTGGAGATCCATTCGGTTGGATCCCCTTTCTCAAAGGTTGGGAATTTGATTTTACCTTAGGCCTGTGTAGTGTTGCCATTCCTCTCTCCTATTTGTCCGCCAATGTTCTGCCTCATGACAACTCTGCATTCTTCTTGGCTGCCATGCTGCTGGCCTTTGATCCAAAACCTCATTGTCACTGTTCTCATCATAGGGGTCATGGGGCTGGTGCAAATTTGGTGACACCTCCCTTCTGCTCCCTAGACTCATGCGCACTCTCCCCCTTTCTTGAGAGGGAAGCTTGCTCATGGTCAGAATCTTTCTCCTGCTCATGGTGCCATGAGATCTCCAGAATGCAGCCTTCTAGGTTGCTGTGGCAGTATGCTGCTCCTGGCTTTTCTCAGTTTGGACTTGTTTTCCAGCCACTCATGGTGTATCTCTCTTCAATTGCTCAAGAGAATAGATGATAGAAGATAATTGATATTCAATATCACTTACCTGGACATCGAGTGAGCGTTGGTTCCTCTCTAAGGTCAGAATTCTTTGAAAGTCCTCGTTAGTTTGCTGTTGTGGTGAAGGTGAATGCTGCCCAGATGACATGGTAACCGTGATGCCTTGTAATTGACTGGTGTCTGTGCTGATGTCTCAACTAGAACACTAATTTGTTGGGATGATCGTGCTACCTCTCAACTGGTGATTGTGGTGACCTCTCAATGAGAGCACCAATTTGTTGGGGTCCTGATTTTTTTCCCAACTTTTCTACACCTTAGGGGTCAGCACGTCTACTAAAAACCTTCCTAGCTTGCTGTCCTGTTTGATTCTTGAGTTCTTTTCTTAGATTTATGTCCCCTAAGCTATCCTTTGGGGATTAACTTATATATAAAGGATATGTTGGATAGGCAAGACAACTCTTAAACCTATCACAACTGTGCCTTGGTTGAAGAAGACAACTCTTGACTTCAACCTAAGCTCTTAAGCAAGGAAGACAACTCTTAACCTTGTCTTAAGCCCAAGTTATCTCAAGACAACTCTTAAAAGATAACCGAAATATAAACAAGAATGGAAGCAAGAATGCTAACCTTGATTCTTGATTAATGAATGGGAAATATACAAAATTCGGAGCTTAGGATATGTTTTTATAGTCCTAAGACAGCCTTATCCTAATTCAACTAGTACTTAGGTTCCTTATCCACTTAGGATATGTTTTCCTAAGTCAACAAGCTTTTCTAAGTCAACTAAAACATTATCAAGATAGACCTTATCCCATTGTTTCCTAATCCTACTAGGATTCTTGGTCTTTCTTGAATTCCTACTAAGACTAGAATTCTTATTTTGACTAAGTCTTTCTGTCCTTATCTTATCTTCTCTCCTACAGCTGCTGAACTTCTTTTTGCCATTTCCTTCTTGGATTAGAACTTCCCTTATGGCGTGTCCTTCCATTCCAAGACTCCTCCTTGATGTGAACATCTTGCTGAAGTCAAACTTGCCATGACGTCCTGCTGCTGCTGGAGTTCTTCACGCTGTCAATCTCCTTCTCCTGCTGGAACTCTTCTTGACATGGACGTGTTGCTGCTGCTGGAGTTCTTCTTGATGCGATTGTCCTTCTTCTGCTGGAACTCCCATTGGTGTGAATGTCTTTCATTAATTAGGATTAAGTCAAATACTGGGTCGGGCTTCACTGCTGGGTTGCACACTTGCTGTTGCCATGCTTGTTGTGCACATTTTTGCCCATGCTCTTTGCTGCCCCATTTTCTGCCCACTGCCTTTCCTGCATACTTAGGTTCTTAACAATCTGGCAGTGTTCGGGACGAACTTCTGGGAGTGACCGGAACATCCCGCGGGCGCAGCAGAGGCTTTAGGCACGTTGGGCAGCATGCGAGATGAACTTAGGAGACTGACCTGAACATCCCCGCAGGGCATGGTAGTGGCATTGGACACGTTTGGCAGTGTGCAGGATGAACTTCCGGGAGCGACCAGAGCATCCCCGCGGGCACGGCAGAGGCTTCGGGTGCGTTAGGCAGCTGCATGGGACGAACTTCAGGAGCAACCGAAGCATCCCTGTGGGCACAGCAGAGGCTTTGGGTGTGTTGGGCAGTGCATGGAACGAACTTCCAGGAGCCACCGGAACAACCCTGCAAGCGTGGTACAGGCTTCGACTGCGTTGGGCATTGCACCACACGAACATCTGGGAGCAACTGAAACATCCCCGCGGGCATGGTAGAGGCATCAGGCACATTTGGCAGTGCACTGGACAAACTTCTGGGAGCTACTGGAAAATCCCCACAGGTGCAGCAGAGGCTTCGGGCGCATTAAGCAGTATGCGGGAGGAACTTCCAGGAGCAACCGAAACAGCCCCACAGGCACGGTAGAGGCATCGGCCACATTTGGCAGCGCACTGGATGAACTTCCAGGGAGTTACCGGAACATCCCCCATGGGCGCAACAGCAGCTTCGGCTGCATTTTGTAGTGCACAGGATAAAACTTCCGGGAGCGATCGGAACATCCCGTGGGCACAGGCAGTGCGTGGGATGAACTTCCGGGAGCGACCAGAACATCCCCGTGGGCGCGGCAGCGGAGTCGGTCACGTTCGGCAGTACGCGGGATGAACTTCCAGGAGGGAATAGAACATCCCCGTGGGCACGATAAAGGCATCGGACACGTTCGGCAGTGTGTGGGATGAACTTCCAGGAGCGACTCGAACATCCCCTGAGGGTGCAGCGGCAGTGTCATTCGTGTTAGGCAGTATGCGGGATGAACTTTTGGGAGCCACCAGAACATCGCATGTGGGCGCGGCAGCAGCATTGGACACATTCGCAGTGTGTGGGATGAACTTCCGGGAGCGACCAGAACATCCCCATGGCACAACAGAGGCTTTGCGGGGGGGGTTGGCAGTGCACGGGACAAACTTCCGGGAGTGGCCGGAATATCACGGTGGGTGCGGCAGACGCATTGGGCTTATTTGGCAGTGCACGGGACAAACTTCCGGGAGTGACTGGAACATCCCCAAGGGCGTGGCTGAGGTGTCGGGCACGGGGCAAACTTCCTGGAGCAACAAGAACATCCTAGCGGGCACAGCAGAGGCATCGGGCACTTTCAGCAGCACACGGAACGAAGTTCCAAGAGCGACTGGAACTTTGCAGCGGGTGCGGTAGAGGCATCGGGCACGTTCGGCAGTGCATGGGACAAACTTCCAGGAGCGACCTCAACATGCCCCCGAGCGCAGCAGTGTTGTCAGACATGTTTGGCAGTGCATGGGACAAACTATTGGGAGCAACCAGAACATCCTGCAGGCGTGGCGAAAGCTTTAGTTACATTAGGTAGTGCTTGATATGAACTATCAGCAGCAATGAGAACATCCATGCAGGCGGGAAGCTTTGGTTGCATTAGGCAGTGCATGGTACGAGCTTTTGGGAGGCACCAGAACATCCCTGCAGGTACAGCTGAGGCATCATGCGCATTTGGCAATGCGTGGGAGGAGCTTCTGGGAGTGACCTAAACATCCCTGTGGGTGCGTCAAAGACATTCGGTGCATTCGTGTTGAGAACCTAAGTATGCAGGAAATGCAACGGGCAGAAAATGAGGCAGCAAATGGAGAGCATGGGCCAGAAAATGTGCACAACAAGCATGGCAACAGCAAGTGTGCAGCCAAGCAGTGAAGCCCGGTCAGTATTTGACTTAATCCTAATTAATAAAAGACATTTGCACCAACAGGAGTTCCAGCAGAAGAAGGACAATCGCATCAAGAATAACTCTAGCAGCAGAAACACGTCCATGTCAAGAAGAGTTCCAGTAGGAGAAAGACATAGACGACATAAAGAACTCCAGAAGCAGCAGGACGTCTTGGCAGGATTACTTGAGAAAGAGGACCACGCCAAAGAGAAATCTTGGAGAGGAAGGACATGCCGCAGCAGAACTTCTAATCCAAGAAGGAAACAGCAAGAAGAAGTTCAGCAGCAAGAGAGGCAGAACAGGCCAGAATGTGTGCGCAACATGCCTGCACACAGCAAGTAGTGAAGCACGGCCAGGTGCTGACTCAGTCCTGATTGATAGCGGAAATCCAAGGCAAGAAGAAGACCAGCATTGGCAGGACACGCATGAAGCAATCCAAGCAGGAGAAGGAGATTGATGGCATGAAGAACTCTAGCAGCAGCAGGACGTCATGGCAGGTTTGACTTCAGCAAGATGTTCACATCAAGGAGAGTCTTGGAATGGAAGGACAAGCCATAATGGAAGTTCTAATCCTAGAAGGAAACGGCAAGAAGAAGTTCAGCAGCTGTAGGAGAGGAGATAAGATAAGGACAGAAAGACTTAGTCAAAGTAGGAATTCTAGTCTAAATAGGAATTCAAGAAAGACCAAGAATCCTAGTAGGATTAGGAAACAGTGGGATAAGGTCTATCTTGATAATGTTTTAGTTGACTTAGAAAAGCTTGTTGACTTAGGAAAACATATCCTAAGTGATAAGGAACCTAAGTACTAGTTTGAATTAGGATAAGGCTGTCTTAGGACTATAAATACAGCCCATTATTTGTGAGGAGGAGATATGCTCCAAATTTTGTATATTTCTCATTCATTAATCAAGAATCAAGGTTAGAATTCTTTTAAGTAGTTGTCTTGAGATAACTTGGGCTTAAGACAAGGTTAAGAGTTTTCTTCCTTGTTTAAGATATTAGGTTGAAGTTAAGAGTTTTTCTTCTTCAACCAAGGCAAGTTGTGATAGGTTTAAGAGTTGTCTTGCCTATCTAACATATCCTTTTATATATTAGTTAATCTGAAGAACAGCTGAGGGGACATATATTCGGCAGTGCACAGAACGATCTTCTGGGATTGACCAGCACATCCCCGTGGGCTCGGCAGAGGCATCGGACATGTTTGGCAGTGTGTGGGACAAACTTCGTGGAGTGACTAGAACAGCCCCATGGGGCGCAGCGGAGTGTCGGGTGCATTCAGCAGTGCACAGGACAAACTTCTTTGAACGATAGCAACATTCCTGTGGACATGGCAGTGGCATCAAGCACGTTCGGTAGTGCACGGGACGGACTTCCAGGAGCTACCAGAAGATTCCCCTTGGTGCAGCAGGGGCTTCTAGGAGAGACAGAGGCATCGAGCACTGCGGGATGAACTTCTGGGAGCAACCGGAACATCTCCATGGGTGCAGCAGCGGCATGAGGCATGTTTGGCAGTGCATGGGACGAACTTCCGGGAGTGACTAAAACATCCCCATGGGTGTGGTAGAGGCTTTGGACGTGTTGGGCAGCGAACGGGATGAACTTCCTGGAGTGACTGGAACATCCTCGGAGGTGCGGCAGAGGTGCTGGTGGCATGTGGCAGTGGACGGGATGAACTTCTGAGAGTGATCAAAAAATCCCCGCGGGATCAGCAGAGGCTACAGCCGCGTTCAGCAGTGCATGGGATAAACTTCTGGGTACAACTGAAAAATCCCTGCGGTTGTGGCAGTGGTGCCGGTCACGTATATGTTGGGGTCCCAATTTTTTTCCCCAACTTTTCTACACCTTAGGGGTGTGCACACCTACTAAAAACCTTCCTAACTTGCTGTCCCATTTGATTCTTGAGTTCTTTTCTTATATTTACGTCCCCTAAGCTGTCCTTCGGGTTAACTAATATATAAAATGATATGTTGGATAAGCAAGACAACTCTTAAACTTATCACAACTTGCCTTGGTTGAAGAAGACAACTCTTAACTTCAACCTAAGCTCTTAAGCAAAGAAGACAACTCTTTACCTTGACTTAAGCCCAAGTTATCTGAAGACAACTCTTAAAAGATAACCGAAATATAAACAAGAATGTAAGCAAGAATGCTAACCTTTGATTCTTGATTAATGAATGAGAAATAACAAAATTCGAAGCATATGTCCTTCTCACAAATAATGGGCATGTATTTATAGTCCCGAAAGTTCTTTCTGTGCACTGCTGAACACATGCAATGCTGCTGACGCACCTACGTGGATGTTCCGGTCACTCCCAGATGTTCGTCTTGGGCACTGCCAAATGAGTTCGATGCTGCTGCTGTGCCTACGGGAATATTCCAGTCCCTCCCAGAAGTTCATCCCGCAGATTGCTGAACACACCTGATGCATCTGCCGTGCACGCGGGGATATTCCAGTCACTCCCGAAAGTTCGTCCCTTCACACTACCAAATGCGTCCGATGCCTCTCCCATGCCTGTTGGGATGTTCCAGTCACTCCTAAAAGTTCATCCTGCACACTGACAAATGCACCTGCAGTGATGTTCCGGTCGCTCCCAGAAGTTCATCTTGTGCATTGCCGAATGCACTCAATGGCTCTACCACGGCTGCGGGGATGTTCCAATCACTCCTGGTAGCTCATCCCGTGCACTGCCCAATGTGTCTGACACCGCTGATGTACCCGCATGATTGTTCAGGTTGCTCTTGGATGATCGTCTTGAGCACTGCCAAACTTGCCTGATGCCTTTGTCGAGCCTGAGGGGATTTTCTAGTCACTCCTGGAAGATCGTGCCAAGCACTGCCGAATGTGCCAAACCCCACTTCCACGCCCGCAGGGATGTTCTGGTCGCTCCTAGTAGTTTGTCCCGCGCACTGCAAAATGCATTCGACATCTCTGCTGCAACTGTGGGGTCCCATTGCTCCTGGAAGTTCACTCAACGCACTGCCAAACGCGACCGACAACTCTGTCGTGCATGCAGGGATGTTCCGGTCACTCCCAGACGTTCATCCCGAGCACTGCCCAATGCCTGACATGCCTACCATGCCCGCGGGGTTGTTCCTGTCACTCTCCGAATTTCATCTCACACACTGCCTAACGCATGCAGTGCCTCTGCCGTGCCTGCAGTGATGTTCTGCTCACTCCCAAAAGTTCATCCCGTGCAGTGCCCAATGCGCCTGATGCCACTGCCACACCGGCCAGGTTGTTCCAGTTGCTCTCGGAAGTTCATCCTGCGCACTGCCAAAATAGCTCAACATCGCTGTCGTGCCTGCAGTGATGCTCTGGTCACTCATGGCAGTACGTCCAGTGAACTTTCCAATGCGCCCGAGCCTCTGCTACACCCCTAGGGATATTCTGGTCGATCTTGGAAGTTTGTCCCGCACTGCCATACAACTCCGCTGCTGCACCTGTTGGGATGTTCCGGTTGCCCCCGGAACTTCATTTCACGAGCTGTTGAACACGTCCAATGCCTTTGTTGTGCCTACGAGGATGTCCTGGTCGCTCACGGCAGTTCATCCCATGTACTGTCGAACGCGCCTGAAGCCTCTGTCGAGCCCACGGCCATTTTCGGGTCGCTCCTGGAAGATTGTCCCGCGCACTACCGAATACGCCCTACGCCTCTGCCGTGCCTGTGGGGATGTTTTGGTCACTTTCAAAAGTCAACCCGTGCACTGTCCAATGCGCCCACCGCATCTACCGTACCCACGGGGAAGTTCATCTCACACACAGCCCAATGCACCAAAAGCCTCTGCCGCACCTGAGCGGATGTTCTAGTAGCTCCTGGAAGTTCATCCCGTGCACTACAGATCACGCTCAACACCTCTGCCGCACTGGTGGAGATGTTCCAGTTGCTCCTGGAAGTTCGTCCCGCACATCGTCCAATGCGCTGAAAGCCCCTTGCCACACCCTGTGGGATGATCCGGTAGCTCCAAGAAGTTCATTTCGTGCACTTCTGAATACGCTGACCACATCTGCTGCGGGCTCTAGTTATGGTTCTAAGACAGCCTTATCCTAATTCAACTAGTACTTAGGTTCCTTATCCACTTAGGATATGTTTGCCTAAGTCAACAAGCTTTTCTAAGTCAAATAAAACATTATCAAGATAGATCTTATCCCACTGTTTTCTAATCCTACTAGGATTCTTGGTCTTTCTTGAATTCCTACTTAGACTAGAATTCCTATTTTGACTAAGTCTTTCTGTCTCAATTCTTTACATCTCCTACTACTGGTGGAGTGACAGCTAGTTTTGGTATGTTGGGAGATATCATTATTGCTGAACCTAATGCCTATATTACATTTGCAGGTAAAAGAGTAATTGAACAAACATTAAAGAAGACAGTACCTGAAGGTTCACAAGAGGCTGAATATTTATTCCATAAGGGCTTATTCGATCCAATCGTACCACGTAATCTTTTAAAAGGTGTTCTGAGTGAGTTATTTTATCTCCACGCCTTTTTTCCTTTGAATCAAAATTAACTCAAGTAGAGTTCTGACATTAAAGTTTTTTTTGTGGTGAATAATTAGTTGGCTAGTTTATCATAATCAAAATAAAACAAAACCCGAAGAATTGATTTTTCTTTGATGACATAAGATTTTATTGTAGAAAGAATCATGCGGATAATTATTTTTTTATCTTATCTCCTCTCCTACAGCTGCTTAACTTTTTCTTGCCGTTCCCTTTTAGGATTAGGACTTCCATATGGCGTGTCCTTCCATTCCAAGATTCCTCCTTGACGTGAACAAATTGCTGAAGTCAAACTTGCCACGATGTCCTACTGTTGCTGGAGTTCTTCATGCTGTCAATCTCCTTCTCCTGCTTGGATTGCATCATGCATGTTCTGCCAATGCTGGTGTTCTTTTTGGCTTGGATCTCTGCAATTAGAACTGAGTTAGAACCTGGCTGTGCTTCACTGCATGGTACGTGCAGGCTTGTTGCACGCACATTCTGGCCTATTTCTGCCTCTCTTACTACTTGGCGCCTTACGCACATTTGCAGGATGAACTTCTAAAATGACGCAAACATCCACATGGGCATGGCAGCAGCATCAGGCACATTGTGCAGTGCACCGGACGAACTTCCATGAGTGACTGGAACATCCCTGCAGGTGAGACAGAGGCATCTGGTGCATTCGGCAGTGTGTGGGACAAAATTATAGGATAGATTGGAACATCCTGCAGGAGCAGCAGAGGCTTTGAACAGGTTGGACAGTGCATGGGACGAACATCTGGTACATCCCTGTGCCATGGCAGAGGCTTTGGGCTTGTTCGCCGGTGCATGGATGAACTTCTGGGTGCGGCCAGAATATCCCCATGGGCATGGCAGAGGCATTCAGAGCATTCGGCTGTGCATGGGATGAACTTACAGGAGCAATCGGAACATCGCCACGGGTGCGACAGAGGTGTTGGGTGCATTCTGCTGTGCACTGTATTAATATCTGGGAGAGACCAGAACATCCCTCGTGGGCTCAGTAGCAGCATTGGACATGCTCACCAGTCCGCGGGACGAACTTTTGGGACTGACCAGAACATCCCCACAGATGCAGTAGAGGCGTTAGGCGCATCCGGCAGTGCGTGTGACAAATTTCCAGAAAGCTACCAGAGCATGCCCCCAGGTGCAGCGGAGGCTTCTGGCATGTTGGGCAGTACATGGGATGAACTTACAGAAGTGACTGGAACATCACCGCGGGTGCGGCAGAGGCTTCAGGGGCTTTGGGCAGTGCACTGGATGGACTTTCGGGAGTGACCGGAACATCCCCGCAGGGGCGGCAGAGGCGTCGGGCGTGTTCGCCAGTCTGTGGGATGAACTTCTGGGAAGCGACCAAAAAATCCCTGCAGGCTTGGCAGAGGCATAGGACGCATTCAGCAGTGCTCAGGATGCACTTCTTGGAGTGACCGGAACATCCCCTCAGGTGCAAAAGAGGTGATTTTATTGACATTTCTCAAAGATTTATTGAGATTGAAACGCTCTGGGGTACTAGCCTATTGTTCACAGGGTAATAATTTCCTAAGGTTGAGCAAATATTTTCTCTTGAGCTCTGGGTCATCTATTTTGTCAATGATATCAAGTAAAAACTGTTTATCAACTTTGTTTCTACTGATCATATTGAGATGGGAACAGTTACTAATGTTCTCCAAACAATTGCAACTTTGAGCTGATTCACTGTCACTAGTGGTTTGATCTAGGCTTCAGGCATGTTGAGCTGTGCGCAAGAAGAACTTCCAGGAGCGACAGAACATCCCCCCGAGCATGGTAACAGCATCGGACACGTTTGGCAGTGCATGGTATGAACTTCTCGGGAGCGACTGGAATATCCCTATGGGTGCAGCAGAGGTGTCAGGCGTGTTTGGTAGTATGCAGGATGAACTTCTGGGAGCACCTGAAAATTTCCCCTGGGCACAGCAACGGCATTGAACACGTTCTGTAGTGCGTTGGATGAACTTACGGCAGTGACCAGAACATCCCTGCAGGTGCAACAGAGGCGTCAGGCGCTTTTGGCAGTGTGGGGAGGAACTTTCAGGAGCGACCAGAACATCCCGCGGGCATGGCAGAAAGCTTCAGGCAGGTTGGACTGCACATGGGACGAACTTCCGGGAGTGACCTGAAAATCCTATGGGCAAGACTGAGAAGTCGAGCACATTCGGAAGTGCACGAGACGAACTTCGAGAGTGACCAGAAAATCTTTGTGGGCAAGACAGAGGCATCAAGCACATTTGGTTGTACACTGGATGAAATTTTGGGAGCGACCGAAAAATCCCTGCATGCTCGGCAGTGCTTGGACAAGCTTCCGGGAGCAAACGGAACATACCTGAGGGCAATGCAGTTCTCGGGATGAACTTCTGAGAGTCACCTGATCATCACTGCAGGCTTGACAGAGGCATCGGGCACATTTTGTAGTGCACAGGACGAACATTCGAGAGCAACCAGAATATTCTCGCGGGTGCAGTAGAGGCATCGGACACATTCGGCATTGCACTGGACAAACTTTCAGGAGTGACTGGAACATCCCTGCAGGGTGCGGCACAAGCTTCATGTGCATTCGGCAGTGCACAGGACAAACTTCTAGAAGCGACAGGAAAATTCCTTTCGGGCACGGTAGAGGTGTTGGACATGTTCGGCACTACACCAGATGAGCATCTAGGAGCGACCAAAGCATCCCTGCAGGTGCAGCAGAGGCTTCGGGCGTGATCGATAGTGCATGGGATGAACTTTCAGAGCGACCGGACCATCCCTGCGGGCACAGAAGCTTTGTCAGGGCTCGTTCAGCAGTTTGCATGATGAACTTCTAGTAGCGATTGGAACATTCCTGCAGGAGCGGCGAAGGCGTCGGATGCATTCGACAGTGCGCAGGATGAACTTCTAGAAGTGACCAGAACATCCTCGTGGGCAGAGCAGAGGCATCGGGCATGTTTGGCAATGCATGGGACAAACTTTTGAGAGTGACGGGGATGTTCTGATCGCTCTCAGAAGTTTGTCCCACACAGAGCTTAATTGCCCAAAAACCCCTACCCCTCCCGAGGGGATGTTACGCCAGCTTCAAGAAGTTCATCCTGCACACTACTGAAGGGGCTAGAAGCCTTTGCCATGCCTGGGGGGATGTTCCAGTCGCTCCCAAAAGTTCGTCCCACGCATTGCCAAATGCACCCGATGCCTCTGCCGCTCCCATGGGGATGTTCCAGTAGATCTCACATATTTGTCCCATGCACTATAGGAAAACCCTGATGCCAGTACTGCACCCACCAGGGATTTTCTAGTCATTACCCGAAGTTCGTCGTACGTACTGCTGAACATGCCCGAAGCCTCTACCGTGCCCGTGGAGATGTTTCGGTCACTCCTGGAAGTTTGTCCCTTGCATGGCCAAACACGCACAACACCTTTGCCAATCCTGCTTGGATTTTCCAGTCACTCCCAAAAATTCACCCCTCACACTGCCGAGCATGCCCGATGCAGCTGTAGCGCCCGCGAGGATGTTCCCGCAGCTCCTAAAAGTTCATCCTACACACTGCCAAACGTGTTCGATGCTGCTGCTTCGTCCGTGTGGATATTTCAGTCGCTCCTGGATGTTCATCCTGCACACTGCCGAACGTGCTCGATGCCACTGCCGCACCTATGGTGTTGTTCTGGCTCTCCCTGAAGTTCATCCTGTGCACTGCCAAATGTGCCTAAAGCTTCTTTCCATGCCAGCAGGGATGTTTCCGTCACTCTTAGAAGTTCATCCCGAGAACTGTTGAATGTGTCCGACGCCTCTGTCGCGCCCATGTGGATGTTTTGGTCACTCCTGAAAGTTTGTCGCGCGTACTGCAGTACTGTTAGGGTCCCAATTTTTTTACTTAACTTTTCTACACCTTAAGGGTCAGCACACCTACTAAAAACCTTCCTAACTTGCTGTCCCGTTTGATTCTTGAGTTCTTTTCTTATATTCATGTCCCCTTAAGTTGTCCTTCGGGTTAACTAATATATCAAAGGATATGTTGGATAGGCAAGACAACTCCTAAACCTATCACAACTTGCCTTGGTTGAAGAAGACAACTCGTAACTTCAACTTAAGCTCTTAAGCAAGGAAGACAACTCTTAACCTTGTCTTAAGCCCAAGTTATCTCAAGACAACTCGTAAAAGATAGTCGAAATATAAACAAAAATGGAAGCAAGAATGGTAACCTTGATTCTTGATTAATGAATGAGAAATCTACAAAATTTCGGAGCATCTGCTCCTGCTCACAAATAATGGGCTGTATTTATAGTATTGACAGCCTTATCCTAATTCAACTAGTACTTAGGTTCCTTATCCATTTATGATAAGTTTTCCTAAGTCAATAGGGTTTCCTAAGACAACTAGAACCTTATCAAGATAGACCTTATCCAAATGTTTCTTAATTCTACTAGAATTCTTGGTCTTTCTTGAATTTCTACCTAGACTAGAATTGCCACCTTATCTTGTATTCTACAGCGGCTGACTTCCTCTTGGCTTATCCTTATAGGACTAGGACTCTCAATGAGTATCCTTCTGCCCTTAGAATTCTTCTTGTCATGACTATCCTACTGCTACTGGAATTCATCATGCGTGTTCTGCTGCTGATAGAATTCTCCTTGGCATGGATGTCCTGCTGCTGCTGGAACTCTGCTTGGCATAGATGTCCTCCTACTGCTGGAACTCTTCTTGACATGGACGTCTTGCTGCTGCTGGATTTCTTCTTGATGTGATTATCCTTCTTCTGCTGGAATTCCTGTTGGTGTGAATGTCCTTCATTAATTAGGATTAAGTCAAATATTGGCTGGGCTTCACTGCTGGGCTGCATACTTGCTGTTGCCATGCTTGTTGTGCACATTTTTTGGCCCATGCTCTCCTTTGCTGCCTCATTTTCTGCCCGTTGCATTTCCTGCATACTTAGGTTCTCAACAATCCCCCTTTCTTGAAGACTCACCTTGTCCTCAAGGTGGAAGTTGGAAAACTGCTGCTGTATGTTATTATAGTCTTCCCAAACTTGTACGGGTAATGGCAAAGGTTGTAGCAATCCCTTGGTCTTGCCATCTTCTGGTTTTATCCATGGGCAGATGTCACAATTGCTGTGTTTCTTCTTGACTTCTGCCTTGAATCCTCCCGACCAAAAGAATATCTTGATCCACTGTAAGTACAGAAACATCCAGAAAAATTCTTGACCTTTTCTATGAGCTATTGGCTTTGAGGGTCAATTTCTATTGCCTCCTTGATTTTTGTCTGTACATTCCACTCGGCTTCGATGATGGCAGTGAGGCATGCGTCATTAGGCTCACATGCTGTCCACAGCATTTGACCTCCATTGCTTCTAGACAATGCATCTGCCACCTTGTTTTCCTTGCTTGGTTTGTATATTATTTCATACTCATATCCCATCAAACTCAGAGCAAATATTGGTGATACTGGAGGGGCTGAATCTGGTCCTCAATTCTTGTGTGAACCTTGTCTAGCCAATCCTTCTACCTTCTTGGCCATAGGTGGCCTTAAGCCAACGCCACCATTGGTTGGCCCTCCCACATAGGTGATAGGATGCAAAATCAACCCTTTCACCCCTCTCTACACCTTGTTTTTCAAAGTAGAATTCAGCTTTGGAGATCCATTCGGTTAGATCTCCTTTCTCAAAGGTAGGGAATTTGATTTTTACCTTTGGTTGGGTGTAGTGGTTTGGGCTGTCGTAGTGCTGCCATTCCTCTCTCCTATTTGTCTGCCAAAGTTCTGCCTCATGATGATTCTGCACTCTCATTGGCTGCCACACTGCTGGCCTTTGACCCAAGACCTCATCGTTGCTGTACTCATCATAGGGGTCATGGGGCTGGTGCAAATTTGGTGGCACCTCCCTTTTGCATCCCTAGACTCATCCCCCCTCTCCCCCTTTCTTGAGAGGAAAGCTGCTCATGGTCAGATTCATCCTCATGCACTTGGCGCCTCGTGATTTCTGATTGACGCCTCCTAGACGTTTGTGGCAGGTTGCTGTTCCTGGTCTGCTCGGTTTGGACTTGTTTTCCAGCCACTCGGGGTGTGTCTCTCTTCAATTTTTCAAGAGAATGAATGATAGATGATAGTTGGTGTTTGATATCACCTACCTGGTCATGTATGGTGCGTTGTTCCCTCTCCAAGGCTAGGATTCTTCCAAAGTCCTTGTTAGTTCGCTGTTGTGGTGAGGGTGAATACTGCCTGAATGACATGGTGATGTGCTGCCTCTTCAATTTGATGTTGAACATGCTGATTTCTCAATAAGGCTTTGGGCACACTGAGGGAAGCCATGCCAAGGCTTCAGGCACATTGAGAGTGCACGGGATGAACTTCTAGGAGTGACCGAAAAATCACTGTGGGCTCAGTAGAGGTGTTGGACAAGTTTGAAAAGGCTCAGGATGAACTTCTAGGAGCAACCAAAACATCCCCAGGGGTGCAGCACGGCTTCAGACATGTTTGGCAGTGCACGGGACGAACTTCCTGGAGTGACCAGATTATCCCCACGGGTGCTGTAGAGGCTTCGGATGCATTTGGCAGTTCACAGGAGGGACTTCCTGGAGTGACTGAACATCCCAGCAGGGTGTGGCAGAGACTTCATGCCCGTTTGGCAGTGCACAGGATAAACTTCTGGGAGTGACCTGAAAATCCTTGCAGGCTTGGCAAAGGCATCGGATGTGTTCGCAAGCGCTTGGGATGAACATCTGGGAGCAACTGGAACATCCCCGCAATTGGGCGCATCCAACAGTGTGCAGGATGAACTTCTAAGAGCGACCAGAACATTCTCGTAGGCACGGCAGAGGTGTCAAGCACGTTGGGCAGTACGCGAGATGAACTTCTGGGAGCTACTGGAACATCCCACTGGCACAACGAGGTGTCAGGTGCGTTTGACAGTGTGCAGGACAAACTTTCGGGAGCAACCAAAAACATTCCCATTGGCGTGGCAGCGGTGTCGAAGATGTTCAGCAGTGCACGGGATGAACTTCTGGCAGCAACTGGAGCATCCCCGCCAGTGCGACAGCGGCATTGGGTGCATTGATCAGTGCACAGGACAAACTTCCCTGAGTGACCAGAATCACCCTATGCCGCTCGTGTCCCCTTTCTTCCTTGGCAGTGTGCTATTTGCGAGACAAACTTCCGAGAGTGATCGGAACACACATGCAGGCGAGGCAGTGGCTCGGACACATTGGGCAGTGCTCGGGACAAACTTCCAGGATAACCGAAACATCCCCCCAGGCATGCCAGAGGCTTTAGGTGTGCTGGGCAGTGCATGGGATAAACTTTCAAGAGTGACCAGAACATCCCTGCGGGCGCGGCAGAGGCATCTCAGGGATCTCCCGTGCACAATTCTTGTGTGAACTGGTGCAGCACTCTCCAGATTTGATGAAGGAAAGACTTGGTTCCCATCAAACTTGGAGCAAATATTTGTGATGCTGGATGGGCCGAATCTGTCCATCAATTCTTGTGTGAACCTTGTCCAGCCAATCCTTCTACCTTTTCTACCATAGGTGGCCTTAAAGCCAACACCACTATTGATTGGCCCTCCCACATAGGTGATAGGATGCAAAATCAACCCATTTCACCTCTCTCAACACCTTGTTTCTCAAAATAGAACTCAGCCTTGGAGATCCATTCGGTTGGATCCCCTTTCTCAAAGGTTGGGAATTTGATTTTCACCTTAGGCCTAGTGTAATGGCTTGGGCTGTTGTAGTGCTGCCATTCCTCTCTCCTATTTGTCTGCCAACGTTCTGCCTCATGACAACTCTGCATTCTTTTTGTCTGCCATGCTGCTGGCCTTCGATCCAAAACCTCATTGTCACTGTTCTCATCATAGGGGTCATGGGGCTGGTGCAAATTTGGTGACACCTCCCTTCTGCTCCCTAGACTCATTCGCACTCTCCCCCTTTCTTGAGAGGGAATGGTCAGAATATTTTTCCTGCTCATGGTGCCATGAGATCTCCGAATGCAGCCTTCCAGGTTGCTGTGGCAGTATGCTGCTCCTGGTTTTCTCAGTTTGGACTTGTTTTCCAGCTACTCATGGTGTATCTCTCATCAATTGCTCAAGAGAAAAGATGATAGAAGATAACTGATATCCAATATCACTTACCTGGACATCGAATGAGTGTTGGTTCCTCTCTAAGGTTAGAATTCTTTGAAAGTCCTCATTAGTTTGCTGTTGTGGTGAAGGCGAATGCTGCCCAGACGACATGGTAAACGTGATGCCTTGTAATTGACTGGTGTCTGTGCTGATGTCTGAACTAGAACACTAATTTGTTGGGATGATCATGCTACCTCTCAACTGGTGATTATGGTGACCTCTCAATGAGAGCACCAATTTGTTGGGGTCCCGATTTTTTTTCCCAACTTTTCTACACCTTAGGGGTCAGCACGTCTACTAAAAACCTTCCTAGCATGTTGTCTCGTTTGATTCTAGAGTTCTCTTTCTTATATCTATGTCCCCTAAGCTATCCTTTGGGATTAACTTATATATAAAGGATATGTTGGATAGGCAAGACAACTCTTAAACCTATCACAATGTGCCTTGGTTGAAGAAGACAACTCCAGACTTCAACCTAAGCTCTTAAGCAAGGAAGACAACTCTTAACCTTGTCTTAAGCCCAAAGTTATCTCAAGACAACTCTTAAAAGATAACCAAAATATAAACAAGAATGGAAGGAAGAATGCTAACCTTGATTCTTGATTAATGAATGGGAAATATACAAAATTCGGAGCTTAGGATATGTTTTTATAGTCTTAAGACAGCCTTATCCTAATTCAACTAGTACTTAGGTTCCTTATCCACTTAGGATATTTTCCTAAGTCAACAAGCTTTTTTAGGTCAACTAAAACATTATTAAGATAGACCTTATCCCATTGTTTCCTAATCCTACTAGGATTCTTGGTCTTTCTTGAATTCCTACTAAGACTGGAATTATTATTTTGACTAAGTGTTTCTATCCTTATCTTCTCTCCTATAGTTGCTGAACTTCTTTTTTCCATTTCCTTCTTGGATTAGAACTTCCCTTATGGCATGTCCTTCCATTCCAAGACTCCTCCTTGACATGAACATCTTGCTGAAATCAAACATGCCATGACGTCCTGCTGTTGCTGGAGTTCTTCACGTTGTCAATCTCTTCTTCTGCTGGAACTCTTCTTGACATGGACGGTTGCTGCTCCTGGAGTTCTTCTTGATGCGATTGTCCTTCTTCTGCTGGAACTCCTGTTGGTGTGAATGTCTTTCATTAATTAGGATTAAGTCAAATACTGGGTGGGCTTCACTGCTGGGTTGCACACTTGCTATTGCCATGCTTGTTGTGCTCATTTTCTCCTTTGTTGCCCCATTTTCTGCCCACTGCCTTTCCTGTATACTTAGGTTCTTAACCATCTGGCAGTGTTCGGGATGAATTTCTGGGAGTAACCAGAACATCGCCGCGGGCGCAGAAGAGGCTTTAGGCACATTGGGCAGCATGTGAGATGAACTTAGGAGATTGACCTGAACATTCCCACGGGCATGGTAGTGGCATTGGACAGGTTTGGTAGCGTGTAGGATGAACTTCCACGAGCGACCAGAGCATCCCCGTGGGCACGGCAGAGGTTTCGGGTGCGTTAGGCAGTTCATGGGACGAACTTCCGGGAGCGATCGGAACATCCCCGTGGGCGCAGCAACGGAGTCGGTCACGTTCGGCAGTATGCGGGATGAACTTTCAGAAGGGAATAGAACATCCCAGTGGGCACGATAAAAGCGTCGGACATGTTCAGCAGTGTGTGGGATGAACTTTTAGGAGCGACTCAAACATCTCCGAGGGTGCAGCGGTAGTGTCATTCGTGTTAGGCAGTATGCGGGATGAACTTCTGGGGGCCACTAGAACATCGTCATGGGCGCGGAAGCAGCGTTGGACACATTCAGTAGTGTGTGGAATGAACTTTCGGGTGCAACCGGAACATCCCCATGGCACAACAGAGGCTTCGTAGTTGGGGTTGGCAGTGCACGGGACAAACTTCCAAGAGTGACCAGAACATCACGGTCGGCAGAGGCATTGGGCTTATTCGGCAGTGCACGGGACAAACTTTCGGGAGTGACTGGAACATCCCCAAGGGCGTGGCTGAGGTGTCGGCACTGCACAGGGCAAACTTCCTGGAGCTACAAGAACATCCTAGCGGGCACAGCAGAGGCATCGGGCACTTTCAGCAGCACACGGAATGAAGTTCTGAGTGTGACCGGAACTTTGCAGCGGGTGCGGCAGAGGCATCGGGCATGTTCGGCAGTGCATGGGACAAACTTCCAGGAGCGACCTCAACATGCCCCCCAGTGCAGCAGTGTTGTCGGACATGTTTGGCAGTACATGGGACAAACTATTGGGAGCAACCAGAACATCCTGCAGGCGTGGCGAAAGCTTTAGTTGCATTAGGCAGTGCTTGGTATGAACTACCGGCAGCAACGAGAACATCCCATGCAGGCGGGAAGCTTTGGTTGCGTTAGGCAGTGCATGGTACGAACTTTTGGGAGGCACCAGAACATCCCTGCAGGTACAGCTGAGGCATCAGGCGCATTTGGCAATGCGTGGGAGGAGCTTCTGGGAGCGATCTGAACATCCCTGTGGGTGCGTCAAAGGCATTCGGCGCATTCGTGTTGAGAACCTAAGTATGCAGGAAACGTAACGGGCAGAAAATGAGGCAGCAATAGAGAGCATGGGCCAGAAAATGTGCGCAACAAGCATGGCAACAGCAAGTGTGCAGCCCAGCAGTGAAGCCCGGTCAGTATTTGACTTAATCCTAATTAATAAAAGACATTCACACCAACAGGAGTTCCAGCAGAAGAGGACAATTGCATCAAGAATAACTCCAGCAGCAGAAACACGTCCATGTCAAGAAGAGTTCCAGTCAGAGAAAGACATAGACGGCATGAAGAACCACAGCAGCAGCAGGACGTCTTGGCAGGATTACTTCAGAAAGAGGACCACGCCAAAGAGAAATCTTGGAGAGGAAGGACATGCCACAGCAGAAGTTCTAATCCAAGAAGGAAACAGCAAGAAGAAGTTCAGCAGCAAGAGAGGCAGAAACAGGCCAGAATGTGCGCAAGGTGCCAAGCAGCAAGAGAGGCAGAACAGGCCAGAATGTGTGCGCAACAAGCCTGCACACAGCAAGTAGTGAAGCACGCCAGGTTCTGACTCAGTCCTGATTGATTGCGGAAATCCAAGCCAAGAAGAAGACCAGCATTGGCAGGACACGCATGAAGCAATCCAAGCAGGAGAAGGAGATTGATGGCATGAAGAACTCTAGCAGCAGCAGGACGTCATGGCAGGTTTGACTTCAGCAAGATGTTCACATCAAGGAGGAGTCTTGGAATGGAAGGACAAGCCATAATGGAAGTTCTAATCCTTGAAGGAAACGACAAGAAGAAGTTCAGCAGCTGTAGGAGAGGAGATAAGATAAGGACAGAAAGACTTAGTCAAAGTAGGAATTCTAGTCTAAATAGGAATTCAAGAAAGAGCAAGAATCCTAGTAGAATTAGGAAACAGTGGGATAAGGTCTATCTTGATAATGTTTTAGTTGACTTAGAAAAGCTTGTTGACTTAGGAAAACATATCCTAAGTAGATAAGGAACCTAAGTACTATTTGAATTAGGATAAGGCTGTCTTAGGACTATAAATACAGCCCATTATTTGTGAGGAGGAGATATGCTCAAAATTTTGTATATTTCTCATTCATTAATCAAGAATCAAGGTTAGCATTCTGCTTCTATTCTTGTTTTATTTTGTTATCTTTTAAGAGTTGTCTTGAGATAACTTGGGCTTAAGACAAGGTTAAGAGTTGTCTTCCTTGTTTAAGAGATTAGGTTGAAGTTAAGAGTTTGTCTTCTTCAACCAAGGCAAGTTGTGATAGGTTTAAGAGTTGTCTTGCCTATCCAACATATCCTTTTATATATTAGTTAACCTGAAGGACAGCTTAGGGGACATATATTTAAGAAAAGAACTCAAGAATCAAACGGGACAGCAAGTTAGGAAGGTTTTTAGTAGGCGTGCTGACCCCTAAGGTGTACAAAAGTTGGGGAAAAAAATCGGGGACCCAACAAATTGGTGCTCTCGTTGAGAGGTCAGCACAATCACCAGTTGAGAGGTAGCACAATCACCCCAACAAATTAGTGCTAGTTGAGACATCAGCACAGACACCAGTCAATTGCAAGGCATCATGGTTACCATGTCATCTAGGCAGCATTCACCTGCACCACAGGAACAGACTGGGGAAGATTTCTCAGTCACCAACCGCAGAAGAATCCTTGCCTTGGAGAGGAACCAAAATGCGATCAATGACCAGGTAGGTGATATCAAACACCAACTATCATCTATCATTCATTCTCTTGAACAATTGAAGAGAAACACACTCCGGGTGGCGGGAAAACAAGTCCAAACTGAGCAGGGCAGAAACAGCCACCTACCACAAATGTCTAGGAGGTTGCAATCAGAAGTTACACGGCACCAAGTGCATGAGGATGAATCTGACCAGGAGCAACTTCCCCTCTCAAGAAAAGGGGGAAAAGGTGCATGAGTTTGGGAAGCAGGAGGGAGACTTCACCGAACGAACACCCACCCCACGATCGGTATAATGAGCATACGATGATGAGAAAGTGATGGACAGAAGGCCCGCATCATGGCAACCAAGAAGGGTGCAAATCACCCTGTGGCAGAACCATGGCGCACCACAAGAAGAGAGGATTGGCACTAGGACAGCCCAAGCCATTACACACGGCCTAAGGTAAAAATCAAGTTCCCTACCTTCGAGAAGTGAGATCCAACCAAATGGATCTCCAAGGCTGAATTTTACTTTGAGAAACAAGGTATTGAAAGAGGTGAAAGGGTTGATTTTGCATCCTATCACCTATGTGGGAGAGCCAACCAATGGTGGCATTGGCTTAAGGCCACCTATGGCCGAGAAGGAAGAAGGATAGGCTGGACAAGGTTCACACAAGAGCTAGCGAACAGATTTGGCCTGTCTAGCATGACTAACTATGAGGGACAGCTTGCCAAGATTAGGTAAGAGGGATCTCTAGAAAGCTACCTTGAAGAATTTGAAAGGTTGGCCAAGTTAGCAGGACATTGGCTAGATAGTGCATTTGGTTGGACATGTTTGGCAGCGTGTGGGACAAACTTGGTGGAGTGACCAGAACAGCCCCATGGGGCGCAGTGGAGTGTTGGGTGCATTAAGTGGTGCACAGGACAAGCTTCCTTGAGCGATATCAACATCCCTGTGGGCATGGCAGTGGCATCAAGCACGTTTGGCAGTGCATGGGACGGACTTCCGGGAGCTACCAGAACATTCCCCTAGGTGCGGCACGGGCTTCCAGGAGAGACAGAGGCATCGGTTGACTAAGCAAGACAACTCATAAACCTATCACAACTTGCCTTGGTTGAAGAAGACAACTCTTAACTTCAACCTAAGCTCTTAAGCAAAGAAGACAACTCTTTACCTTGACTTAAGCCCAAGTTATCTGGAGACAACTCTTAAAAGATAACCAAAATATAAATAAGAATGTAAGCAAGAATGCTAACCTTTGATTCTTGATTAATGAATGAGAAATAACAAAATTCGAAGCATATGTCTTTCTCACAAATAATGGGCGGTATTTATAGTCCTGAAAGTTATTTTTGTGCTCTGCTGAACATGCGCAATGCTGCTGCTGCACCTACGTGGATGTTCCAGTCACTCCCAGATGTTCGTCTTGGGCACTGCCAAATGAGTTCGATGCTGCTGCTGTGCCCACGAGAATATTCTGGTCGCTCCCAGAAGTTCATCCCGCAGACTGCTGAACACGCCTGACGCGTCTGCCGTGCACGCGGGGATATTCCGGTGACTCCCGGAAGTTCGTCCCTTCACACTACCAAATGCATCCGATGCCTCTCCCATGCCTGCTGGGATGTTCCAGTCACTCCTAAAAGTTCATCCTGCACACTATGCGCCTGCAGTGATGTTCCGGTCGCTCCTAGAAGTTCATCTTGTGCACTGCCGAATGCACCCAATGGCTCTACCGCGGCCGCGGGGATGTTCCAATTACTCCTGGTAGCTCATCCCGTGCACTGCCCAATGCGTCTGACACCGCTGCTGTATCCGCATGATTGTTCAGGTTGCTCCTGGATGATTGTCCTGAGCACTGCCAAACTTGCCTGATGCCTCTGTCGAGCCTGAGGGGATTTTCCAGTCACTCCAAGAAGATCGTGCCAAGCACTGCCAAACATGCCAAACCCCACTTCCACGCCCGTAGATATGTTCTGGTCGCTCTTAGTAGTTTGTCCCGCGCACTGCAAAATGCATTCGACATCTCTGCTGCACCTGTGGGTTCCCATTGCTCCTTGAAGTTCACTCCACGCACTGCCAAACGCAACCGATGACTCTGTTGTGCATGCAGGGATGTTCCGGTCACTCCCAGACATTCATCCCGATCACTGCCAAACTCGTCTGATGCTTCTACGAAGCCTACGGACATTAACCTGTCACTCCTGGAAGTTCTTTCCATGCACTGCTGAATGCACACAATGCCGCTGCCGCACCAGCAAGGATGTTCCGGTCACTCCTAGATGTTCGTCTCCGGCACTGTCGAACGAGTTCGATGCCGCTGCTGTGACTGAGGGAATGTTCTGCCGTGCCCGTAGGGATATTCCGGTTGCTCCTGCAAGTTCATCTTATGCACTGTCAAACGCGCACACGCCCAACGCTGCTGCAGCATCCGCGGGGATGTTCCAGTTGCTCTCGGAAGTTCATACCGTGCACTGCCCAATGCACCAGTTGCCTCTACTGCACCCAGGGGATGTGCCAGTACCTCCCGAAAGTTCATCCCATGCACAGCAGATCGTGTTCGAGCCTTCTGCCGTGCATGCAGGGATGTTCCAGTCACTCCCAGGTGTTCATCCCGCACTCCACCCAATGTGCTTGAAGTGCCTGCTGTACTCAGGGAGATGTTTTGGTAGCTCTCGAAAGTTTGTCCAGCGCACTGGCGAATGTGCCCGACTTCTCTTCCATGCACATGGGGATGTTCAGTTCACTCTCAAAAGTACGTCTCGCACATAGCGGAATGCTCCCAACGTGCCAGCCGTGCTTGACATGCCTACCATGCCCGCGAGGTTGTTCCTGTCGCTCTCTGAATTTCATCTCGCACACTGCCTAATGCATGCAGTGCCTCTGCCGTGCCTGCAGTGATGTTCAGGTCATTCCCAAAAGTTCATCCCATGCAGTGCCCGATGCGCCCGATGCCACTGCCACACCAGCCAGGTTGTTCCAGTTGCTCCCGGAAGTTCATCCTGCACACTGCCAAAATAGCTCGACATCGCTGTCGTGCCTACAGTGATGCTCTGGTCACTCATTGCAGTACATCTAGTGAACTTGCCAATGCGCCCGAGCCTCTGCTACACCCGTTGGGATATTCTAGTCGATCCTGGAAGTTTTTCCTGCACACAGTGCCACTGCTGCACCTGTTGGGATGTTCCGGTTGCTCCTGGAACTTCATTTCGCGAGCTGCTGAACATGCCCAATGCCTTTATTGTGCCCACGGGGATGTTCCGGTCGCTCATGGCAGTTCGTCCCATGTACTGCCGAATGCGCTCGAAGCCTCTGCCGAGCCCATGGGCATTTTCGGGTCGCTCCTGGAAGATTGTCCCGCGTGCTACTGAATGCGCCCTATGCCTCTGCCGTGCCTGTGGTGATGTTTTGGTCACTTCCAAAAGTCAACCCGTGCACTGTCCAATGTGCCCACTGCATCTGCCGCACCCACGGGGAAGTTCATCTCGCACACAGCCCAATGCACCAAAAGCCTCTGCCGCACCTGAACGGATGTTGCAGTAGCTTTGGAAATTCATCCCGTGCACTACAGATCACTGCTGTAGTTCTTCATGCTGTCAATCTCCTTCTCCTGCTTGGATTGCTTCATGCATGTTCTGCTAATGCTAGTGTTCTTCTTGGCTTGGATCACTGCAGTTAGGACTGAGTCAGAACCTGGCTGTGCTTCACTGCATGCTACGTGCAGGCTTGTTGCACGCATATTCTAGCCTGTTTCTGCCTCTCTTGCTGCTTGGAGCCTTGCACACATTTGCAGGATGAACTTTTGAAATGACGCAAACATCCACGTGGGCATGGCAGCAGCATCAGGCACATTGTGCAGTGCAGGATGAACTTCTGGGAGCAACTGAAAATTTCCCCCCGGGCACAGCAGCGGCATTGAACACGTTCTGTAGTGCGTTGGACGAAATTATGGGAGTGACCAGAACATCCCTGCTGGTGCAACAGAGGCGTCAGGTGCTTTTAGCAGTGTGGGGAGAAACTTTCAGGAGCAACCAGAACATCCCGCGGGCATGGCAGAAGCTTCAGGCAGGTTGGACTGCACATGGGACAATCTTCTAGGAGTGACCTGAACATCCTATGGGCGAGACTGAGGAGTCGGGCACATTCGGCAGTGCACGAGACAAACTTCCAGAGAGTACCAGAAAATCTTTGTGGGCAAGATAGAGGCATCAGACGCATTTGGTCGTGCACAGGATGAACTTCTGGGAGCAACCGAAAAATCCCTGACATGCTCGGCACAGTGCTCAGACAAACTTCCGGGAGCAAACGGAACATCCCGAGGGCAATGCAGATGTGTCAGGCGTTCGGCCGTCAGTGGGATGAACTTCTGGGAGTGACTGATCATCACTGCAGGCTCGGCAGAGGCATCGGGCACATTTGGCAGTGCACAGGATGAACATCCGAGAGCAACCAGAACATTCTCGCGGGTGCAGCAGAGGCATCGGACACGTTCGGCACTGCACTGGACAAACTTTCGGGAGTGACTGGAACATCCCTGCAGCGTGCGGCACAAGCTTCATGTCGCATTCGGCAGTGCACGGGACAAACTTCTAGAAGCGACCAGAACATTCCTTTGGGCACGGCAGAGGTGTTGGACATGTTCGGCACTACACCAGATGAGCATCCGGGAGCGACCAAAGCATCCCTGCAGGTGCAGCAGAGGCTTCGGGCACGATCGATAGTGCATGGGATGAACTTTCATGAGCGACTGGACGATCCATAGTGCTGGCACAGAAGCTTTGTCGGGCTCGTTCAGCAGTTTGCATGACGAACTTCCGGTAGCGATTGGAACATTCCTGCAGGAGCGGCAAAGGCGCCGGATGCATTTGACAGTGTGCAGGATGAACTTCTGGAAGTGACCGGAACATCCTTGTGGGCACAGCAGAGGCATCAAGCACGTTTGGCAATGCATGGGACAAACTTTTGACAGTGACCGCAACATCCCTGCAGTGTGGCAGAGTGTTGAGAACCTAAGTATGAAGGAAAGGCAATGGGCAGAAAATGGGGCGACAAAGGAGAGCATGGGCCAGAAAATGTGCATAACAAGAGTGGCAACAGAAAGTATGCAGCCCAGCAGTGAAGCCCAACCAGTATTTGACTTAATCCTAATTAATGTAGGACACTCATGATGAGTTCCAGTAGCAATAGGATAGTCGCGACAAGAAGAATTCTAAGGGCAGAAGGATATGCATTCAAAGTCCTAGTCCTAGAAGGATAAGCCAAGAGGAAGTCCAGCTGCTGTAGAAAACAAGATAAAGTAGGAATTCTAGTCTAGGTAGGAATTCAAGAAAGACCAAGAATCCTAGTAGGATTAGGACACAAAGGATATGGTCTATCTTGATAATGTTTTATTTGACTTAGAAAAGCTTGTTGACTTAGGAAAACATATCCTAAGTGGATAAGGAACCTAAGTACTAGTTAAATTAGGATAAGGCTGTCTTAGGACTATAAATACAGCCCATTATTTGTGAGGAGCTCATAAGCTACGAATTTTGTTATTTTCTCATTCATTAATCAAGAATCAAAGGTAAGCATTCTTGCTTCTATTCTTGTTTATATTTCGGTTATCTTTTAAGAGTTGTCTTGAGATAACTTGGGCTTAAGTTAAGGTTAAGAGTTGTCTTCCTTGCTTAAGAGCTAAGGTTGAAGTTAAGAGTTGTCTTCTTCAACCAAGGCAAGTTGTGATAGGTTTAAGAGTTGTCTTGCCTATCCAACATATCTTTATATATATTAGTTAACCCGAAGGACAGCTTAGGGGATATAAAATAAGAAAAGAACTCAAGAATCAAACGGGACAGCAAGTTAGGAAGGATTCTAGTAGGCGTGCTGACCCCTAAGGTGTAAAAAAGTTGGGGAAGAAATCGAGGGACCCCAACTCGAATGCACTTGACGCCTTTACCATGCCCATGCGGATGTTCCAGCCACTGCTAAAAGTTCGTCCCACATACTGCCGAACGTTTCTGATGCCACTGCTGTACCTGTGGGGAATGTTTTTGGTCACTACCAAAAGTTCATCCCGGACACTTCCAAATGTACCCGACACCTCTGCTGCACCTGTGGGGATGCTCCAGTCACTCCTAGAAGTTCATCCCTGTGCACTGCCCAACATTCCCGAAGCCTCTGCCGAGCCTGCGAGGATGTTTCGGTCGCTCCCAGAAGTTCGTCCCGGATGTTCCAATCACTCTTGGAAGTTCGTACCATGCATTGCTGAATGCAAATATTGCCGCTGGTGTGCTCGCGGGAATGTTCCAGTCACTTTGGAAGTTCGTCCCGTTCACTACC
>BNST01003074.1:0-333717 GCA_019650275.1 Xylocarpus granatum
TCTCTGCTTTATTGCTCCAAACTTTCAATCTCTTCACTGCAATCTGCATATGAGTCAAGCTTTACTTCTACAGTTTCAACAGAGTAGAATATTTTTTCAGTATGTCCAAACATTCAATAACAGCAGGTCTCAGCTCTGTGCATTCCAACTATTTTTTATTTCTTTCAGCTAAAGATTGTTTAGGTAGGGTTGACATCAATGATGTTCTCATAAAGGGATCTGAGATTTGTGAGCAGGCTAGAAGGTATTTATTTTGATTGAGCATGATGCCCATTTTTATTACATTTGAGGACCATCAACATGAAAAATTCCTTTAAACCTTCTAAATGTATTTTCAAACTCAATCTATTGTACTTCCCTCATTTTGGAAAATTTTGTAAACCATCACTACTGTGCCTCACCTTCCAAATCAAAGTTTTTCATATACTAAGGCACAGGCAATTTTTCTCCATCATATAATGATCTACTAATTAGTACAAATCTGGAGTTAGCAGCACTCAGATAGCGAACCTAACCAGAATGTCAATAATTATTCACTATTAAAAAATTTGATAGAAAAGTAGGCAGTCAGGCAACAGGAACTTACAAGCAGCACTTAGTACTCGTAAGATTTAACTTAAATCAACAATTGAACACAGTTCTTTCACAACAATCAATCCTTAGCCATATATATGGCTAAATTCACATGAAAAATTCAGCACAACCTGAATAATTTTAAAGCTGCAATAAATTGGCAGCTGGAAAAGAAAAAATGGATCAGCTGAAAAGTGGATTCATTACTTGTGATCCATCCCAAAGCTGTCCCCAGTAAACGCTGCCAAATCCTCCTTCTCCAAGCTTGTTATCGTAATTGAAATTGTTTGTGGCAGAGTGTAATTCCTTCAATGAGAAGATCCTCCATGTTGGCTGATTCTTTCCTTTGTCTTTCCTATAAAATACCATGCTCTCCATAAATAAAACAACCAATAGAAAATAAAACATCAAAATAGAGGTAAAACCAGCTCCTATTTCCTAGCTAACCAATTTTCTTTTTTTATTCACATGTAATCTTACTTTCCCTGTCAAGAACATTACTATACTCAATTCAGCTAGTTGTGTTGAAGCGCGGTTGGTCCATTTAAATACCAAGAACTAAAAATTCACAATTTAATTTTAATTTCTTATTCTTTTCTCGCAATCAAACTGATATTAAAAAGCAAAATCAATGAAGACCCATGTACTCATTTCCAAAATCCAATCTAAACCCAGGGCTTTAAACCCTTTTAAATTTACATTTTCAATATCGAAACATTCTCGTCACTACAATCCATCAAATATAAACTAGTAAAATTTTTTAAAAAAATTATTTCAATTTAAATGATAGACTAACATACCGATCTAAAACCTTCCCACAACAAAAGATAGAGCCAAACGCCATTTCAACCCGCACCAACCCAAAACCCACCTACTGTTCTCTCTTCCGCTCTCTTTCTGACCACTTCTCGATTCCTGCTTTCTGGGTTCTTCTTACTTTCCTCCTCAGAGAATACTTGTTATTGGTCTAGCTAAGTGACTGCTGATGATGCAGAGGCGTGAACAGCACCCATTTCCTTCTTTTTTTTTCCCTTTCAAAATCACCAAATCTTTGCCCTTTCTTCAGCCGATTGATGCGCTTAAGCTCGAAGAAACAAAAAATATATATATAAATAAATAAGTAAATAAGAAATCAAAGAAAGTGTGTAAGCGAAGACAAGTTTTCCCGTCCCTGCTCAATCAACTCAATTCAATACAACAGCACAGCAACCATGTCGTTGTTTCCCTTTCCTTCCTTTTCTTTCAATTTTCAAAATGCTGGTGGGACCCCCCTTGCTTGCAGAAATTTCGTTTTTATATTAATATTTTAAATTATAATTATTGACTATATTCGTTGTCCTTGTGGGCATCGTACGTGTGTATGCACACGTGTGTTGTACATGAGGTTGGGAAACTAACAATTGGGTCCCTTATTTTTAATGAAATCACAAATAAAAGTATAGTTTGCAATTTCTTTTAGACAGTTATTATAAATATTACTATTTGACTTTCAATCTTTATCATTGAATTGTATGAGATTAACACATAAAATTTTGTATATCAGATTTAATTAATTAATTAATTAATTAATTCTTAAAATTATTAATTATATTAATATAGTAGTTATTTAATATAACTGTAACGTTAAAAATAAAGATAAACATGAAAAAAAAGAGTAAAATCAAATTTAAGAACATTTGTACATCTTATTCTTAAACAATAATGCACTAAATTCTTAGTTTACTCTTGATCGTTAAGAGCTCGTTAATTATTATTATTTTTTTTGAATATTGATATTTACATTCATAATTTAACCGTAAATTTATATAAGAATTATTTTTAAACATTTTTTCTTAAAAAAATAAATTAATTCACAAAAATCGTGCGAAAAATAAAGTAACCCTAGTTCAAAATTTGGCGATAATATAATCAATAAAAAATGCCCACCCATATTGACTAAGTATTCATTGATTTATTAATTGAAATTTGAACACATATAATATAGTATACTACTTAGTAGAGATCCACATGAAACAAAAAAAAATATAAAAAAAATATATGGTTTGCTAGTGAATTTATGAAAATTAAAGGGATGTTAATGTTATTCTCCATCTTTATTTTATGATTTATGAATTAAATGAAATGAATTTTTTTATATAGGAGAAATGCTCCAAAATAAGATGCTGTCTTTATCACAATTGCTAATCATTTGCAATTACTGCAATTTTCCATGGTGAAAAATCATAGTATAAGTTTGATTAATTTGAGTAATTTAATTTTATTGTAATAATTTTTATTTACATAATTAAAAATACATTGCAAATATAATTAAAAAAAAAGATTTACAGAGTTTGTAAGCCTACCAATCATTGATTGTCAAGAACAAGAAGAAAGAAGAGAAAACAGGCAGGGGGTGTGGGTACATGCCTATCAACCATTTGAATAATTGCTTATGTGACCGTGAAAGGCCTAGAAAATGTTGTGCCACTCGTTATTGTGGGATTTGGATTTGGGTTTTATACGAAGATGAGAAATGGGAATTTGACAGGAATGAAACCAGTTATTAATGGAAGTTCACGAGATTTTTGCCCGTGCTGGGTCTGGCAGATAGTGATTAGGCCTTTATGAGCTGGGCTTTGTCTTGGGCCGTATAAGCCGTTTCATTGGGCTGAAATGACAAAGAATGCAGGATCCATGGGACATTTTTAAAAGACAGGTTATTATGGGAATTTTTAATTAAATATTTTTTTTTATATAATTCTGTAATAATATTATTATAAGGAAATTCTCTAGATTTTCAGTCTCATTTCCAAGAACAGAAAAGCGCCGACATGCAGCAAACGAAGGGGCGAGACACCTCTGAGAATCAGCGGATGAGCCTGAGAGAGGCCAAAGTGAAAGATGTGACGGCAGACAAGAGGAGGCTAGTGGAGGTGCCGTACACGGCGTAGTTATCTGACACGATGAACGCACTGGTGGCAAGCAAGGTGGCGTCGGTGCCCGTGGCTGCGCCGCCGGGGCAGTGGATTGGTGCCGGTGGGTCGATGATCATGGAGTCTGATAAGCAGACTGGGGTGGTAAGGAAACACTATATAGGCATGCTTACAATGCTTGATATCTTAGCACACATTGCTGGTGATGATCAGATGAATGGCGGTGATGATGGCTCTGATCTTGATAAGAAGATGTCGGTCCCGGTTTCGTCGATCATAGGGCATTGCCTTGAGGGGTTAAGTTTGTGGACTTTAAATCCTAGTACTTGGTGAGTTTACGTTAATTAATTGCCTATTATTATTCTCTCCCTAACTTTATCTCAGTTTAAAGTTGAATCGATCAAATAAAGGGAATGAATCTTAGGATTGCAGCCCAAGGTCTGAGATTTTGCAGTCTAAGATAGCTCTTTGTATTACTTCAATGAATTAATCGATTAGTTGCTGCTTAATTTTATCCAAATAATATGCAGCATAGTGGACTGTATGGAAGTGTTCAGTAAAGGAATCCATCGTGCTTTGGTTCCAACAGAGAGCCACATGGAAAACGTTTCAGGAGTTGAACTTGTGGAATCTGCAACTAGCTATCGAATGCTCACGCAGATGGACTTGTTGAGATTCTTGATGAACCATGCCTCTGAACTTGGGGGCATTATATCGCATTCTGTGGGAGAATTACGAGCGGTGAATGAAAATGTTTTTGGAATATCTGAACGCACGAAACTTATTGATGCCATCAAGTGTATGAGAGCTGCTTTGCTTCAGGCTGCTCCTATAGTCAAGTCCTCAGTTGCCCTTGAAGAAGACCCCAAGCAGCTCATAAATGTAAGTCTTTTCAAATTCCTCTGGTGTGTTATTGTTTCTTTGCTATATAATATTGGAATCATGAAGTTGTCATTTCTTTTTATTCTCTGGTTATGGATGGTTATAACTTATTGTAGTACACAATTTCGGGTAGCACTCTCCCGATTATCTGTCAATAGGTTCAGCTAGTCCTTCTGCCCAATAATTATAGAGAGGGAGATTCAGTTGGTTAACAACAATAGCCAATAACATGCATTCATCTTCTGTTTCTTCTATTTTGGTGAAAAGTTATCTTATCTTTACTTAACTTGTTAGGATAGTTTCTTGAGTCACCAGGCATCCTGGTGGGCATAAACACGTGACCAGAAATGGAGTTGTTATGACTTTTTTCAAAATAAAACTCATTCCAATATTAGTAAGGAGAAGAAGGTGAAATAATTGAAATGTATAGACATGTTATAAAATGATTGATATCTTTGAAATGATCGACTTGTGGGGCCGTTTGGTATGAAGTTCTGAAAGATAGAGCCTAATATAAAGGAGGTCATATTAATCAGTTTGGTATGAAAATTGGCACAAAAGCAACTTGATAATCCAAACTGTGGAGAAGTTTGGTGTGAAATAACCCAATTTTAAGAGTGTAAAATTAATTTGCCCAAAAAAGTATCCCTTCTATTAATGTAAAGGAGAACTTGGTTGTCTGGATTTCTTGAGAAGTGTCATACTCTATTATAATCTCTGTACTTAGCTGAGGAGAAGTGATGGATGAGACAAGTTTGTATGCATTATTAGTATGAGAGTTTAAGCATAACATGTAATTGTAACAATACCATTTGTTGGTGGCTTAAAACTATGAGGATGAGTAGCCTTATACAAGTAAGAGGCTGCAGATGAAAGCTGCAAGACTTTGTAACCATTGTCATCGTATAGTTTAAACTTTTATATTAACCATCTGAGTCATCCTCGATTATCATATAGGTTCTAAGGCACGTATGCGTGTACCCTTTGCTTTCAGGGAAGAGGCAGGATGCTTATAGGCACATTCTGAGCAACAGATTTAAGGGGCTGTCATCTCGCCACACTGCAGACATGGCTGCCTCTACCTGCGGTAGAATTCACAGAGAAAATCTCAACGAGCCCTATATTGACATCTTCCGAAAACATGGCTCAACAAAGAGAACTTGTAACATGCCTGGTTGATTCTCCCCTCTCAGAAGTCATCAATAAAGCTCTGACCAAACATGTTCACCGAGTTTGGGTTGTCGACGGACAAGGCTTCCTTGTCGGTCTTGTCTCTCTCACAGACATAATCAGAGTTCTAAGAGCCTTACTGTTAACCCATTCTCAATGATGTTTATATACGTATAGAGAATGGGATGTGCTTGCATAACTTGTGGAAGTCCCCTTTTTTACACTTGGTTTGAGTCATCGATGACATTTTTATTTGCTCTATTAATCACATGTTGCTGGTGCACGTCAGTTGTTCTTGTCATCCCAATTTGGCCATCTTGCACTCAATTCTTCGATTCCTTGCTCTCTTAATCAGTGGCAGGCAGAGCAAAAGAACTAGCAATCATCAATGAAGATTCTGCCAAATATAGATAAATGATATTTAAAGAGTTTGGTTTTGGTCTCCTAGTGCCCAAGTCCCCTTAGCTAGTTTAATGGTATGCATGGGAAACTGTCACCATGTAATAATCATAAATACCTTCACCATTTTCAACACCTTAAATCTGATCTTGTTGCAGTGACAGGAAATTTTATAAATTTTTTTACTTAATATAAATAATTTATTATTAATTTTAGTATTTAATATTTTATCACAAATTAAAAATAAAAAAATCAAGAAAAAATCTTATTTCTTATATGACATCCCGATATCACTTGAATATTCAAACTATAATTTCGGTGTTGTTTGACTTTTTAATATAAAAGAAATTAACTAATAATAAGAGTCAAAGAAGTGGAACAAAAATTTAAAAATTGAAAAATTATATATTTTTTTATAAAAATAAATAAATGCCGTAGAAAACGCCGCGTTTTTAGTTCCAGGAAATTTCTACTGCGCGTTAAATCGTCTTGCGTACATCTCAAGGCTTCACCCCTGCTAAGATTTCTTTTTTCTTTTTTTGAAAATTCTGAATTCTGATTCGTTCATCGTCTTCTTCTTCTCGCCGGCTAATTTCCCTTTTTTTGAAAACTACGCCACCACCTTGTTTTCTACCGTCATTCATAAGGCTTCTCCAATGTTTTTCTCCGTCACCTTCTTCAACAACCATGAAGACCGCTGTCGCAACCACCGTCCAGTGTTCCTGTCTTCACAAACGTCTTTCTAAATTTAACACCAACAGTGATCACAGGGACGACGGTAATGACAACCCCATTAGCGGAGATAACAGAGATCCTGAAGTTATGACCAAGAAGATGAGCAGTGGCGGTGGTGGGAAAGTGAAAGCTTCAGTTTCGTTCCTGAACTGGACTTTACGGGATGCGGTGCATGTGGCGAGATTTCATTGGATACCATGTGTGTTTGCAATGGGTTTGGTGTTTTTCATGGGCGTTGAGTACACGCTCCTAATGGTGCCGGCGTCTTCCCAGCCGTTCGATCTTGGGTTCATCGCCACGCGGTCGTTTCATCGCCTTTTGTCTTCCTCGCCGGAGCTTAACACTTTGTTGGCTGCTGTTAATACTGTATGTGCTGTTGTATTAGATCCCAGTTTCATCATTTACATTTGTCTTTTCATAATTCGTATTCTGACAGGATTTGAAGTCGTACATTTTTAATTTTATTAATTTTTGTTTGATTAGGCGTTCGTGGGCATGCAAACAACGTATATATTATGGACGTGGCTAATTGAGGGACGGCCAAGGGCAACAATCTCGGCACTCTTCATGTTCACTTGCCGTGGAATTCTCGGTTACTCCACTCAGCTTCCATTGCCTCAGGTATTTTTCCTACTTCACTCTGGCCAGGGAATCAATATTTCTGTTTGGTTACCTAGCAAATTTAACGAACTGACTGATAGCATTCAGGGTAGAAATTGTCAGAAAATTTCTTTCAATTGGGTATTGATTATTTTTTGGAGAAATATACACCAACAGCCCAAGTTAATTTTTGACTAGGCCAAATATACGTGGAGTATCATTTTTCATTTCAGATCCTTGTTATCATTTCAAATCTAAATTGTTGATCAATCTTCAGGGATTTTTGGGTTCCGGGGTGGATTTTCCGGTGGGGAACGTTTCGTTTTTCCTATTTTTCTCCGGCCACGTTGCAGGTTCTGTGATTGCATCATTAGACATGCGACGGGTACAGAGGTGGGAAATGGCATGGATTTTTGATACACTGAATGTTCTTCAAGCTATAAGATTGCTGAGTACAAGAGGTCACTATACAATAGATTTGGCTGTTGGTGTTGGCGCTGGAATTCTATTTGATTCTCTTGCTGGAAAATATGAAGAAAGCAAAAGCAGAATGGAAAAATTTGCAGCTAAAGAATCTCTGCTAAGTTGAAACAAATAAAAGCAGGAAATTCGTTTGTTAAGGCACACTTCTGAAATATCAGAATGTGTATAGATCTAGCTGTAACACACTCTTTTTTTAACTAATTTGTTCCTCGTTGTTGCCGTTAATGGTGTGATCAGCCTGTGAGAGTTTTCTTCAGAATCATGCTCGATACAGGCAACTGCTTCACGTCTATTATATCTTCATAAAAATCTACAAGCAGCACTGTATACAAGTTCAATGTACCTGGAATGGTACAATTATAACTCTGTTAAACTACATGGGAGCAAAAATTCCCCGAGAATTCTGCAATGGTGATTGGGGCCTTCTCTGATTTTGAAAATATATTAAAGCGCCCTTCTTTACAAGTTTAGGTCTATGCACCGGATGATATCAATCCTCTAAATCACTGTCAATGGGGCAGGATCCATCATCGACATTGGCAAGTGGGTTATAGAAGGAGGAGCTTGGATCCATACATCCCGGAACGAAATTAAGGTCGCATCTATCACCCTGCATTAATGTTGCACTCATAAGACTTAAGAAGACTGGTTTTGATGCTACAATTTTTCAGACAAGAAGTAATGAAATGATGTAACAATAATAGACACAAAGAATTTACATACCCCTTCCGCGGTCAAATTACCCATTATGGCACATCTATCGACCACAATGTCCGAGTCAGGAAAAATTGCTTTCTCGCATGCGCCTTCTTTACTCAACTCCTCGGCCAAACCCTACCAACCATATACAAGATGAGTTCAGAGTGCCAAAATTATGCTGCAAGTTCTGTAATTTCTAGAGGGCAGTCTTTCCGGTTTCCAGCAAAGCATACAATTACATCAAGCTGAAAGCAGAGAATTCAAACTCCTAATATGTGTGTCTTATTACCTGGTTAAAAAAGTCAACTGGTTTATTTCTCCAAGCCCTTGGAACTAGGAACTGTATTCTGTAAGGACCATCCCAATCATTTCCATTTGTGAATGAGAAGACCAAGTTCATAGCTGCAAAAGCAAAAATTCGTAAGAGGAGAATTAAACTCAAAAGGAAGTGAAAATAAATTCTGTGCAATGGTATAACCATGCTTAGGTACGCATATCTGGATGGTATAGAATGGGGAGTCATTTTGGCCTCGATTTTTCTTTAGCATTGCCCTTGGTTCACCACCGCACATAATGGGCTGATTGAAACCTCCTGCAAAGGTAATGTAAACGAAAGGAATCAATGAAGAAGAACTCAATTGATAATGTGCAACAAAACCAAGGCCATGGTGTTAAAATTACCATTAAAACCAATCCCAAATTCTTCATTTGGAAGAAGTTTATTTGCTTCCGGGTTGTAGAATATCTTCAGCTTTTCGCCCTGTTGAAGATTTCAAGAAAATTCTCAGTAGTATAGAAACAGGCAAGAAAGAAACTTACAGACAGGTTCTACAATGTCAAACTTACAGACATAGGAGGAAGACCGTTCATTGTTTTCCAAAAGACAGGAGCCCTCCCAAGTTCGAACATAGCCCAGCTGGGACGAGTATACCTGAAAGGAAGGAGTTTACGATCAGGTTCTACAATGTACATAGAATATGAACACAATAACAGAGTTTTCTTCGGATGATTTTCAATCATTGATCAAACAAAGGGAAATTAAAATTCAAGTGGGAATTCATACTCCGCAATCTCTTCATATGGAGTTGTAACGGTTGCTGCAGCAGTTACTCTCCCACTAATCCTAACTGTTTTCTTCTGCTTTGCAGAGTTCCTCCGCAGTGAAGCGCCCTTAAAACTACTAGCTGCGTCAGATAAAAGTTCAACTGTCATGCACTATAGGTATAATTTTGCTCTTTATTCCAATCACAAAGAAGCAATAAGACTGCAATATCTGTGTTTTTAGATACAAGTAAAATACTAGATGATTTCAATTCCAATGATCTAATTCTTCTGTTCCTACGTAATATTTCACCGTCAACAATCAATTCTGGAAATACTGTGCACTTTTCGATGAGTCTGTATTCTTTTCTAGACAAATTATTACTGGAAAAAGCTGTCATCAGATTAGCTTTGTCCTGATTACCAGAAACAAAAAGTTTTAAGTACCCAAATTCATCAAACAAGCTTAGGTACATATTTTCAAATTGAATTACAGCATCGAAGCATCTTTAATCATCCATTACACAGCTTGAACACTGTACTGTCCAAAATTGACAGCATACAAATAGTACACCCACTTGCAGAAATGCCATAAACAATTTGCAACAAGAAAAACAATCAAACTTGAATATAACACAGAAAAGTTTAGAGAGACATACCAAGCGTACTCGATACAGATGGGGTTGCAGAATTACTATAAGACACCGACCTCGTGGCTGAAAAAAATTGTGTTGAAGATGTAAAGATTGACCCAGTTGCTGCAGCCATATATCCGACCTTTTAGGGCTGCTTTAGCTTCTTAGAAATGGCTTATTGGAATCAAGTGGGCCAATTTATAGCAGAGGAGTGGAAAAAGCAGATAGAAGGAGCTTTGCAAGTGGATAAGAAACCACGCACACCCAATATTACCAAAATATCTATAAAATCAAAAATTGAAAAAGAAGAAAATGTCAATAACTTTTTACTCCCTAATCTTTAACATTATTACAAATGAAGAATTATATTTTTCCAAATACATTCCTACTAGCAGTAGCAGATATTGATAAGATTTTCTTAATGAAATAACTTATTTAACTGTTCTACTGCAAGACCTTTGAAACAAGTAAGTAATTGAATGAACTAAGTTGATGGGATAATGATTAATTAAGGTGATTTTGTTATTTTCTAAGTTTTTAAAAAATAATAATTAATATTGAATTGAAAGAAATTAATCAAATTTGGAGGGTTATATAGCTACTAGCTTATTCCAAGATCACCGATTTTTAATGGACTACAATTGCAGGGATCTATATTACAAAGGTCACAGACTAGATCATATCTGTTAAATTGTTTAACTTGTAAGGGCCTCAAAGTTATTGTTCAGTCAAGCATATACGACAACTGAAAAATATCTAGATTTTACCTCAAATGCAATCTAGACACGACTCTTGACAGCAACACGAAACTCAAAAATTAAAAATGAAAATATGAAAAACAAAGAACACAAGCCCCGTCACACCGTTACAAAAGAGTACCAACTTCCCATTCTGAATCCCAAATTCCCATTTGTGAAAAAGTATAGTCACAGATGAAGAAGGAGATCCTCTTTCTCCACGGCCATGGTCACAGTATCAGCAGCTACACCTAAATTCTTCATTTTTCCACCTCATTTTCTTGCAAGGAAGTCTCACAAAAGTGCAGTAATTCGAAACTATGGCCATTTTAACTTAAAAACACAAGCAAATAAAAACCAGTTTAGTACTTCCTCGTGTTTGTAAAAATAACAGAAGGAAGTCGTTAGCAATAGTTAATGCAGTATCGACAGAAGCAACAGAGCCAGAGACAATTCCAGAAGTGGCAAGTTATGGGAGAATTTTGTTATCAGATGTGATAGTGAAGAAAAAAACAAGGGCGTTTTTTGGGAGGAACAGGAACTCATTGGATATAAGAACAGCAGGTGTTGTTTTGCCAATGTATCTGGTTACTCTTCTTGCACCATTTTATTTTACTTGGGAGTGCTTTGGGGGTGGCTTTATATGTTTCTTTTGATGGTGCAATTGCAGTGTGGCGGACCAAGCAATGTTGGAGATTTAGAAAAACAACCTTTCTATAGGTTCCTGCGAAGCACTTGCGTTCTTCATCCAATTGTACTTGGAGTTTTGCTCTATTATGCATTGGGGGATTTCCCTTCATTGTTTGGGGAATTGGTAGGAAGCACTTTAATTTTCAAGGCTTTAAAGCTGTTCTGTTCTGTTCCCTTCCCATTGAATTTCTGTAGAGATCATTCATATCTAAACTACAATTTGTTCATGGCGGCTTTACAAATTTGATTCGTTAATTACCATAAGATATAGATACGAAAATTTATAAGAAATCTTTTCAAAATTTTGTGTACGAACATTGCATCTATATTTTCTTGGCCCAAATCTCAAATAGTGTCAGTGATTGGTTTAGTATATTCAATCTCCTGGCCATTGATTCGGTTGGTGGGGCGTATTCCTTCAATTCACTTGGAACTTTTTAGGAGTGAAGCAGACTCTTGTGTGTCAAGTGGGTTTTGTCATCTTTAATAGAATAGAGTAGAAGAGTAAAATCACATAGCTTAGTAGGTTGGCCTTGTTTGAGTATGTCATATCCTCCTCAAACTGGAACCACACAAGTGAAGCCTCATCTTTAATAGAACTGTAATCTGTGCGCAAATGCATCTTTATGCATTTTTGTTATAAAACTGTCTTGAACAGAGCATGGACCCCTCAATTTGCTTGAAGGTTAATGCTATAATCTAAATTTCATGATCACTAAAAAAATGGGATGCATAATCCTATAGGTAGCATGAGCCAGGGGGCTGGAAGAGGAGAAATTACAGTTCAATTCCTGATATCGCTTGATTATGCGCTAATGTGTTACCATTGCAGGGTGTGGGGATTGTGTGGGTATATCACATCACTTGGCTGGTGAATTCAGCTTGTCATGTATGGGGAAAAAAGCGTGGAACACTGGAGATTTGTCCCGAAACAATTGGTAATAACAGAACTTAATTAATTTCCTCAGGAGCATATTTACCTAGTTCTCATCAACTTGAACTTGAACTTGAACTTGTTTAGGTGGGTGGCATTGCTTGCATTTGGAGAAGGTTGGCATAACAACTATCATGCCTTCGAATATTCGGCATGACACTGCCTGGAATGGTGGCAAATTGACATGGTATTTGGTAAGATTTCCCCGGGCAATTGGTTTGGGAAGTGATGTGAAGTTACCAACTGAGATTCAGAAGCAAAGAATGACATTCAATAATTGAAGAGCTAGAGATTCTTGTTTAGGCAGCTGCATGGTCTTTTTCTAAGGCGACCAGCTATCAAACTGAGCTAGCCATAGTTCTTGAACTATTCATGAATCCTCGGCAGTTGAATTTTCCCAATGCACTTGATTGGACTCCATCATATATTCAAAATTCAAATTCACTTCATTCTGGCTGTTGATTTTTTATACTGCAGCATGGTTCTTGCTGGGATTTTATATCCCAAGTGGTTTATCCATAAATATTAATTATTTTGTAACTAAAAATAGGTGTTTATTAAACAAAGCTGTTGTAAACATACCTTAGCATTTCCAAGATCTAGGCTATAATTACTTGGAATGATTTAGCAGCACTGTTACTGTAATGCCTTTTGTGCATGGTTACAAGACCTTCATTTACATCTAATACTCTGAAATCCGAAAAAAAGGGTCAATAGCTGCCAGAAAAAAGAAAATTTTAGTCAACAATTGACACCAATTAAAGCACAAAAGAAAGCTATTCGAGATTTCTAAAGTAAAATGTGTAAGTTTTGTTTCTTCTGTTTTTTTTTGTGATAGCGATAGAATCTCTTGTTAAATGAATGGTGTATTTGTTAAGACTTTTAGACTAACAAGCCAATCCAGGCCTCCAGCTGCTTAGGTGTGGTTTTGAGAATTGCCTGAGCTGTAACATTGCATTATAACTAATTGTTTCATACTCTTATTCTCAACTGCTTGTAATGTCTCTACAATATCAGAATTCAATTTGCTCTACTGTATTTTTGGTGGTTACAGTAGTTTTTACACTGGTTGTGCTACTACTTGGCAGCTTTCAGTCATCCAACAAACTTGATGTATAAGTTTATGCTCATTTGAAGGCAGCTTACAGTTTATACTCATTTGAAAGTTATGGCTGATTGAAAGTTTGAGATTGCTCGAGTTTTATATGCTATACATATTATGGAAAGAACACACATTTTCGTGGCAAAAGGTTCTTTATTCATCTCACTGTGTGTGAATCAATGGAAGTGAAATACAGTATACTAGTGATGAAATACAGTACAGTACTGAAACTTCAATATTATTGATTGAGAAGATATGTTTTACTGTGTCTGAAAAGAAACCCTTCAAATATATACAAATTCATTTTTCAGTAATGTGTACAGGAGAATTAGATAACGTACCCAACACAAAAGCATTTAACTGATAAAAATAAAAATAAAACTGCAAATAAAGAATGGAAGAAGGAAAATTTGATAATTGGATATCATGATAATCTAATATTGAAAGAGTAGAATTTCGACATTCATTTCAAAACAAACACCCTTATCCATTACAATAAATCGTTGCAATTTCAGTATTTATTTCAAAACAAAAACCCTTATCCCTCAAAACAAATCATTGTTCGATAAATCTTTTTCATTGCGACAAAAAAAAATTGTTAATAAATTATCAGCGCAAATATAATCTTAAAAAGCACGTCAAGAATCTAATCGTAAAAATTAAATTTTAAATTAGTTTTATGTAATATTTTAAAATTAATTTTATTAAATGAAAAAAATTATACAACTTATAATTTTAAAAAATGATTGCGAAGCAGATTATGAACACAAATTTTTAATCAATTTTTTTATTTATGCTACATATTTTAGTATACAAAAAATTAAATTTATATAACAAAAGATCTGACAAATTTTATACTTAACAAAATAAAAATTAATAATAAATTTGCGATTTAAGGTCTAATTTTAAGATCAATATTGGACATGAATAAATTTACAGTTTTAATTAATTAAAACTCATGTGCACTGCTAAGTTAATTTGATCATAAGCTAGAACTTTTTATTTGATAAAATCAAATTTGTATTAATTTTTAAAACTAATTCAAGATATATTTTAATTATAATTATTTTCTAATTTAATTTTATAAAATACAACACCAACAATATTATTATGGTAATAATCATTTTCCCATAAACGGTGAATAACCATCTCACAAATCTAAAAAAATTTTATATTAGATTAGTTTTCTCTAATATCTTAAAAATAGTTTCATCAAAATTATGAAAAAAATACATATAACTTATTATATATTTTTAAAATCGTGTATTGCAAGACGATGAAAAATTATAACAATAAAAAGTTATGATTACAATTTTTTTTAAAAAGAAAATTGATCATACTACTTGTACTAAAACAGAAAAATAAAATTTATATGACAAAATTTCTCATAAATTCTATACTTGACAAGATGAAAATTAATAATATATGACACCAAAAATGGAAAAATCAAATTATTTTTATTATTATAAGAAAAATCTAAACAATCATTTATAAAAAGATTAAATTAAGCACGGAACAATAATTTTTTATATATATAATATAATAAATTTATTTTTAAAATTGATTTGAAATAAAAATATATATTTAAAAAATCCCAAAATAATCCTACCATCTATACTAAATTGGAAAATTTTTTTTAAAAATTAAATATTATTTCAACTAACGTCTCTTTAAATTAAAGTGAAATACTTCGAGATCACTAGTTTTAGGACCTTTTTGGTGTTTAAAATGACCACTAGATTTCTCAAAATCCCATACATATTATTGGGCAGTGCACATTGGCAATGCTACCACATAACCTAGTTTTAACCAAAGCATGAATTTTAGTGAAATTACACAAATCAATTAATAAATTAAATAGAAAAATAATTTATTTTTCCTCACCCAAGAAAAAAATCATAAGATTATAAGATTATAACATTTGATCATCACATTAATGTCAAAATTAGTCACTAATTTAAGCAATAATATGAGACAATCTCACTATCTCGAGCAATGAGTCCTCTACCCTCATTTCTAGTGTAACAACCATACCCTAATCCTCCTAATTATGACCTCAATACTTTTTAATACTGTGATGGGTTGAAAATTATAATCCCTAAAACATTAGTCATGTTATGTTAATTAATTAATGGCAACTTTAGGGTATGTGAAAAAGAGAGAAGTAATCTTCTTCAACATTTGGCATTTCCAAGCAAGAAGAGACAATAATATGATTATAATATTATATGGGACAAAAAAAGAATGGTTTGTTTTAAATGGATGTGTATTATACATAATGGCTGTACAAGCAAACAATAAGGAAGGGACCAGAAAAACATGATTAGGAAGTCTTAAGCACTTTTTACTTGGGTTTGATCGCCCTTCAAAAGTGCTTCCTGTAAACTAAACCTTTTTGGGTTCATTCCTTTGTAATCTGCATGCTTAAGTCAATCCAAAGCATGCTTCTTCTATTCTTTATTTTAGACATACTTATGCTTATGCACATATGTTTATATATGTGTGTGTGTGTTGCCCGTACTAGGATAGCAACCGAGTCCGAGTATATGCATGGGTTTATATTTTTTACAGTATGCACTTAATCCAAGCACAAAGTGATGTTGTGTCAAGATTTTATGTATATTTGAATGTTTAAAACATATAACATAGCCGTTCATTTTCTTTATCTTACTATTAATTGGTTATTATTTTTTTCTATAATTTTTAAAATTTTTTATGTAAAAATTTAGTATTATTTTATTTTTATTTATGTTTTCTTTACTTGATTTTTATAACAATATAAATCAATTTTGGAATTAATGACGAGGATTAAATGCATATAATTATATATTTTTTACAAAGAAAGAAGGATATAAATAATAATTAAAATTATAATAATTAAATTAATGAAAAATATGGAAATGGCTTACCTGAATAGAAAGCATGCTTTTAGAATAAGCATGGGCATGAAGGTGAGCATGAGCATGAGCATGTTGAGGATTTTCTATAAACAAATGAACTTGCTTTCTCCCTAGACCATAAATTAAACTAAACCTAAACCCATCATCATCTATAGTTAAGAGCAGACTTTAAACTTTTTTTAATTAATTTATTTTAGGTTATATATACAATAAATAAAACCTTAATTTTATTTAATTTTTAATATAATATAATGTTTATAAAATTTTTAAAATTTAACGATCAGATAAGTATGTGTCGGTGTTAAAATTATTTAAAAAATTTTAATATTAACAAAATAATAAAAATTAAAAAATTAATTTAAAACATACATAAAATAATTATACTGCATCGAAATTTTAAATTTATATTATTATTAATGAACTAATTTTTTTATTAATTTAACGATAAATTTTTTTGTTCTTAAAATAATATGTTATATTAATTTTTTTTTATCTAATTAATAAATAAAAAATATTTAAAAAGTGTAATATTATTAATTATTATGCTTAATGTAGAAGTTACCTAATATTTTATATTCTTAAAATTATTAAAATTATTTAAAAATTTGTGACATACATAATACCCTAATTATCAAAATTCAAATGAACCCTAATTGATAATGATCAATTGATCATGGTTCCATAATACAAATGCGCCTGTCTTTTTGTGCTGCATACACCAACTACTCCAAAAAGGCCAAGTAACCGTCAAAACCCCGCTTTATTGTCACGAATCATGATCACGATCACGGTCATGCCCTAAAAACTCATCACTTTTCTTCTTCGTGTTCCCACATCATGATACCATCACCAAACGTCAAGACAAATCAAGCAATACCCACTACGCCGCGTGTCCTCTTCCACCGTCCAACAAGTCACCACCACCTGTCACTCACTTTTAGCCTTGTTTACCGGGCGCTTCCTCCTCCTCTTTGGCGCCCCATACTTGAATGCAGGCTCACTCACTGTAAAACCCTACCATTTCCCCGAGAAAGAGAGAGAGAAAGAGTGTGGTGCGTGTGAATGTTACTGTTTGTCAGCATGTAAGACAAAAGTGAAATTTAATAGTAAAAAAGGTTTAAATAAATTTGGTGTTATGTTGAGGTGACTGACACGTTACCGGCAGCAGGCAGTTGTCGGGTGGGAGTTTAACGCCGCACTAGTCTGTCATTGCAGGCTGCACGCGAGGTGACCGGTTACGGGGACAGTAGGTCGGAACTAAACTCTTTACTGTTTTTACGGGCTGACTGGGCTGGTCTGGTTGATACCCCACATTTCACCTCGATTTGGGCCCACTACGCACGCCCCATTTTTTACCTCTTAAATCACTCACTCTCGTTTTGGCATGTGAACTCAGTCGTCATGCAATTACCAAAACAACCCTTTGATGATGTTAAAAAATGGATAAGATTTAATAATTATCCTATTATGGAAGGATTACAGCGATCTTTTCTCTCCCTTAACTTTTAAAAATATTAATATATTATATAAATAATAATAATAAACAATTTAATTATATTTTAAAAAATTTTAATTTATATTATAAAATATAAAAATAATTTATAAATTTTATTAATATACAATTTAAATCATTAATTATTAATTATGTTATATATTATTATTTAATTAAAATTTTAAAAAAACTTAATTATTATTAAAATAATTAATTTATTTTAAATAAATTTAAATATAAAAAATTTTAAACCTAAAATTTATAAATTTATATTTAATTAACGATTATTTTAGCGAACATGTCAAAAATTATCATAATTACTCAGTTTAAAAGTTCAAATATGTACACAGGGAAGACATGGTCTTAGCTCGTGTTTTGTACGCGCCAAGGAAGAACAATGATTTGTGTTTGGCTAATTTTAAATTGTAATTATTTATTAATTTGTATAATTTAGTTTAATAGTTAAATTTGAATGTGTTGGCGATTTCCAAAGCGACCGGCAACCGTTAAATAGTAGTTAGTCTCCCGCTGGAGAACGAAGACACAAAACCCTGAAAGCAGTGAAACAAAACTATAGACATTACCAAGTGATTGATAATTAGCCAAAACGGGTCTTCCTTTGTGGATGCTTGGGTTGGATCCCGATCGGTTACAAGCCGATATGAACCGTTTGCTCGCATTACTCTTCCATCAGGTTCTTCTTCATCGTCGTCGTCGTCGTCATCTTGTTTCTGTTTTCTTTGTGTTCTTGTTTTCATTGTTGTTTGCTGTACTCATTTTTGTCGATGACAGTGATGACCAATTGTGGGTTTAATTCATTTAGTTGGTTTGGCTTTAATTTAGGGAGTACTGGATGAGCAGTTCTTGCAACTGCAGCAACTTCAAGATGAGAGTTCCCCAAACTTTGTTTCTGAAGTTGTCAATATCTACTTCCATGAGTCAGAAAAGCTTTTGAGGAATCTCAGATCACTCCTGTAATCTCCTTCACCTTCTTCTTCACGAAGTTTATTCTTCCTGTATAAATTTTTTAAGTTTCTTTACTGTAAAATGAACGCACAGTTATCTTTCTCTCTCTCTCTCTCGGGTGAATTTTGATTAAATAAAAATGAAATGGGCGGTGGTGGTGACGGGACAGGATGGATAAAGAGTTTTCAGACTACAAGAAATTGGGAATCCATTTGAATCAGATGATGGGTAGCAGTTCTAGCATAGGTGCTAAACGAGTCAGAAATGTATGCGTTGCCTTTCGAGCCGCTTCTGAACAGAACAACCGCGCTGGGTATTCTTTTCCCTTCTCTTTTCTCGAGCTTTCACATCCAACACAATCACGCACAGACTGAGAAGAATAACAAGTTTTCTAAACGGTTTAATGGATAATTATCAAATTTTGTTACTGCTAATCGCTAGGATTACTTGTATATTTCAGATGCTTGAGAGCTTTAGAGCTGCTAGAGCACGAGTACTGCTACCTCAATAACAAATTGCATGAACTTTTTCAGGTACAAAATATAATGTCTCGTGGGCATGTATTAAAACTACAATACTCAGTAAATCAATTAATTAAGTGTATTAATTTGTGTATTTACTTTGTTTTATGATTCAGATAGAGCAACAGAGAGTGCTGGCAGCTGGAGTTAGATATCCAATGCACATGTAAACCAAGGACATAACTATGGCTTCTCTCTCTCTCTCTCTTCTGGGTTCCACTTTTTTCTAGGGTTTTTGCTAAAAACCAAGCTACGCTCAAGTCCAACAGTTAGTACCTGCTGTTGGAAGGGAAGAAGAGGCAGAAGAATAGGGAAATGAGAAGGGGTTGTTGCGACAGTCTTTATCTTGTGTTTTCACGAATTTGCCTAAAGCTTGCTTGGTACGTGTAAGTTGGAACTAATGCAAAATCAATTCCAGAGTTGTGTGGAAGTTGGTAGCTCTGATTTTGACATCTATAGCTTGATAGCTTTTAAATGGCCAGATATACTGCATGCTGCATGCCTTTGCCTTTCTATCTCACCTAGCTCTCATTTTCCAGCCATGAAGTGCCCCTGACAAGGGTAAAAAAACATTAAAAAAAAATAATCAAGAGAAAACAGTGTAGAACTATCAGAATCACAGTCAATCAATCAACTGGAACAAGTCAAAGTCTCGATTTTGATTGTCAACAGTTCCGATGGCCTAAATTCAAAACTCACATGCTAATCCTCATTAAGTCAATTATTGTCTAATTTAAAAAAATAATTGTTAATCTTTCAATGCATTGAAGAAAATCCAACGGATAGAGTTGTAATTTCCAATGCATCATTTTCAATTATACTACTGTCTTGTTACTAGTTAATGTTCTTAGAAACCACCCATTGATTTTTAAGAATTGTCTATGCTTTATTTTATGTAATTTATATTAATTAATTTAATTTTTTTTATATATCTTATATTTTAAATTTTATCTTTATTTTTAAAGTGGGACAAGGGCAAGGACGGTGAATTCTGGCTCTAATTTTATTTTAAATATAATTAAAATAAAAAATAAAACTTTTATACACACACTTTATTATCAACTAAAAATTTAATAAAATAAAAAAAATAATTACTTAATATTAAATTAAATAATTAATTATAATTTCTCAACCATCAAAACATTCGTCTGCTTTGCCTCTCTTCATTGATGGATTAAGAATACCTCTTTTTTAAAGGTTTTATACATGTTTTTACGTATATTCTCCTTCTCCCTTGGCATCAGCCCTCCTTACCTTCCTTTCTCGAAGGAAGGACTTGGTGATATGGTTTGCATGCAGACATGCACCGTTCTATAACACCAAGGAAAGCTGGTGTTAACTTGTGCCATTTATTTCTTTTTGTTCTATAATTTATATATTATTGAAAGTCTATATAGGTATCTATTTTGTAATAAACTTAAAATTGAAGAAATTTATCATGAGTTCATTCAAATTCATGAGAATTCATCCGACGGGTAAATAAAATTTTGCATGTTAATATTCGGATAAAAAATTAACGTCATATAAAGTATTTATTAAAATTTGTTTATATGCATTTTGTTATGGTATAGTTACAATTTTACATTTATAAGACGTAAATAATCACACTAAAAATTGATTCAAAAGAAATATTATAAACACTTTATGATAAATTTGTACACATACAATTTGAATCTAAGGGCAATAACTATAACATAAACTTGATAGATCAAAAAGGAAATCTTGCTCTGCTTCTTTGCATGGATAGACGTCTAATTTGTAGACATGTTGAATTCAGATATTCTCTTCATGACGTCCATCTCTGTTTTTTCAACAAGTCTATGCATTCGAAGCATTCAGAAGACTATGAAATGCCATGAACATCGATCAGAGAAGCAAGAAAACAAAACTGTGGAGAGGAAGAGAAAGGAGAATCATGTTGAGCAACAAAATTTATGATGAGAGGAACAGAAGAAGTTGTGATAATAGAAAAATTCAGAAATGAGGGGGTTTATATATTAAAATTTCTAGGCTGATTGAAACTGAAATTTAGTTCACATATTTAATTTTGAGAAATCTTAGAGATTATTTCAGATTTTAATACCATTTATGGCAAAGATAATTTGTTTGTATGTTGCCAAACATGTTGATGTAATTCAATTGTTGCAGATTCTTGTAAATCTCACAAGATGTGAAAAGTAAATTCTATGTATCTTACATCATTTAATGTAAAATTTGATATATAAAATAAAAAATTTCGAAAAAACTGACTTTTAATTTAAAACAAGTAATATAAAATTTTAAACAATTATTATAAAATTTAAAATACACTTAAAACGATTAATGCAAGAATTAAAAAATTTAGATATAAATAATTTAAACTATATTGCAAAACAATCTCAAATATGAAAAATATTAAAAATTAGTTATTTATTTTTTTTAAAATTATAATTAACATTGATATATTATTTTATTTCATATTAATTCCTCTGTACCTTTGATACTTGATTTATTCATAATTATTATTAATTATCCACATTGTTATGTTTTATTGATAATTTTTTTTTAATTAAACTTTCGTATGTATACACAAATTAAAAATTTATTTTTTAAAAAAAATTTTAGAAGGGATCGAACTCTTAACCTTTTACTTTTATGTGTGACGAGCAATCAAACTAATTCAATTATTCTTCTCGAAAGTATTAACTTTGTTTATCAATAATTAAATTTTTAATACAAGCAAATGTGTTATTGGAATTATAAGTAAACTCATAATTTAACTTTCAATTTTCAGCTCCACTCTTTCCATCTTCTTCTTCATTTCAACAACCATTGAACTCACACCCCTAGCAAACAAACTAGAGCTCTTGACCACCGAGGAAACAAGGAAGTTGACCCAAGTTATTGGGAAAAAAATGTTATTTGACCATTTGAAAAATATAAATTTTATCAAAAATAAGATTAGCATTTTAGAATCCTGAATTTCTTCAAATTTTTAAAATTTTATACAAATTTTTACGGTATCATATCTATCGAATATAATATTAAATTGAAAAATTAATTGAATTTTAAAAAATTTTAGCCAATCATCTGTCCCCGAAAACACCTTGCTGCAGGTAAAATATGATTGCACCAAACCACCAAGCCGGTAAAGTCAGCCGGTGAAGTGTCCTACCAAACGTTCTTTATTCAAATACATGAAACCATTTCTTTTATTAGAATACAGGAATGATAGCAGCTGCAAGTACAACTAACATTCGGTAGATATGAACTGTCAGTTGAATCATTCTGCCTCAGACATTGATGCACTACGTACAGGAGGTAGGTGATGGTCGACTCATTGTCTGTGACCATGTATATTGACACCTTTGCACTGACGAAAAACTGAGATCGATTACTTGCATGTAATTAACGCGCTGCATACAGTAAATATGATCTTATTAGCATAGTCAGCTTGAAATTCAATAATTTAAACACGTTTCCTCTTACGAGGCTGCAAATTTTTCCACGTTCAGATCGTGATCTTCATACTCTGAGGTTTAACTTGAAGTAATTGCTTCATGCTAAGAGGTGCCGTCACACTCGCTTCTCCATGCTAAGAGTGCAGTTGAGCTAACTGAGAGTAGCCATGCTCAGTGCGATAACAGGCACTCATTAGATTCACTGCATAGTTCATAGGCGCCCTCTCCGCAGCCCTATCCGCGATAAATCCCACTGCGACAGCATGCAACGTCTGCTACTTTGAAACTTTGAAAACATATTAACAAATCAAACTTCAAATCTGTTTTAGAAATATTGATTGCAATACGATCCTAATTACCTACCATACTTCAAGGCGTGCACTGTAGTAATCAAAAATTAAGTATTTGAAACCGGGTAATTGCATCTCTAATTCCTCAGTAGCATTGACTAAGCCATTGTTGCTAATTCTGTATATGGTTCCCAACATTCATTACATTTCAGATTGCATTTTTGCTTCGTACTTGGATTGCAAGCGATCGGTCCAACATTTTGAAATGCAAATTTTCTTCCACTTATGTTATATATTTCCCGAGAAAAAACCATAATAAGCTACTCTTGCTGTATATTAGTTGGCCACGAAGAGAAGACGAATAATTTTACCTTGACCGCACTTGTTATATTTCCTATCACCCATTACACGTATTCTTGCTTCAGTGATTCTGTAGAATTAGCGTAATTGCTGACGAAGCGCCAGAGAGGTAGACTGCGTTTCTTAGCAGCTTATCTGCCTCTGCATCACCTAGCTGTTGTCTCAGTAATTTGGGCACCTTCTTGAAAAAGTATAGTCTAAATATACATAGCCTTTCTGTTTTATCTGAACAATCGGTATCAGAAATTAATCTATTTAGATTCAAACACGTAAACATTCTGTAGCGTTCCTTGATCAGTAGAAGGAAGAACACCAAGACTAGCAAAGTTGGGTCCATTCGTGAATTGATGATTACCGGGCCCTAAATTGGGTTTCCACAAAGGTAGCTGAGCCTCCATGGCTGCATACAAAAAGAAGTAACAAGATAACATGATAATCAAATCGATGCAGTAATAGTCAAGGTCTAACAGCTTCGAAGATCCAGAATGAGTCTAATCGGTTAGAAGATGTCACAGACATTGTCATGCATGATCAAAGAACTGCCACGAAAATGCCATAATGTGCACGTAATATAACTAGCCTACTAATAAAATCAGGGATCAGACGGCCGTCGCTAGCTCTTCCTGTTGGAAACTTGAAGAAAGTTTCTCCGTATGGTGGATAATTTACCTTGTATTCAATGCTCATATTGAGGAAGTAATTGTTTCCTTGATCGTACAATGAGTCCCCTAAAACAAAGAGAGCAATCTGTTGTCCAACTATTATAGATTCAACTTGGTGATTCCTGGGACCAAAATTCTGTCAAAGAGTAGCGAGAAACAACCAATTAAGACTAAATTTTGTGCAGAGGATACCATATTTTCCTTTCTGGGTTTTGATTTAATGCTTCACTTTGTTCTTATAATATTTTGCTGCGATCTGAAATGAATATAGAGCTAAGTGTATATTATACGTGCCGCACAGTGGTATATTGCTGGTATTGCATCCCTTTGTGTTGAAAATTTTTGGCAGTATTGTGCTGTCATGGTTATTAGTATAATTGATATAATAAAATTATTTAATTAATAAAATAAAATAAAATAATTATTAATAATAAATAAATAAAATAAAAAATTAATATTTAATTAATATAATGATATAATAAAATTATTTAAATAATAAAATGAATAAAAAACAGTTAAAAAGAGTATTTTAACATAAAATTAGTATGGTAATAAAAATTTATAAATTTTTTTTTAAATTTTTATAATTTTATTAATTAAATAATCAAACTACGTTAGTATAATGTAATAAAACTGTTTTAACTAAAATTCAATTCTTTATACTTTCAATTGACCTAATGTAATTTAATATAATTACATTTTTCTTTTTGTTTCTTTATGCAAAAATGAAATCTAATACCTTGCATTTTCACTATTTTTTACGAAAATAAAATACATAATTAATTAATTATTATTATTATTATTATTATAGGCTAAATAAATTAGCAAAATATTTAATAATTCAAATTAAATGATAATCAATGAATTTTTAAAATGAATTTTCAAAAAGTTATCATTATAACAATCCTATTTTTTTTTAAATTTTAACGGAATTTTCTCTTACAAAATCAATATTTACTCAAATATTAAAACCTACGATTAAAATTTTAAGTATTCCCAAAGAATTTTTGATCCAAACTACTCCATCTCAACATTCATATGCAACATTTGATAGTCTATATTTCATTTCTTAACTTAAAAATTATGCACATATTTCTCATATTTACACGAATAAAAAAATACAACAAAATTTCTTTAGTTAAAAGCTTTTAATTATCTTGTCTTTAATCTCACTTAAAACTTAAATAATAAAGGTAAATTAATATTTAATAGTAATTTTTATACAATAAAAATTTTTAAAGACGAATAAAATATGATTAATTTTTTAAATTTTAATCCTAGTTTTTAAAACAAACTTATAGTTTTAAAAAAAGACAAAGTTGAACAATTAATAAGTCATGTGTCCTCCTCATTTTGCCATGGATGCTTCTCATTTTGACACTTGCATACTCAAGTTCTTACTTTATTCCATAGTGGGCAATTTTATAAAATAATAATATTAATAAAAATTAATATTACAACTACAGTTCAATATAGTAGTCTCTTGCAGCCACAATATATATATATATATATATATATTATATATATATATATATATATATGATCTAGATTTGACATATGGGTACCGTTTGTTGTCGTTGATGTTGTTTGGTGGGATTGGGGCCTACTTGTCTTCTTCTTCTTCTTCTTTATCATCGATCACTTGAACAATTATTTGCCTTTTTCAGATATCTCCATGTGTAGTAATGGGGTTGGCAGGCACACAGTGGAATAGAGTGGACATGACATTGCTTTCTCATCTCATTATTGGCTTAATTATCTTTTTCTTTTACTTTATTAGCCCTTAATAATGTATTTAATTTAGATTTTTTAACTGATTTATTGTATACCTTTTGTTTTTATTTAACTACTTTGATGATAAGGCCAGGATTCCCAATTACCCTATGCCTGCATACCATTAGCCTCGCCGCCCCTACTTGTAGTGGAGTAAGTACCACTTGAGAAAGTAGTCCCAAACTGAGTTAACTCAGTACTACCAAAAAAACTACTGAGTCACACGTGATAAAATTCCTTACAAAACGTGACTGAAAATGCCAACCATGTCCTGTCCCTCGTATATTAATGCAACCAGGGCGTGCCTATAAGACCTCCATTTTTATACCCGTGTCTGTTCTCTTTTTCTTCTGCCTGTAAATCGCCGTTAAACGTTACTTCAAATCAACGTTTCTTTCAGTCTACAGTTCCTTCTTCTTATTCTTCTTGTTAAATTCACGTTTACAGTTTGAAACTTTAAGAGGCTAAAGCAGCGTAAACAATGAAAGCCGGTGTGGTGGTTAATGATGGGTATGTCTTCATAGAAGATACTCATCTTACTGTGATGAAGACTTCTCTGTTCTTCGCCAATGATGGCTTCACTGTTTACGACTGTAAAGGTGAGTTAGTCTTCCGAGTTGACTCGTACGGTCCCAATACCCGCTTCAGGGACGAACTCGTTCTCATGGACGCCCACGGCAAGTGCCTCGTAACTGTTCGAAGAAAGGTATGCTTTTTCAATCGTATACTTGATTCAGCTCCGTGGTTTTGAATAATGGGCATTGATCCGTTTTGTATATTGACTGGGTCAGAGGCCGAGTCTACATCAACGGTGGGAGGGATTTCCAGGTGAGAGAACGGAGGGTCAGAAACCGACGTTTAGCGTGCGTAGATCTTCGATAATCAGACGGTCAAGCATGACAGTGGAGATATACGACAGTCCAGGTGAGGAGTACCAGATCGAAGGGAACTTTGCGCAAAGATGCTGCACCATCTTCAACGCCATGAAGGAATCAGTGGCTGAGATTAGACGCAAAGTGGATGCTTCAACGCAGGTGATGCTGGGTAAAGATGTCTTCTCCCTGTGGGTCAAGGCAGGTTTTGACCGGGCCTTCGCCATGGGATTGGTGCTGATTCTCGACCAGATCGACGGCGATGATTACGTTGGAAGTAAAGTTGTTCAGGTGGAGCCGGTGACAGAGGATTAGTTGTGCATGGAGTTTGACATTTGCTAGAAAGGCTTTCAGACATTTTGCTGTATTTTAATCTCCCCTTGCTAATTAATTAAAAAGATAATTAATATTTTATCGTATAATTACAAATTATTAATTTAATATATACAGATCCGTACGTACGTACATATATATATATATATATTAATTTTGTATTTCAAAATTACTTTTATACAAATTTAAAATGTTGAAATTAAAATTTTATTTTAAATTTTTATTCTTTATTTCGAATTCTTACAAAAGCAATTTAATTTATAAAATTAAATGTAATAATAAATTAACAACAAATTTGGCTAACATGTGATGTATACAAACTTGATCATATATATACATATACGTATGCGTATATCAAACTTATCACATATACGTATGCGTATGAGTATCTGACAACACTTATCACTTAATGTTTTCAATGATTAAGGCAATAATTAAAATATCAAATAGAGGCAGGACATAAACCTTACAAAAGTTTAGATTCTGAAGAAGACGACGACGAGCAGTTCGATCGTGTAAAGCTTTTTTCCATTAAGCAAATATTTTGAAAAGTTGACCCACACGTCACTCAATAATTGTAACCACTACTCAAATTGTAATCCACATGTTCAACTCCGATATGATTTTAGTCGTGAAATTAAGCAGAATAAATCGGCCGAAACTTTGTCGGTACACGGCTTTTGGTTGGTCAACAAATTCATACAAATGTGTGCGGAAAGCATTCTTTACTGCAAACCAATCTCAATTTGCCATGCAAATCATGGCAGAAGGACGTGTGTGTTTCTCTTTTTTAGGATCTATGGAGAAGAATGTTTGCCTTCCCTTTTTTCAAAAAGCCATTGCAGGTAATACACAAATCAGTGGAAACTTTATTCATCTTATAAGCAATACTCGGAAGAATACATGTATTAATGAATTAAATACTAAAATTCAATCACGTATAGAAATGAATCATGACATTTATTCTGAATAATGTGCCATAAAATGTAAATCCTGAAATCCTCTCAACATTTCTACGAGAACAAACCTTGCATAGCAATAGCAAGCATGGTGATCAAAGCACTGGCCAAAACAACAGGTGACGATGAATCGGGAACGTTGCTGGGGCTAGACGGTGAAAGGAAGCCTGCAGGGCCACCTGCCGTGGGGCTTGACGTCGGAGCAGGAGAGTGATGGGCGGTGGTGCCGGAATTTGGTGTGGGTGGCGCAGTAGGATTGCCTGTGGGGGATGGCGAGCTTCCGGGAGTTGCAGAGACTGTAATGGCTAATTTCTGCCCTAACTGGCAATGCCGGCCGAATGTGCAAATGAAGTAGTGGTCGCCGGCAGAGTCGAGGGTGATGTTTGCGGGGCCGGTGGTGATTAGATTTCCGATTTTGTTTGCGGAAGTGCATCCGTCGTATGATGCTTTTGGCACTTGTAGCACGTCGTGGTCATTTGTCACAAAGTTGAAAGCTAGAACATCGCCAACAACAAAATTCTTACCAGCAGCCCAGGTTTCATAAGCCCCGGCACCACCACTCGTCGGAATAGTCCACCCCGCGTTATCTCCGACCACATGCACAGTCTGCGCCGCCACACATTCCATTAAAGCCACCGCAATAACACCAACAAGAGCCATGCAAACAAACTTCTCCATTATCAAAAGATGGAAATACTTTTGCTAAGGCTCTGTTTATGTAATCCAGCGGAGAGATAATGAATTTGAAGAATTTAAAATGTTTATATAGCAATGAAGTTGCGTTAAGAGTTAAAGTCGACGCGGCCTTGACGAGAGAGGGAGAGGCGACCGAGCACGGAGGTGGAAGGTGAGCATGGACGCCGTCTTCTTTGAACGTTTAACCCTGAGTTGAAAATGTCAACATGAAGACTAAAATGCAGTTGTGTTCATGGCAGCTGCCATGCAAAATTAATTCTGCATTAACTCTCGTACAGCTTTTCTGCATCAGAAGGAGCTTGGAAGTCATAAACTAAGCTTCCAACAACTAGAAAATTCCAATTTTCCGGGATTTTGGAACTTTCCTAGCTTGACAATTAAACACTATTTTCTTCTCAAATTACAAGTCTTTGATTCCCAAACATCAATCCCTTTGCTGAAAGTCATACATGAAATTGTTGAAACATTGAATCGAGTCCCCCACCTAAGAGGTATCACCCGACAAAACACGTGTAAATAATCTCCAAAATTTAGTTCATTTTTTCATTTTCTTCTCTGTTACTTAATTTAAACATTATATTTTAGTCCCTCGATTCATATTTCTTCTTTGAAAACTTAGGAAGGATCATTACTTAATCCATATACGTAGTTTACATACCTATTAAGATATTCTACCTTTCAAGAAAAGGCAGGAATCTGTCATTTCTTTAACATAAAAAAGAAGCTTACGATTATGATGATGACAATAATTTTCGTTTAATCTCTTGTTTGTAAAAGAATTCATTAAAAGAATGTTAAATCTGGTGATGAAATGATACGATTCCAGGATGTTTTATAGATTAGATATTTCCTTCCTTTACAAAGATTATGATACTGACATTGCTGAAGACGATTGAAAGCAAGAAATCCATCAGCAAATTCTGTTCATTTTCCAATTGATCAAGAATGAATAGTCAAAATACAAGAACAGAGTATAAATTGCTTGTACATGGGTATGAAATCAATACAACTGTACGTAGTACGTTGTTAATTCAAGAATTGTCAATGTTTCCTCGTGTTAGTTCAGTTTCAGGATCAGATTGAGCAGGGAGAGTCAAGAGTGTTACATGCTAGAAAATCAGGAAAAGAGCTGCAGCACAAGTCATTAAAACCGAGGACGATCCGCGCCAACTTCCAGTTCCAAGTCCCTACAAGTTCATCAAATGCATTATGATAATGATATGATGATGAGCAACAAGCGTGAATCTTGTTAATCCGATTACTCCAAGCATGCATTTTGGCAAAAGTTTGTAAATCGGAAAATCCGTACCTTGAAAGGAAGAAGAAACGATGGTGCAGAACTGGGTACAAGTCCTGTGAATCCAATATCATAGGAGATACTACCATCAGCTTTAAACAATCCAAAGTTCCTCTCTGAGGTTGGCCCGGGCTTCAGATTTTCATTGAACAATGCAAATATGTAAGCCCTCACTGGAACCTTAGGCCTATAGGGTGTTCCCTTCTTTTTGGCTAGCCGTTTTCGGAGATTCTTGTTGTAAGTTCTGGCATTCTGCGCATTAGCACCTGCTTCATTTGGGTCTCCGCGAGAAGCCCAACCGGTTTCGGAAACTATGACTTCCATCTTGGGGAATCCGGCCTTTTCCAATGCAGCATAAGCTGCATCAACCTGAGCCTCAAACATGTTATCATAGTGCAGATTAGTCTTTGCATCATGGATCCCGGGATTTTTTTGGAAAAGAGCATATCTAACATCTATATGCTCAGGATCATTCTTGTAAGCCAGAAATGGATATGCATTGATGTAAAATGGAGAACCAATTTGTGAAAAGAACTGCAAAAGTGGCTTCATGAATTGGTTAACATCTTCCCTGAAAGTACAAGCAGATGGTGGGAAAGAATTGGTAAACACAGCTTCAGAATGTGGGCTTGAAACCTCAACAACTTTCTCCAAACCCAGCCTCCGAAGAGCACTGTAAACATTTTTTGCTGCAGGCAGCAAAACTTCCCAGAGCTCCATGTCCGTACCTCCCAAAATTTCATTTCCCACTGCAATTCCTCGAATTTTAGTTCCAGGAAGATATGGCTCCACGTTGGCCTTTATCCAATTCATGGCACGATCCTCACCTATGCTGATGTCCTTCAAATACTCATTTCCGAGACCAACTATGATTTCTATTCCAGAGCCTTTGAAGGCCTTGAGAACTCCCTGATCCGCGTCATAAATTCTGGTGTTTTTAATCTTTGCTGCTTTGAGAAGTGTCACCACACTTTCAGGTAACGGAATATTGTTTGCTATCCTGCCATAGTTTACTGCATACGTTCCAGTGAATGCATTGACTGTGAAAACAAGCAGGCAGAGTAAAAAAGGATCAATATATTGAACTTTATACCCAAATAGAACCTAAATTAAAGATCAATGAATTAGCCCCACAGAAAACACTTAAACTGAATGAAAAAAAATGGAATAACATTAAAATAAAAATGATTTCCGAACAAAAGTAAACAGATAAATGTAAATTCTACATAGGCAGCAAAGCAAACCCAGTTCAACCCTTCAATCACAGAGCAATCCACAAGATATTTTTCTATACTTTAACAAAGCAAATTAAAAAGAGCAAGCAGTGCTGAATATGTAACAGGAATCAATATTTTTTGAAAAGAATAAAAAGGTAGGAACATACCATGAGAAGTTATGACACTGAAGATAAGGAGAAGCCATAGAAAGAAAGAAGAAAATGACATTTGAGAAGTTGGAAAATGACCCGAGAAAGTGAATTCCATTTGTAGAAAGGAAGTGATGGGTGCAGCCGAGTCTTTTGTAACTCAAAAGCAGTACCAAAAAGTAAGCCAGAATTGTTCTTGAGGCATGCATAGACCCAAAGAAAGAAGATTCTTAACCTTAGTTTCGAGATGACGTCAAATTCAAATATTTTGAAAGAAGATTTAGAAGATATTCCTAACCCTGATCCAAACATCAAACTCTTATTGGATGTTTGGTTGAGCTTCGTATAGATTCTTAGTCTACTTCCAAAGCATGCCCTTTTTCACTTTCTAAAAGCTCCGGGTGTTTTTCACATTTCTTGGTACAACTTTCTCTTGTCCTTCGTGTTTCTTTCTCCACGAAACAAACACAAGTTTTCTGTCAGCTATATGCTTTTCTTGGCACAGAGGAGTTTTGAAGCTTTGGGTTGAGTTTTGAAGCAAGGTGGCAGCACAGGACTAAACCGCCAGTGACTTAATCAATAATTCATGTGTTTTAGGAACGTTCCAGTTCTTGTCTTAAAAGTTGTAGACGGTTATAATCTTCTATTTTTCGGTGACTGTAAAGGAGAATTGAAGTTAAAATTTCCCATATTTATCGCAGTCACCATAATTGATTAATTTTAAAATGAAGTTCATCCCATTGAATCTTAGCTCAGCACCATAAAGTTCAGGTTCCTGCAGAGATTGTGATCGATAGTTTAAGCTGGGAAATATATTTCTTCCTATCAAAGAGAAGAATTATCTGAGAAAATAACTTTGTACTAAACTTAATTGGTAGGCCGGTTTCTGCACTATTCTATGTTGAAGATGCCAATCAAAATCCATACTAATATCTGCACAAGTAAATTAATGCATCCACCCAAAGCAATTGAAATTTCAGTCACTAACCACAGAAGATAATAAAAGGATGTCACAAGTCTATAATCTAGATTCCTGCACAATACAACATAAGCTGCAGCGTCTACCGCAGCATCTATGACTGACCTATGCTAGTAAGGATACAGATTAATGTTAACTAAATCTAGCCACAACATTAATGTTACAATCATCCAACAAATCCCAGAAAGTTACAGGACAATTCGAAAGATACATGAATATTACAGCTAAACGCAATGGATAAATAGGACAGTACATTCAGCAGCTAACAGGAGCTGGCTGTTGAGGGGCATCAGTTCGCGCCATTTTGTCAACTTTGCCATTTTCAATCACCTCTGCGGCAGTTGCCTTGCCTTTCTCCTCTCCTTGCTTATTGGCTTTTTCATCACTTGCTGGTGCACCTTGTTTCTCTTTGATCTCTCCATCAGCTGCTGCTGGGGCTGATCCATTGGCTTCCTGTTTCTCTGCTCCGCCATTTGCTTCAACAGTGACAGTGCTGGGGTTCTCCACTTTGTTATCACCAGCACTGTTCTCTTTCTCTGCCTCACTTTGAGGAGCCTTTTCCACAGAATCTTCTAACTTCTCTTTTTCATTATCAGTTACTTCAGCAGTGACCTCTGCAACTTTTTGCTCCCGAGCTTCTGCAGAATTTTTTTTTCTTTAGCTTCTTTTTCTGCATTGCTATTCTTGGTTTCCTCAGCAGTATCATTATCCGCACCAGCTTCCTCCATATTGGCATCTTTCTTCTCAGTCATATCAGCTTCTTGTGTTTTACCTTCCTTCTCAGCTTGACTTTCATTGTGGACATCTTTCCCCTTTTCACCTCCTGCATCTTTCTTAGTTTCTTCTGCATCTTGCATCTCAATTTCTTTCTCACCCTCAGTTTTCTCTGGCACAGTTTCAGTTTCTTTATTATCCTTCTTGGAGGCTGATAATGATTTTCGGCCTCGCTTCTTTGGAGGCCCCTTTTCTGGTGCTGGAGTTGCCTTGGCCTTTTCACTGATCCTTGCTGATCTCCTAGGGGGTCTCACCAGTGCCCCAATCAAATTCTGCAATTGCAGGATTACGTGGGTGTGCTTTAAGGTATTGCTCCAATTGTTTCCTGCTATTTATCTCCTCCCCAGTTGGAGCAATAAACACGATCTCACTTTTCCTGGGTGTACCTCCTTTCTTGGGCAAATACTGTTAAGAAACAAAAGGAAAAGATATGAATTTACAACACAAACTACATACTATAACCTAACACCGTCCAATCCTTCAATAATACACAAGAGAAGAAAAAGAAAATAGTGAAAAGACCAAATATGCATGAAATGTACCTTTAGCTATAGTCCTGTCTCTATAAACAAGGTATAAAAACGATCCATTACAACTGAATGACAACAATCACTCAATACATGACACCCAAACCTTACCAGTGCAATTGTTTTAGGGAACAAGCATTTTCCTAATAGTTTTTGTCTATGAACATCTCATAACTCAAATAAGATCCTCCAATCTTCTTACTAAATGGGCACAGTGCATGCAATTCTTCCATTAAAAGTTCACATTTCAGCTTCCATTTGCTCAAAGTAGCCAATGAACTTATCTAGGGTATGCTCTTGAGCTCATATTGAACCCAATGCTTCTAACTGTACAAGAACCCTGAGACATCTTCACCTCAGTTATGCTTGATTCTTAAACATCATCTCTTCTTTCTCAAATCTTTCTTCCAAAAGTTATGGCTTCCTTCAACATTCTTTCAGTAGAAAATTCCTCTGAAGTGACTGCAAATCTTCTCCTAATAAATAGGCCACTGATGTTCCACTGCATATTGACCAATTAGGTCCAATTTATTACTAAAATCAAGACTTCCCCCACAACTTTTTCTGAAACCTCAAAACCTCAGAACCTATTACAAAAACCCCAAGATCTTTAGTTCTTTTCTAACTTAGCAAATAAATATAACATCAACATCCAGGATGGTAGAGGAAGTCATTTCTAGAGTTCTTTCCCCATAGTGAATGTCTTTCACAGCGAAGAGGTGCAGGCAAAGCCATGTCAAGTGCTTTCATTGGAGCCATCATGCCCAATTAGGAAATAGAGGAGCATGCCTGCCCATTGAATTATAAGTGATCCACGAACTCTATGACAAACTTTACACAATTTGTTTATAATTTAAGGATAAACAAAGAGTTCAAACCCTGAGAGATACTCAATATTTGTGCATAACTACACAAGTGTCACTCAACGTCTATCCTATATACTTTTCTTTAAGACCTTTCAAATACAGAGTCACCAATTTTGACATATAAATTTATTATTTTCATGCTTCAAAGCCTAAAAAACAACCTCTATTTTTTTACCACATGCTCTCTTTAAGCTGATATAAACCATGTTAGACCTTCCCTTCATTGATGTCCATGAATAGTCCAGAAAAATGACCTCAATATTTAATCTCCAGTAACATGCCTTGTATAAAACAAGATACATCAAGTATCTAGAATTTTCAAATTGATGATAACCTGTGTCATCCAAACTCCTTGCATTACTGTTCACATGATGTTGATCCTCATTTTATTGCAATCCAGCAAATCCAATTGCTTAATTAGTTTGTCAAAAGGAGCACATAACTATCTAACAAACTAACAGCTCACTAATCGAGTCAACCAAAAATCATAAAGCATTTCATAAAACTAACACAAAATCATTTTGGTTTGAAACACAACTACAAGGAAAACATTTCATGTCTCTCAAAGCTAACATAAATTCTTGCCATCAATTTACTCTGAAATGTATTCCAACATAACCTTTCCATGTCTTTTCTCTTTTTCAAATTCTTTTGGCATCATGTCCTTGGCTGCAAGACCTGATTCCAGTAATAAAACTTTTTTTTAATCAATTTTACCCTCCAAATATGAAAAAAAAAGGAACAGAAAAAATGAAGTTCCAACACCCCCATAGGCACTTGTTCTTGGAACCCAAAATTGACAATTCTTTATTGATCACTACTGTTAACAAGCTAGATTCATGTTCAAGTGAAAATGCTTTTAATTAAATACCAGTCAGAAATCAATAAGATTTATAAAACTGCAACAATGTCACAATAAAAATCCACTCTGAATTTCTCTTAGAAATAAGCACTTGATACACTAAAGAAATCCCAATGCTAAATTATTTCGATTAAGAACAAAAATCAAGGGTTATGCTAAGTACTTGAGTATTTTCATATCAATTGATAAATTGACTGTTCAGTTCTTTTGTCATTAGCAAAATTTATTTATTAAATAGCATTCCAAGAATAGCAGAACTCTAGTTGAAAAGCAAAGCACAGAAGAACTATGACTGACTATTAAACCACAGAAGCCATAAACTTCACAAGGGTAAAAGAATAAAATAAAAGTTATAAATTTAATTGAAAACAATGAAAGCATCACTGATTACAGCTTTATCAGAGAACTCTTATCCATAAAACAGCTCTTACAGCAGGTATTCGAGCAATATTTCCAACTGCAATTAAAACAAGACACTTATACCATGAACTAGTGAGAAGGAGAGAGTTGCAGGAATTTAATGGGCTTATTCATGCACAAGAATTTCTTTTTTAATGTAAATGCACACATTATAAAGCAGCAAAATCGACTAGAAAGCTCAACTAAATAAATAACTTTATTTGTTATAAAAATTATGCTTCAGCAAAGCTACATGAAAAACACGGATGACAGCCATCGAATTCTGTTTCTAATATAAGACAGCCATCAGATTCTGTTATCAATAAAGTTGTAGTTTTGTCAACTTACTAAAAAGTTTGACACGAATACTCCCCTTGACATAATCTTCTTCTTGAAGTATGCAAAGGAAAAAGGCTTTTAATCACCAAGATTAAACATAAGTACACAAATGCAGCGAAGTTCAAAAGAAAAATCAAGCCAATTATTAACTAAAACCTATTAAAACTAGGAGAATAAGCTAAATTTGAGTAGGAAGGAAGCAAATAGAAAGCAAAAAAAAAGTTAAATAAAGTCCTTTTTTCTATCATCTTTGATAGGATAAAGTTCACAAGACCTATTGACCATAAGCAAACTGCAGTTACCAATGAATAGCGCCAAAGGTTAAAATTTTATGGAAAAGAAAATGAATGGGGAAAATCCCTAACTGCAACAATCATCACTAACACAAGTTATTTACCTTTAAATAACAGCCCTAAGTGTAAAATTCGAATCATAAATTACAAGTTCCCTTTGAAAACCCTAACCAGATACAAAACACAGTACAAGCTCAAAATTTCTACAATCAAAACTCATAATCCAAAATTTTTGTAAAATTAAAAAAAGAAAAGCACCATTCAAAATGGTAATTAACCACAAAAAAGGACTAAAAATTAAAACTTTTTTACAAACCCTAGCTACAAATTAGTACTAAGCCAAATTCTACCCGAAATAACACTTAAAACCAAAAAATTTCCCAAAAACTCCGCTTGCCCAAAAATTAAATCACACTAAGAAGCAGAAAAACACTAAATTCACCAGAAAAAACACAAACTTCAACACCCCCCGGCCCCCAGGAAAATAAACATAAACTATTCATACACATACACACAAGAAGGATAAAAAAAAGGCTTTAGAGAGAAAATAAAAGACCATTTTCTTCCAAGCGGGTGGTGCAGGGAGCTCAACTGAAATAACTTCCTCTTTGCTCTCCATAATTCCCCTGTAAAACCACAAAACCAAAGACACAAACCGTTGAGAGTCTGTAGATATGTTCTGTAATTGGTTAGTTTGGTATTTATTATTTATTTATGTATTTATATTTTTGTTTTTTAATTCCCCCTATTTCTTTCCCAAACTGTTCACATAATCCAGTGGCGAAGAGATAACGATACGATCAGAGGCACAATATTTAAGTGTTTTTCGAAAATTGACCAATGATAACAGAACAGGTGTCATTCACCAAGCGGATATTCCTCGGAAGAGGACATGAAAGTATCTTGTTGGGTATAAAGCTACCCGTGGACACGTGTACAATGATTGAAGTGGATTTCGGACATAGAAATCTAGAAGGTAAACGCACGATCCGGTAGATTGTTATATGTCCGTCGTTAGCTCACGCTCTCATCTATGGCGCGTCGTCTTCAAACCTTGTTAATTTCACGTATGTCTAAGTGGTTTAATCATTAAAGCCAAGAGAGTAGTATACACTTCTATGAAATTCATGTATTTCTAATTGGTTTAATCACTAATGACAAGATTAAGTTCTTCAAATATTTATGAAAATTTTCTTAAAATAGTTCATTTATGAAAATAATGATGTTACTTTTTTTTTAAAAAAAAATTAATCGATAAAATAAAATTTTAATAAAAATATTTTTTAATAATTAAAATTTAACAAAATTAACCACTTTATATCTTAATATTTAAACATTTTGTATTGACACTCGAAAAACTCTCTCAAAACAAACGGCAGAGAAGATGAAGATGAGAAAAAAACGATTATGAGAGGATATTGGTGAACAAGGATTTAGGAAAGTTTATTACAAAATTTTGATAATTTTTGTTCAAAATGATTAGAAAATGATTGATTTACGATGAATATGATGTATATTTATGTGGTTCATGTGCATATTTTTGTTGATTTTGGTGCTTAACTAGTGTGATTTGGTATAAAATTTGGCAAGAAATTAGTTTAAAAGTTAATATAAGAAACACCCATTTGTGTTTTATAAGTTTTTTGTTTTTTAGTCCTAAGTTTTTGAAAAATCATACAAATTTAATCTCGATCACGTTAAAAATGAATATATATTTTTTAATTTTAATTTTTAAATAATAATTTATTATTTTTAGAATAAAAAAATATATAGGTAAGATAACCAAGAGACTGAAGCACAAAATCTAATTACTTTCTCAACATTCCTACCGCCATTGTCACATCAACGGGTGAAAGCCATGAATTTTTGGACAAGCTTGCTTCGACATTTCCCCTACATCTCGTATCCCCACCACTCGGCCAACCACCTTGCCTGTTAAAACGATACTGCTTGAGGTCTTCACAGCTGATGTTCATGGTGAGTTGTGATTGGTCAAGGAACCTGCCACTGTTCAAATTTAGGCAAGGAGCATGTTACAACACGAATGAGACAGCGTTTTCGTTAACTGAAGTAGATGTTGGATTTGGCATGTAAATATGACAAGTCTCTTTCTGTGCCAATGTCATTGAAACTATCCTACTACCCCTTGACTGTTCTCTCCAATTAAATGCCTCAATGAATGACCGATGATTTGAGCAAGCCCACAAGAATCCCAATACGCCTTGGACCTTATCGGCCCATTTAGTCATCCTAGGCTCGTTACAGTCCATGCGAACTTCTACAATTTGTTAACATTCGTACAAAAATCTCAATTAATAAAAAAAATAAAATTATTTATATTAATATAAATATAAAAATAAATTTTATTTTATTTTATTTTACGTGGGTACCTGCTCAACTAAAGATTAAAATAACATTTTCTTAAGTTTTTGGTCAACGTGGGCACATGGAACGAGGACACCTACTCAACTAAAGATTGAGATAACATTTTCTCTCATTAACTAAAGTAGAAAGTGAGTTTGACATGCAAACTTGACCATATTTTTCCAAGCAAATATTGTTGGTGTCACCCTCCCACCACCACCCAACCGCTCTTTCCAGTCAATGCATCCATGAATAGTGTCTAATTGAATTATGCAATCTTCTTTCTCTATGGCTGCTGCTGCTGCTGCTGCTGCTGGTGCTGGCAGGTATATACATGAATTTATATTGTTAAACATGGAGAAAAAAAGGCAGCACTTTATTGGGTTCATTCATTTCTCCTGGACATAACTTCATAAGCTTCTTTGTTTTTGTTGTCAAAGAGATTATCCAATCACAAGAGAAAGAAAAAGTCTAAGAAGTATGCTACATATTGATAATAATTATTGTCTTAATCATGTATTAAACAAGTGATTATAAACTTCAAGCATTGGGTATTGTTAATTACATAATTAAGATTTACAAAGATTCAGTTCACAGAATATCCAAGAGAGAGTATACAAACAAAAAATAAAATTTTAAAAAAAATACTCCACTTTCACTATCAACGTAAACAAATGGTTATAGTATAAAATAATAAAAAAAAATGTGTTTCAAATATTACATAATTAAAGTTAATTTATTCTAGAATAGAAGGATTTGACTATAATACACCAATATATCCGTCGCAATTAAAATTTTTTTTGGGTACTTGAAATTTAAAATAAATTTTGTAAAATTTGAAATAAAAAATATATAAAATAAATAATACTTAAAATATATTATAAAAAATTTAAAATATATAATAAAATAATATTTAAAATATAAATAAAAATTTAAAATTAATAATATAAAATTAAAAAAGTGATTGTAACACGATAACTTGATTATATTATAAATAAACTTAGAATGGAATGATTATTTGCAACACTAAGAAATTTGGGGATTAAAGAATACATTCCTACATGAAATTACACAATAATCCCACCAAATTATCATATTATCGTATTATATGCTATCTTTATCTAACATGAAGGGGCATTTTTGTAAGTGTACATGTAGTTGTTGGACAGGGAAGTTAGCATTAGTGGTTCAATGATTTTGACACAGCATTTGATTTGATGTAACACATTGTTATTATTTTATTTAAATTTTAGAAATTAGAATACCAATCATAATAATAATAATAATAATAATAATAATATTATTATATGTGTGTGTTAACTCAATAATTTTAATATATTTATATTTAATTATTTAAGATTTAAAAAAAAAGATTAATAATATTCCGGTGCCTAAATCATTTCCCATGAGTGAAAATATGAAGGCAAGTAAGTTACAAATGCATGGAGCCAAAAGCTTTTTTTAACGGAGGATGACGCATGCAAAATGCAAACGGATTGCATCTGATACACGTATTTGAGGGAAAATGTGGAAACAAGCTTTGCTAGATCTTCCGCAAGAAAGCAGCTGAATAAAGGTCAAATTCAGCAGTAGCAACTCCATGAATTCAAGTTCGGTAGGTAAATAAAGTCTCTGTCATGTGTTCGATTTTCATCATCCGTTCTGCCAACTTTCTCTTCTTTTCTTTCTGTGTCTTTACAGAGAAAGATAGGGGTAAACAATTTAAACTTTAAAGCTTTGTTTATAGTTTCTTTTCTTTGCCTTAAATCAAGGTAAAGCCAAAGATCCCAGCTCTGTAAACCCCATTTATTTCTGTAAGTGCTCAACAAATGAGGTCAGTCAACTTGCTTTCAAGTATATTGGCCATTTGCTTATGCTTCTGCTTCTGCTTTCGCTTTAGACTTCCAGTTTGCTCTTTCTGTGTTAAATCTTTGGTTTTCAATTTCTGATACTTGCTCGGTTACACTGTTATTCACTTCAAAAGAATTGGTTTTAACTCTTTTATGAGATGAATTTTACTTGTACACATATTTTAACTATCTACCAAGCTTGTGTGATGACTGGTTTTTTGTTTAGAGAGTTTGTAGACCACTTGCTCTTCATATTTTATAAACTTCTGTTTGTTTAACGGTTGTAAAACTTTCACTTGAATCTTTATATGAATTTCTAGTGTATTAATTTTTTTCTGCAGTACAGATATAAACCAAATTTGAAACAATTTTTGTTCTGTGTTTCAATTTTGAGCTAATGTTTGGTTGTAAATTGAAGTGCGTGCTATACCTTTTTTTGGGTTATCAAACTACAGAGACATTTTCTTTAGTTCATTTGGAAAAGTTCACATTTTTACAGTTATAGAAGTTATGGGTTTGTTTCAATACAGTATAGCCTTGTGTTTTTGTCTTCTCCTTGTGTTGAAAACATGCATTGCTGGCTCACAAAATATTGACAAGATATATCCCGGATTTGAAGCATCCCAGATGGAGTGGATCAGTAACAACGGGTTATTCCTACTATCTAACAACTCGATTTTTGGTTTTGGGTTTTACCCTGCCTTGGATTTTCCCTACTTTTTGCTTGTTGTAATTCACATTAGAAGTGAAAAAGTAGTTTGGACTGCTAATAGAGGCTTATTAATTAGTGATTCTGATAAGTTTACGTTTGAGAGGAATGGGAATGTTTATTTGAAAAGGGGTACTGGTGTAGCTTGGTCAACAAATACCACAGGAGAGAAGGTTGCATCCATGGTATTGTGGGACTCAGGCAACTTGGTATTGCTTGGGGAAACTGGAAGTATTCTTTGGCAGAGTTTTAGATATCCAACTGATACCCTTTTACCTGGACAGGAGTTCATGGAGGGAATGAGGCTTAGAAGTTTTCCCAATAGCAATAACTTGTTTCTTTATCTTGAATTCGAGTCCAGGGATTTGGTCTTGTATGCCGGGTACCCAACTCCACAAACCTATTGGTCCTTGGCGAATGACAGCCGGAAAACCAATAACAGTGTTGGTGGCAAAGTCTATTCTGCATCTTTGGTGTCAAATGCATGGAATTTCTATGATCAGAATAAGGCCTTGCTTTGGCAATTCATCTTCTCCAATAATACTGATCGAAATGCCACTTGGGCTGCTGTTTTAGGTCCTGATGGAGCAATCACATTTTCTGATCTTCAAAAGGGAAAGTCGGTTACTCCTGAGGCAAGCAAGATACCACAAGATCCATGCAGTGTTCCTGAATATTGTGGTCCATACTATGTGTGCTATTTCGAAAATCGGTGCCAATGCCCTTCATCTCTCGACTCTCAATTCAATTGCAAACCTCCAGTTGCTTCAACATGCAACAGCTCCAAGTTCTCAGTTGAGCTTTTTTATGTTGGTGAGAAGCTTGATTATTTTGCCCTTGGTTTTGTTGCACCCTTTCAAAGATATGATCTTGATGCTTGCAAAGAAGCTTGCCTGCATAACTGCTCCTGTACTGTCCTGTTCTTTGAAAATAGTACTGAGAGTTGCTTTCTGTTCGATGAGATCGGTAACTTGCAACGCTCTGAGCAGGGTTCTGATGGTTATATTTCATATATGAAGGTCTCAATGAGAAATGATCATGGGCTAAATCATAAAAGTAAAGGAAGCAGAAGCCGAGTCAAAAGCATCCTAGTCCTTGTGTTCATAATTGTTGCAACCATTTTGGTAATTGCTGGTCTACTTTATGCGGGACTCTGGTACTGCAAAAAGAACAAGAGATTAGTGGAATTTTCTCAAGAAAACTTGGAAGAGGATAATTTCTTGGACAATATTTCTAGTATGCCTGTTCGTTTCAGTTACAAGGATCTTCTTAAAGCAACTAAAAATTTCTCTACTAAGCTTGGCCGAGGAGGGTTTGGCTCAGTCTATCTAGGCATGCTGCCAGATGGTACTCAATTGGCTGTCAAAAAGTTGGAGGGCATTGGGCAGGGGAAAAAGGAATTTAGATCTGAAGTGACTATAATTGGAAATGTACACCATGTTCATCTGGTCAAACTCAGAGGCTTCTGCATTGAGGGAGCACACAGGCTTCTTGCTTATGAGTTCATGGGAAACGGGTCTTTGGATAAATGGATCTTCAAGAATACTGAGGAAAGCCGGTTTTTGAGTTGGAATACAAGATTTAATATTGCATTGGGTACGGCAAAGGGGTTGGCCTATCTCCATGAGGAGTGTGAAGTAAAGATTGTTCACTGTGACATAAAACCTGAAAATGTTCTTCTCGATGATAATTTCACTGCCAAAGTTTCAGATTTTGGTTTGGCTAAGCTGATGGGCCGCGAAGAAAGCCTCGTATATACAACATTGAGGGGTACAAGAGGGTACCTTGCACCAGAATGGATAACAAACAACCCTATTTCAGAGAAGAGCGATGTATACAGCTATGGAATGGTCTTACTAGAGATCATTGGAGGCAGGAAGAATTATGATCTGGGGGCTGATTCATTTAAAGCTCGGTTTCCTTCTTATGCCTTCAAGATGCTAGAAGAAGGAAAACTAGGAGAAATTCTTGATCCGAGGCTAGATTTAGATGAAAATGATGAGAGAGTTTCCAGTGCAGTTAAAGTTGCATTGTGGTGCATACAAGATGAGATGCGTATGAGACCACCAATGACTAAAGTAGTGCAAATGCTTGAAGGTCTCTGTCCAGTACCTGCGCCTCCAACCCCTTCCCAGTTGAATTCTCAGGCTTACTCAGGTTTTACGAAGTGGAGCAGTGAAGAGGGCACTTTATCAGGACAACCTGATGACAATAGTGGTGCATTTTTGTCAGATGTTCGATTATCAGGCCCTAGATGATAGAAACAATTACAATATACGCATGAACATATATCCTTTCAACTGTAAAATGTTTGCTTTTAGCCTCCATGGCATTGTAAATCATGAAACTTCCCAATTTTGTGATCGTTTGTACAAATAATTTGTTCATTATGCATACATGTTAGTCCTCTCAAAATTGCTTTCGCCATTACAAAATTTCATTTTGCTTTCCATGAAACTCCCTATCACAATATTAATACTAACTGATCTCTGATTATCATGCATGATGAAACTCAAACGCATTTTGTTCTGACTCGATCTTGGGTAACGTGAGTGAGTAATTAGAACATCTGCAAGAGATGAAACTTAAAACTGTGGAGATAAATCTGATTTCGACTCCATTAACCTCCTTATAGTTACATTAGGTTCATATAATTTTCATTTTTTCCATTCAGCTGTTTTGTTATAGTTTGGTCTAGAAGCTCTTCTGCTTGTCGACTTGTGTGGGTTCAAACTGGTATGCTAATGTATCCACATCATGCATGAATGCATATGAATCAACCTTGATTCTACCGAATCTATCCCTTTAATGGGGTGGTTTATGCATGATTTATTACATCCAATATTGATCCTGACATCTTCCCATTCATGTGTTTATCCTATCTCTTAACAATCCATAAATTACGCAGAAGATAGCTATGTTACGAGACTAATTATGTAGAGATATTTGATGGTGATACAACAAATTCATCTGAGCGGAGATATCACATTAGAGATGGAAAAGCAAGACACTGTAGATTCAACCAGGAGGAAGATAGACATATTCTTGTGCGAATTAATTCAAATTTTTTGTTAAATTAGAAGTGTTATTAATATAAATTTATTCATATAAATTGATATAATAATATTATATTATTACTACGTGAAAAAAATATATATATAATATGTGACGATAATATAATTTTATCACATTATTTAGTAATATTATTTTTATAATTAGAGAATTCGTTTAATACTAAGATCGTGAAATTAATTTTTTAAAAAAATATACAAAAAATAACTTAAAATAATTAATATAAAATTTGAAATAATTAATAAAAAATTTTAAAAAAACAAATCGAAAACTTGAAAAAGTGAATATAAGTGATGAAAATTTTAAATGTAAAATCTATTGAATATGCTGTAAATTTGAAGATTGCAACAAAGAATTATTATCTACAAAGACAAGAAAGAACGTCTATTAGTAAGAGATTGATGGCAATTCCTTTAACAATGTGGATGACATTGCATGTTTTCAAGCTTTGTTATGGATTCTTTAGCTACCACCTGGTGGATCTATTGCCCAAATTAGGCAATAAATTGCACACAATAATGGTCACAATAAGTTCTCTTACTATATCATGTATTGTTTCCTAAATCGAACTGAAATCCCTTTCTTTTCTGATTGATTTGACAACTGTAACTAGGGTATTGACAACATTGTTTGTACCTGACTAGAGGACCAATTAGTTCTTCGACAGATATATCAGTTGCCAGCAAGTCTCGTTGCAATTTTTTCAGTGGACAGAGGAAATGCAGAATTAAAAAAAGAACCGAAAATTTTCCTTTCTACTTCATACAGCATATAGGGCAAAAAGCTGATCTCATGGCCTGATGATACATACATGTTTCCTTATTTCAACAGTATAACAGTTATTTTATGGAGATTGGCAAGGTATTTCTACGATGACCCAGAAAAGAAAACAAAAACAAAAATAGTAAGTAGGCTGAGTTTGTGACGTGTAACTTGACTATCTTACAAGATATCAAGGAACTTCTATGAAATGGTTTCACAGGATTCGGCCAACTAACTGGATTGTGGAATATCATTGAGAAATGGAAATCTATGTTGTCGAAAGGATTCAGCCTGTTGTCTTCATAGTGGAATATGATTGAGAAATAAGAATCCGTGTTATGAAAAGATTTCCTGTGATTATGTCCAGTTTGGAATGATTCAATCATCCACCTTGGTATCTTGTTGAAATTCTGTTTTTATCTTCTTCAAGATGCAGCAGTCAAAGGAGGATGAGGAGGAGTTCCATGGACGAAATCAGGCGGAGACGTATGGCTGTGATCAGTTTCATGTGGGTTCTCTTCATTTTCTTCTTCTTGTTCATCTTCAGCATCCCACAGAAATTTAGCGTATGATGCAAGCACATAACTGCAGAAAAATCGACTATTCAACATTAAATTCTAGTGCGAGCAAGATTTAAACTTCACACTTTCATGTGCCAATCCCAACAGAAAGAACATGTTGAACCAACCAACGCTCGTACCAACTTGTTAGGGCAACACAGCAAGTTGATTATCAAACAATAGCTTAATATTTTTTGGTCACTCTGTATTCAACAAAATCACCTTCTAAACAGCAATTAAAATTATAATATAATCAAATTCAAGCAAAGCATGGTTCATGTAAGCATGATCAAACAAGAGCTGAGTTTTCTTACCAGTCATCTGGGGCAGTTTTAACAGCTTGATCAAAATAACTCTCAGCTCTAGGAGCATCTTGATGGGTCTGCCATATCAGATCTGCATAGAGTGACAATATATTTCCATCATCTGGGTTAGCCAAAATTGCTCTTCCACAGAACTCCTCTGCTTTGGCAAAATCTCCTTTAACCTATTCACAAACAACTAATATAAGCAAAATTTTTAGTCTAATCAAATCAAAAACAAAATACAGGGATAAAACATAATAATAGTTTGAGCTATAATAAAACCTCTTTCAAGAACTTGGCATAATTTCCAAGCAATAGTGCATTTCCAGGGTTTGCTTCAATCATCTTCTGGTAATAAGCATCAGTGCTATTACTCCCATGATTATTATTGCTGTTATTACTATTCCCAAAGCAACCTGACCCACCACCTCCACCACCATCTCCACCGGCTGAACCGCTTCCTCCGCCGCCACCACCACCGCAAATTTTTCCACCATTACTCCCCAAACCGTCACCCATCACCATTGTTTGCACTGCACTGCCATCTTCTGCATCACGCCGTCCTCTTTCATCATCCGCAAGTAATTTCTCCCCCAGCCCAGAGCTTGAAAACAGTCTTTGAATCCTTGAAGTTGGTCGTTTTGCTCCAGTTGCTTGATCATCGTTTTCTTTACTTGCTTGCCTCATGTCAAGAGGATGAGCTGGTGATGATGGTGGTTTCAAAGCTTTGATGTTTTTCTTGTGTTTGGGTGATTCGTTCTGGACATTGCTGGTTTCCGATGAGAAGGTCTGGGAAGTTGTTAAAAGCTTATATTTTGTTGGATCATCTGTGCATGGTAGAGAGTGGAATGAGCTGCTTGATAAGGAAACTGATCTTCTTCTTTGAAGAACCTGAAATTCTGGCTCTGGTGATGAGTCTTTGCTGCATTGGGGTAGCCACGACTTCAGGATTGGAGTTGATGAGCTTCTCAGAAGCATGCTTATAGCTAGAAATAGAGATAGAAAAAGCGCTTTTGGTAGAGAAAAAATTCCCACTTCATACAGAGAGATATAGTTAACGGCTTTGGAGAGAGAGCTCTTAGACGCCGGGACGTGCTTTTATAGACGAATGAAGAGACTAAAATTATGAAATCTCAGCCGTCTGATTATCACTTACGATAGAATCCCAAAATACTTACAGAACACATGATTTGTTGTGCGCTGTCTTTAGAATATAAGCCCACGACTGAGACATCAACTAGTAATCTGCTGTCAGACTCTAATCAGACGACACGTTGACTACTACTAGGGACCCACCGCCACATTTTTTATTGGTCTTGAAATAATAACATCTGAATCCCTATCTTTTAAATTTTAATAAATAAGTACATAGTCTTTCCATTTCAACAAATAAGTACCTAATCTAATGATCCCTATTGAAATTATACTTTTATATGGTAAAATCTTTTTATAATAATATTTCCTATAAAAATAAATATCATTTAATTATAATAAATTTTGATCCCAAAATTATACCAATTATTAATAAAAATAAAATTTATGCCATAAAAAATTATAATTTTTTAGTTTTCATTTTAAAAAATTACAAAAAAATTTGTCTTTATATAAAAAATAATAATTTTATATTATTAAAAATATATATTATATTATATTTTAAAAAATAAATAAAACTCTTTCTTAAAATTATTTGAAATAATGGTATAATTTTTAAAATTATTATTATATTTTTAAATTTATGAGCATGTGATAATTTATTAATATTAATATTTTTATTACATTTAAAAAATAAAATTATTGTAATAATTTTTAATAATTATATTTTTATTAAATTATAATTGATTTTGTCCTGATATTTAAATTATGAAGAGGTTTTTTTTACTAAACTTTCAAATTTAACCATCACAATAATTAATTACTAAGGGATATTTAGTCATTTTAACAGAGTCAAGAGATAAATGCTACAAAACCATAAAAATAATAGACCTAGATGTTATTATCCCATTTTGTTTTTGCATTCATGGAAAATGGACGGTCGTGGATTCGAGTTAGGGAAGTGTCAGAAGTGCTTCAAGTGCTTCCTGTTTTAACCAAACCCAGAATGACACGTATTAGGGTTTTCAAAGATAATATAGAGAAGGACTTTAGAGAGGAACTTTCACTTCACACTTCTTTGATTTACTGAAAATTACAGAAAATGTCAATTATTTTTAGAATTATTCAAGCAAAAAGGCAGAGATTAGAGACCCAAAAGGAGGGTCATGTCTAGTCTCATCTTCAACCTATTGCTGATTACTAAATGACAACTATGATGCATAACACTCCAAAAATGTAGAAGAAGTGAGGTTTTATTACATTCTCATGTAAAAAAGATTAAATCTTTAAATTTAATCATGTCAAAATAATACAAATTTATTTAGTTTAAGTATACAATATTTTATATATTAGTTTTTTTAAAATATAATATAATTTTTACGGTATAAATATAACGTAATTGAACTCGATACAAGTTGTTCCAAATTAACTTAATTTTTTGTAATGTTTCTATTTTTATATTTTTTTATCGTTTTGAATCAATTTCCAAATCCACGCGAGGTTAACAATTAAGCTAACCTAACTTGAGAATAGGCAAATGCTTCAACCAAGCTAATCTTTAACCTAACGTGTATCAACATAGTGATACAGAGCAAACAAAAGACAGCAAAAACAAAAAAACAGAGAACAAATCCATCATTATTGATTCATGCTGTAAAATATAAATAAAGTGAAAATAAAAAAATTACAAATTTACATAAGATAATGAACGGCTTGATTTTGATAGAAAAGAGTGATGTTGAAAGCCCTGGCTAGAAATGGAAATTTGATGTGAACATACTAGCAGAATAATTTCTTGGCTCATATGCAGACTCTGGGCACAGCCAAGATTGATGTTTTGAAACTTTAATATTAATTCTTAGTTTAAATGCAAGTTGTTATCTTATCATTAAAGGTTATTTTGTTAGCTAATCACATTGATAAGTATTGAGTTATCAATATCATGCAACTTGAGTGTTTCAATTGACAAACTCCCATTCACAAACATAAATGCTGAGATAAGAAGAGATAAGATGGTGATTTTGCTTCTTGTGATCTGGCAAATTTGAATTGGTCATGTGCCAATTTATCAGAATGTTTTTTCAATGATAATTATGATTTTAATAATCATAATCCACCATATGCTTAACCTTGGACCTAAACTTGGCTTATAACCCATACCACAAAGAAGTCATCCCTATTAAACAGTTATACTTGTTTGATACTATATAAATACATCATATTACTCTCTAAATGTAATATCGCTTTTCTGGGAATCAAGAAATGTCATACGACCATTTTGTACATTATATGTTTTCATGCATGAACATACACATATTTTTCATGCATCGCATCATATTATTATACTCGGTCATTCACATCCATGTATTCACACCATATTATATTATCAATCACCTTGTTACGGCCTTGAGTTTTCTATGATATCTGTATTACTAAATGTTCTTAACACATTCATGCATGCCACAAAGCTGATAAATGAAACTGGTCTAAGAATCTAGTGTTTGAATCTAAATCTCCTATACAGTTCTGGACTGTGAATTCCAGGATCACTCATTTCAGAAATGAGACAAATTCAAGCAACAAGTCCTGACAAATATTTTTCTAGCAAATACTTGGACCTAATTGCCTGAAAAGTTGTAGATGGCCAACCATTGATTCATGCAGGAGCACCCAAATCTGCTAGAGACAATGCAAGCATCTGAAACTGGAAACTCCTGATGCCATAAGTTGACAGAAGCATTTTGCAATAATTATCAGCCACAAAAGAAAATAATACAAATGTCAATTCTTCTGGAAATCAAGTATAATATTCCCTTATCTATAACTGAATCTCATTTTCATTTCAGTAACTTTTCCATTCAGAAAAGGCTGCTTTCATAGGTAATGACATTGCAGATTATATCCATCTTTCTCGGAAAGATGAAACAAAAAAACATTTAACATAATTTTGATAATCAGCAAGAGAGAATGATTGAGAGAACCCAATAGAACAAAGGAGAAGTATGGCAAAATATTGGCCGGTGTGAGGCCAAGCCTATAGTAGCTGTAAAGAGCAAATATCACATACCACAGAGAATCACTCACAACATGATATGAAAATACCTTGACTTTTATACCATTTTGAAATTTGTTACTCACATGTTGCACAAAGTGGAACCCTAACTTTAATGAACTAACAGAATATGTTTATAACACTGTTCTGATAACTACGTGTGTAAACATTGAATTCTCGTCATGTATTTTCCTAAAACAAACCTTACATATATACAGTATAAATGCTTCTTGGTCATCTTCTAAATCGTGATCCCTTGTTTGGTCCACCATTATTCCTTTTATCAAATGCAGACGCCCAGAAGAACAGGGACATCCAGAAAAGAACTGCAAAGAAAATCCGAACACGCTCTTGAAGTCTAGAGAAACCTGTTTCAAGAAATATTCTAAAAATCAACAAGGCATGGAATTTCAAAGCAGTTCAGAAGTCATTCTGTAATTCAACACACAAGAATGAAAGAGAAAAACCAATCCAGGCGCACAGCCTGGATTGTAATAAGGCTACGTAGTACAAGGGGAAAGACTTCATTGCTACAAAAGGTCGCTTTTTCTTTTTCTGATGAAAAAAGTATATTGGACAGGGAACTAGAGCAAACCTCACTGCTAACATCTGAGCCAAGGGTTTCAGCAACATAATATTTCCCAGCCCCTTACTTAGCCACCTAACTTATATGAATTACTAATCACTCAAGCCATACCAAAAGTGTCAATCCATGTCGTTCTGTCTCTCTTTTTCTCTCTCTCTCTCCCCCCCTCCCACCTTTTTTTTTCTTACTTTGGTGCTTCATTTTCCCATGAAAGACCAATAAAAAATGGAATAAAAGTGCATATACAAGTCTGTTGCTAGTCAAAACACATATGCATCACTTAGCAATCATTTTGTAGAATCTAAAACCTTCTCTTCTTATGAAAGTAAGTTATGAAATCATGGGTGAAGTCAGAACATATTTCCAGTAATGGCAATTACCATTTTATGTGAAACTGATTGTAATCGCAATACAATTTGCAAACCTCAACTTTACCAAATACGTGCATAAATTTTTATAAGTTTGCGTAATTAACCATCCTGCATCTTGTATTAAATGAAACAAGTTGCTATGTCAATTGCTGTTTTCAGAAGAGGTCAATTACAAAGTTTCAATCTGATGTGCAATGGGAATCCTTTAATGACACAGAATCTTAGGGCCTAAAATGACAGCTGGTTAGAATCATTTTGCTCCATAGTTTCTGAACTTGACAACTTTGTAAGGTTTTATACAAACAGCTTGACTTCTACTACTGAATCAGGCTAACAAAGAAGAAACTAAAATAAGTAAAATGAGCCAGACTTCAATAAAGAAAATCTGTGCAAAATTATCTATAAAGAACTCCCAAAACTTCTAACATCAAATCAAGACTAGTGCATCATGGCTGCAGCCCATCACAGGAAAACTAGAAACTACAATACATCCCTTGTCTCCAAAAACAAGAACAAAAAATAATAGTAAATAACAATATTTAGACATAGACATGAGTGTCATGACATGTTTTTGACTCATGCATAAGATGTCAAACAGACTCTAGAAAATTTTGATATGAGGACATAGTAATCCGCAAGTATTTATGCGCAATTATAGTATTAAGCACGCGTACAAAACCAAGGTGTGTTTATTCAATAGTCGTAGCATAAACAGCCAAAATGATAGTATGAAGAAGCAGATATGTGAATGTCTTCAGTGCATAGAAGCCCACTCGATTTTATACATATTTTAACCAAGTAAAGGTGCACGACCCTGTAACTTCTTATTATACTACCGTTTGACGCAAGTTTTGTACCCTCAAGCGTGCAAATACACCAAATTTTCATGAGAGCAATCGGAGGTTACACCTCCGTAGGTTGCGTGAAAGTATAAAAGAAGAAAGAAAATGGAAGGAAATAATTCCTCCCTTTCATTTCCTTCCCTCCATAAAAATGATTCCATGCATTCCAAACAAATCAACATCTCACTCAGCTGTTAATTTCTCAAAATTCAATATAATCAATACTTTCTAAGATATTATGAACTTTATTAGCTAATGCACAAGAACCACATATTCAAGTTCACAGTTCCATGGCAATTTCATAAGCCAACTTAAAATCGTACAAGAACGAAAAACTTCACCGCTCAAATTTAAAAATCAAACAACGGACCTCCGACACGAATAGGGTCTTCTTGGGGAGGCGGCTCGGTTTGGGGAGGGCCGGGACCAGCTGCCAGACAGTGGCGTAGCCGAGATGTACGATTCGACCGGAGGAGTGGGAAAGGAGGACGGTGGGGATATGCCGGAGAGGAAATGAACGGCGGGGATGGATTGACGTGGAAATATTTTACCGGCGGCTTAAGGCGGGTGCTTGTCGGAGAAAGAATTGCCATTTCGATTTCGGTTTCGTACCGAATTTGAGTATCGAAGATATAGTGGGAGACCCAATTGGGCCGATGCCGTTGTTTCTCTTCCCTCATTTCTAAGTACACCAACTTCCTTGGGGGTAAACTTAGCTGTTCTTTTAATGAGTCAGCGTCGCCATACCATATTTAATAAAATTTGACAAAAAAAAATTGAGATTAATTTATTTAAATAATTAAAAATTATATATTTTATATAAATTAATTAAAATATATAATACGATAATATTATATTATTATCACAAAATTTTATATTTTTATTTTAATCAATAAAAAATTATAAAAATAAAAAATAAATAAATTATATTAAACATATAATAATAATATAATTTTTTATATTAATTTAGATAAAAATTTATATTATTAATATTATTTATAATAAAATACCAAACCATTATATAAAATAAAGATGATTAATAAAATTAATTATTAAATAAAAATAAATAATTTATTAAATATTTTAATTAAATAAAAAATATAATTATATTTTAAGGGTGGCATTTCTTTACTTTATTATTTAGGTAAAATTATAAACCAATGGGCACAAGACAATCCCAAAGACAAAACAATGTACTTTCACATATTTCATGCTTCATTGATTTGTCTTCTACATTGCTGCAGCAGCAGCAGCTGATGTTGCCCTAGAATCACTGCAAAAATGATGAATTATCATTTGCTTGCTTTCATGCAACATGACAATCCATCAATCCTTCGTTGGCTTCATTCATTTCCCAAAAATATGTTAAATATTATTGACCTGTCTCTTTCCATGTATTACACTGAGCATAAAGATCGGTCATTTCACCATGTTACATACGGTGCAGCATACTGCATACTCATATCATAAACGACAAGTAATCACACGAGATCATGGTTTATGTAGTTTGTCATGATCATCTTCAACAAGTTACACCACGATATGAAGTTCTAATCCAGGTCTGCTGACCATGGATGAATTGTTCAGGGTTGAAAGAGCTTGTTTCCACATCTGCATTTCCATGAAAGAAGATAATAATTATCATCTTCTCCGTGAGATGATGACGATGAAGAAGAGGAAGAAGAAGCTGCTCTTAAATCTTTCCTTTGGTGAGAAGGTACAACAAGAGTTGCTACACAAGGTCTGCAACTCAAGCATTTGTTTACACAAGCAGGAGGTTTTGATCCCAACACCGTTTTCTTTTGAACAAAACTCTGATCATAATTTTGACCTGAAATTACAGACCCATCTGCGCAATAACAGATCAAACACATGCAGATAGAAACAAAAGCTCGAAATAGTGGTAACTTGAAACAGTTGTGTGCCTACCTGATTTGAGAGACAGAAATAAGAGGGAAACGATGAAAGCAACTGTCATTGGATAGTTTGATCTTGATGCGGCCATGATTTGATTGGATTTGTGGAAGTCGTTTTCCTTTTCTGTGTGTTGCAGGGAAGAAAAGGTTACAGAGAGAGAGAGGAGAAACAAGAAGAGATGTAAAGAAAGGATTGGATGATTGACAAGGCAAAGAGATATCAACCGATCCCCTTATATATACAGTGTTTGAGAACACTGTTGTCTGTAGATGAGGAGACATTTCTCTGATTCAATAACATGTTAACCAATTATCACTTTTACTGTGTTGACACAAAGTACTAAATTTTTCCTTAAGTCTTCCCTTGGAAACTGGTGAATTTATGACTTGGGTTGTTTTTGAATGACCGAAGGGATACACATGAGAGGCCTTGACCATCCTAAAAGCACACCATCTCATTTACCCATAAAGGGAAAATAAAATCCCATTTATTAATGACACTTAATATTCATCTAATTGCCCTACTTTTCACTTATAGATAATTTCATTTTCTTTTTTTATATATATTAAGAGTAGTAATTTTTGAGATACAAGAACAACCCAATTGATTAATTTCTTTGAAATTTAATTCAAAATTATAATATTTAAACATAAAATTAATTATGTATTACTATTTATTTTTTTAATTTAACAATAAATTTGATGTGGGTTAAATTTTAAAAATTTATCGAGTCTTCAAAGTTCACAATGCCTTTTGAATATACAATAGAATTTTTTAAAATAAAATTTATTTTTCTATTTAAAACTTTGTCTATAATTTAAACAAAGTTGTCCTACATATAATGCATGGTTTGAACACATTCCTTTATCTCATGTATTCTTATCAATGTTCATAGGTATTTAATGCAAATATCAAATGTGCCCTACAACCATAATGTCTTCATCTATCGATTTTGGTCTAATTATCAGTTCACATCAACACTAGGATTAAGTTCTTTCGCCCTTCAAGCTTAAAAAAGGCAGGTGGAAGAGTAGATATAGATTTTGCTAAACTGCGTTATATATTTTATATTTTTTAAAGTAAAATTAAAATAAAAAATTTAAAATAATAAACATAAAATTTGAAACAAACAATGTACAAAATTTAAAATCGAAATAAAAAAATTAAAATATATAGCATAAAAAATTTGAAATAAAATGATTAATATAAAAGTTTAAAATATTAAATGTGTCTTTGTAAATTTTTTCAAAAGTGTGTTACATGTGAATTGAAAATTGAGATGTCCTGGTAATATTTGTGTCAAGCAAGAGTTCATTTAACTAACAACTTTTTTTTAAAAAAATATATTAATTATAATTATATAGTATATTTGAGAAAAGAAAATAAATAATATTAAGAATACAGATAGTAAAAAAATCATATTAATAAATATAATTTTAGTACAATCTATGAGTTTTTATTGATTCGAATTAAATCAATATTTAAAAATTAAGAACGACGTAAATCTGACATAAAACACAATATCAAAATAATGTTTTAAAAATTAAATACAACATAGATCCGACATAAAATATGTCAGATGAAAATTGTAATTCGTAACTCGTAACGGAGAGTAGTAAGTAAATAATGAAAATGAAAAGCACTTGGTAACAGAAGAAGAGTAAACATTGATCAAAGTCTAGAGAGTATTAATTCTTCAAAAATGTGTGTATGTTCGTTTGCATATTGATTGCATGTAGGGCCAAGTACTACATATAATTTGCATTGCGGTTGCAGCATTCACTTTCATATTCTTGCATATATATTGGTTTGTGAAAGCAACCAAACATGGCAGAATTTGAACGTGGACACTAGCTTTGATGTATGAAGATGAAAGTATTGTCGTTTTGTATAAAGTGAAAGAAAGATTGATGTAAACTGTATACATTCCATCAGGTTCTTGAGAAGAGAATTCTGAAAACAGTGCTTACAGTCTGCCCAAGGTAAAACCAAACAGTTTTAAGAGTTTGCATGGATTGAATTTGCTTTATCGTTTTACCCTTTTTACTTTTTCTCAACAAGCAATGATATCGTCGTCCGTCCCACTGAAGACAATATTTTTCACTGTAGAGAGGCAGAATATATGAAATTCTTACTGCACTTTTTGGCTTTCAGTAATTGGAAACAAGGCAGCAGGCAAAGGCAAAGTCCTCTACCAACTTCTTCAGTGTATCCTTTTAACTATCGTACAAAGATAATATTACTCTCATTGGAATCCGGAGTCACTTTTCTTTCGATTCTATCTTCCATGCTTCCAAGTAATTGCTTCATTTGGCTGATAATTTTAGCAAATGAATTGTAAATGCTTTGATTTTAATTAATGTTGCACTAATATTATTATACCGATTAATTTTATTATTGTAAAGCACAAGTCATTAAACACAAAGCAAAGTTACAATCTTATTTCCACTTGAGATTCACAGAAAATCCTCAAATGGTTACAACAAACCATCATAAAGCCATGCACAACACAACCTTCTTAGTCTTTCCCATCAATGGATTTCCACCACCTTCGCATCCTTCTTCGGCTTTTCAGTCCTGGGGATGATAATATTCAGCACGCCATCTTTCAACTCAGCTTTGATATCCTCAGCTTTTGCATCGTCGGGCAGCACAAGGCTTGTGTTATAGTAGCCATAACTCCTTGAAGACCAGTACTCGTCGTCAGTGCAGTCTTCTTCCTCTTCCTTGTGCTCTCCCTTTATCGTTAAAACTCCATCGTCAACGGTGATCTTCACGTCATCTTTGCCGAGGCCCGGCACTTCGTATCGCAGCTTGTAGCAGTCGTCTTGCTCTTTCACACGCCCCATGAGTTGTGAAGGAGAAATGCTCATGTTTTCGAATAGCCTGTTTATGTTTTCGGTTGCTTGCAAGAGTGCATTCCCTAGCCCCGAGGGAAAGAACTCTAGGTAAAGTTAAAGAAAACGAGTCAGTATCCATTAAGGAATAACATGTTATATGTTGTAAGTACAGTGTTTTATAAGGAGAAATTACCGGTGAGGGAAGGAATGTCATCGTTTCTCCAAAGACTTCTCTTGCCTTTTCTCCTTGGAAACAGCCTAGATTTCCTTTCAGTAACAGCAACTTCTTTGCCTTCTGTTTTCCCATCATTGGCAGATGTTGCCAAAAACCTTTTCAAGAATTCATTTCCCCATCTTTGCTTTTGTACACTTCCCAGAGAAGTAGTAGACACCCTCTGTTGCAAATTCCTCGAAGCCAAACGAGCCAAAGCCATACTCTTCATTAACGTGGACTAGTTTCCGAAGTAAAAGGGAAACACAATTTGAGAAAACTTTGCTTGCTTGCTTGCCTCTGCTGTTCTTATTTTCTAACCTCGTCGTTGATAGAGATAGGAAACAAGGCTATTTAATAGTGATGAGTTGGGTTTGGAGAATTGGAGAAGGGTCTGAAATGTTCTGGGATTATGTTGACGACAATGAATGCTATCATTGACTAGAAGTTTCTTGGATTTTCTCAAGAATACTAAACATTTCCTTGCTGTTTGCTATGAAAAGGGTAGAGTGTTCCAGAGGGAAACGAATCTGATGCATGCCACGTTTTCTACTTTAAGTTACCTTATTTTTCCTTTGTGCTGCTTCATACATGCCGTGCCCAGTGTCTCAAAATCAACTACGGGCGGCTTGCTAGACATCTAGAACTAGAACTGCCCTCTTTTATTGTCCCACGAGCTCTCTGAGCTTGGATCTAGAATTTGCCAGTTTCACCAAGAATTTCTTACAGCTTTTGTAAAGGATCTAAAAGATTATAATTACAATTACTTTACAAAATATGAATCTGAATTTTTTGTTTAATTAAAATTACTTTACAAATGTGAATCTGAATTTTTTGTTCAAGAGTTTGTAAGAGTTTCTCTTGCTCCACCGTATAGCTTTTAACCCTTCACGTGCAACTAAAAATTTGTTCGAGTTCGAACATAGACCCGTTTTGGGAAGGACCATGGAACTTATCCATACACATAGGTTCTCCAAAACAATCTGAAAATCTTGACACTGTCATAATGAATTCAGATGGTAAAAGTAGCAAGACAAACCGATTTCTGTCATTGTTATTGATCTTCCTAGTCATTGCATAAAAATTCCAGCCTTCTGCAATAAAACAACGATTTCTTCTTGTCTGTGTGTGTGAGCACTTGCCATGCATGCAAAGAAGAAAGCGAGGTGAATCATGGTAACATTTACCACTCAGCTAGTAAGAGAAATAGACATGCAGGTAAAACAGAACTTCAAGAGAATTTTTCCAAACAAGCCTGCCCCGCAAACCAGAGGCAGCAATAGGTCTTTTCTTTTCTTCATTCCTAATCAGTTTCATGCATACAAGGTCATGTCTAGAAAGGCCTGTAAAACGAAACAAAATTCCACCAGAGGGCTTATGACAGATCATACTTCAACCGATATACATTCCATGCTTACTATGGAAGCAAATTAAATGTCACTACAGCTAAACAGATTTCAATAGTTGACCAACCTTCACATGCCTTGTACTTCTATCAATCATACATTCCCTCTTGTTCCCAAGTGTCCACGAGAAAATCTACCATTTCCTGCAATTTTAGAAATCAACAAGAAATCAGCTTAGCTATAATCTGTTCAAAACACTGTCCCATGGCAGCAGAAACTTACTGAAAGAGGAATAGGCTGAGGAAATGGCTTGTTGCTCCCAAGCAAACTTTCATATGTCGCATTCCAACTGCAAAGCCAGAATTTTTTAACCATGCTGATACAATGAGTGCTGACAAGATAAGAGAGAAGGATTTCATGAATGATCAATGTTTACGTTAGCAAAATTTAAGTAATAATCCAGAAATGGCTTCCTACTATAAACACGGAACACCTACAAGAGACTTTTAAACCTACAAGTGAAGGCTATAAACCAGTACATCTAAATTCCAACCATTTTGGCACTTAACCCACTTCTAAACTTTTTCTTCATTTTTATGTTATTATATTTCAATAGCATTTATCAACATGAAAAAGGCAGAGACATGATGATATGAAGTGACAATGAGAAACTATCCCACATATTTATTAGAAACCCCAGATTGACATGAAACACTTATCCAAATGGTACTCTGTTGAAGGCTTGGAATCAACATTTACAATAGCATGCAGGTTTTTGTATTAGTAACTAGCAGAAGTAACCCGATCAGTCAGGATTGCTAATTTGTCTTCAACAATATGTTGATGCCAACTCAATTGGCAAACAAACAAGTAAGCATCAGCGATGTTGCATGCAGATTGGTATAGTAGGTCTGTTTGTCAGACTTATTTAGGAAATTCAAGAAACTCACTTTAGTTTGGGTTCTCGAACTTGATTTACATGCGTGCGGTTCTCAGATTTTTTATTTCCTACCCAATGCTGCCTGGTCTGATTCCAGAGAAGAAGACCTGCAAACCAAGAGATCACATAAGATGCTATAAAGACAGCTTGGTATTGTTTAATGTCCAAAAGGGCATCAATCATGACACATGAACAATGATACCTACTAGCTTGCCGGCTCAAATATATCAACATGCAATATAGTTAAGTCAATACACATCTAAGGAAGCAATAAAAACTTGCCATGGTTAACAAACTCAGCGGGTGCATTAGCGTTCCCAGCACCACCATGAGTATCGAGGATCTGATTATTTCTGCTAATTGATGAGATGCTTCCCTGTGACTGAGCTACACTGTTGTCCATATCACATGTACTGGTAGTCCAAGAATCTTCTGATAAACTAGCTTTCCTTGCTGTATGATCTTGAACTCCTACTTCTTTTGACAACTTACTTGCAGAGTTAGTCACTGCAGGCCTAGTATAGCATCCAAGGCAACCACTGCTCTGTTGCAGATGACATAATAATCATATGATTTGATTAAATGACAGACAACACAAAATCAGCTACCAAAGCCTGTACCTAATTATTTCAAACAGAGAGAACATTCTTGAGCACTTCTGCTTAAACTATCAAACAGACACAGCAATGTCAGTTAACTGTTATGAGAAAACCATTCTCATCTACAGCTCCAATAAAATCACAAATAGATTTATGTGTATAAAAAAAGAGACGCATGAAAGAGCAAAAGGTGAATCACATGAACAAATTGTTAAAAAAACCAGCTATTAACAACTAGGAAACTCGTGGACATGGGTAAAAATCCTTATATTTAAAAAAAAATCAGCACAAAAATATAAAAAACACATAACGAGAAGACAAGCATCTTAAAAGCACATAGTTGGTGGACCGTGGAATCAAGAACCATGTACAGAAGGAACAAAACTTCACAATCTAAGTATTACAGGTTCTCTGCTTAGATACAGTGCCCAAATGCTTAGCCTTGTTGTCAATAGAATATTTATTGAACTGCTAATTCAATAAAAAGATTTGTACTACAGAACCGTGAGTTTTGCTCATTATCACCAAATACTTATATGGATAAAAGAGTTGGGATGATTGCTCGAGTTATAAGCAATAATCCGTTACCAGTTAGATTCAAAATAAATTTCACTGTATGTACCATTAGTTTCCAGCAACAGAGTATCAATGTGAGAGTGACTTCCTAGATTAAATTTACAATAGAGTATCAGTGTGAGAGTGACATCCTAGTTTAAATTTACCCTATCCAATCTAACAGAATTTAGAACATTAACATTTGGTTATTGACGATCAGCATTATTAGGCATACAGTAGAGTATCTACTAAAGATGCTGCTTATGCCAAAAGTTGATTAACAGCAGTATGGAGTACACCTAAGAGACGGAGGCTGAATTGTCTAAATTAAGCCTAAGGCAGGTGAAAGAACCACTCATTGACTACCCAATGCCTCAACAACACCTAAAAGTAAAATAATAGACAAGAGAATAACATTCTAGAAGTGTTGTTTCTCTACCATGGTCCTCCAACACATGTAACCAAAACTTTACTAGCCAAATAACTCCTCTGGAACTTTCTGATGGTTGGATCATAATCAAAAGAATCTTTCAACAATTAATTTAAAATAATATAAATGGACTAATTTAACATAAAAGTAGACCAAGTCTCTTATTCAAAACTTATGATCACACACAAGCGGGAAGTTCACTAGAAAAAACATATTATCACAACATCCATCAGGACCACAAAAAATTCCTACTAATGATTTTCCTCAGATTTGTACCAAAATTTTCAAGTCACCCAAAAAATGTACCAAAATATTCTCAGCCAAACCACGAGGGAAGAACGAATTATGTTTGTCAAGTGCGGTGATAGGATAGAATTTATGCACCACATAGTTTCAGCTCAGCACCAAATCTTAGGTTTGAAAGTTGAATTGGTTACAGTGGGATTGCTAAGCAAATGAAAAACATTCCTAGCCATATGACAAAAATTAACAGAAAGCAGCAATTCAACTAACAAATGCCATGTAAATTTTCATAGGCCTAAAGTAAATGATCCACACCCATTTGATTCATTGATCAACATCCTCAACTAAAGCATGTTGGCAATCATTGTTGAAAAGATTCCATAGTGATATTTAGGAATGAAATGTAGTATTTCATTTGACACACTTGAGCTTGTATCTGAATATCACCAAACAGAATCTTGACAATTGTTACAAAGGGCTTGCTGCACATAATGTGTCGGGCAAAGCCAACGTAAAATTTCAAGATGCATAATCTAATATAATCATTGATATTCATTAACATCTCACAATCAACAGACACTAATATTCATAAAAACAAGCTACCCCGAACCACCAAACATAACACAATGCTCAATGCCATCCGATCTCCATTTTCAGCACAAATAGCTCCTAGAATGCGAAAATAAATCACGCATGCTGAAGACCAAAGTTAGTTAATAAATCCCATTCTTTTCAAAAGTTTCCAATAAACCAAACACAATCCATACATTTCACGACTCAAATCTCCCCTTTTTTTCCCTTAATTTTCTCACTAACTAATTAACAAAGCATCTAATCCACCCAACCCCACTGAAAAATCAAGCAAACAAGATTCCAGCTCTCATTCAACCAAACTAATTCCGTAAAACTCAAAAACCCATAAACATATTCCTCTAAGAATCACAAATCCATAACACAGAACCATAGTACTTACACCGTGCATACAATACAAGAACCTTATAAGCTTCAAACCAGATCTGCAGATAACACTTTTTCCTTGAAAACAAAACTCAAATCAGTATCGTATTCCAGGAAAGAAAAATCAGAGATAACTGAAACACAAAAACGGAATTATCCAAGAATAATAACATGAATATATATATATATATATATATATAAACTTTGTCAATAAAAATTAAAGAAAAAAAAACACCTCTTTGTTATGTCTCTCTGTATCTCTTTTACAGGATTACAATTCGGATGGGGTTTACTTTTCTTCTTTTTCTGGTAATTACTATGGGGAAGAGTGAAGACAAGAAGGCTTCAGTGCTGCATTGAACATGCTATATACAGTACAGTCAAGAGTTTGGACTGACCCCCCTATTTTCATTCTTTTTTTTTAATAATTAAAGAAATAATTATTTTTTCTTCAACAACAATAATTATCAATATTATATTAATATTAATATTAATAAATGAAAGTACAGTTTTCTAAACGGCTGTGAATCAATCTCGCTAGGCTCAAGCTGTCTTAACCGTTGATTTATTTTTAATTTAATCAATAAAACATTTATTAGTATGCAACTTAAAATTTTTATTTACCATGTTTAATTATTTAAAAATAATAATTAATTTAAAAATTAAAATTAAAATAAATAATAACTTTTATGTAATTATATATCTTTATTAATAAATAAAAAAAAATTATTTATTAATTATAAATAAAAATTAAAAAAATATATTTTTATTAATTAAATAATAAAATTTTTTTATTCATTGTTAATAAAAAAAAATTTTAATTTATTAATTCAAAAATTTTATCATATTTATTTATTTAACGTAATAAAATTAATTCTCATAAAATTTTATAATAATATTGCCTCCGCACATATCTCAACGCCATTAAATTAATGCTAACTTAATGTAAAATTGGATTAGTGGATAGGTAACCCTCTAATGGAGGGTCCCAAATGTATCCAAATTGGAGACATATGAAAGAATATGATCCAAACCATAAGATATTAGGGAGAAACGTTGTCGTTTTTGTAGCTAAAAAGGATTTGTGTCTACTTAATTTCTCCACAATGGGTGAAAAATAAGCAAAGGTTTCAATTTTCATTATAATTTACGGTGTTAAAATCCTTTATTTATTAGAAATTATTATTAGACTTTGCTATGAAATCATTATGATTATATTTATAACACGTACTACACTTAGTAATTACAATTTTTCATCGTTCGTATTTGTAATATATAATTGGGAAATTTTTTATTTTATAAAAAATGAAAAACCCACAAAATATAATCAATTTTAAACTTGTGTTGCCAAAATAAAGAAGAGATATAGAGCAATCAAGTTACCAAACCATACAACCCCAACCCCTTCAACTCCTTGAAGACCACTATTATACTTCACTCAATTATATAAAAACCAAATCTTCTTTTGTATAAATTATATATACACACAAAAAAAATATATAACATGAATTTGCATGAGCTCGTGCGTACGCTCGTGTATAAATTAATTTAACTTAAATTGAGACGTTAATCTTAAACCATTGATGCGTGCAATTTAAGAGATATATGAATTACAAATTATTAATTTTTTTATTTTAATCATTAAATTTATAAAATTAATGATTTTATATTAATATTAATACATTAAAATAAATTTTAAAAATAAAAAAACCCAACAACCCACCTACCCACAATAAGATTAATTAATAAATAATAAGGTACACCAATTCTAGTTTTGACATCATACACTTGTATTCTTGTAAATTTTACATCAAATAAAGTACAAACTTTTTAATTTTATAGTGTAGACAACCCCTTTTTATCCCATTTAGATTACGTATTAATTAATATGAAATACAAAACTTATGATTATACATATTTTATACCATATTGTAATATAAACTTTATATTATAATATATAATTGTAAATATATATATATGGTAAGAAATATTGTGTAATGTAGTCCAAAGTTGACCATAGAATCCAAGTTCTAGAGAGGTCCAATAATTAATCTTGTCCATAATATTTGCTAATTTGCTCCACCTTTCCTTTTCCTTTGCCAGTGTCTTGTTGATTTAACCCATGAATTGTTAAGAGCCACGAATGGAAAAAAAATATCCCCTTTGAAGAAGCCAAAGGCAACAAGCAAGAGTTGGTTGGTTGGTCAAAATAGTTGGGCTTTGTTGTTTGAAATCGTACAAAAGATCAATCAATTTTGACACTTTATTAACATGTTTTTAAAAAAAAATTTATTAATATAAAATTTAAAATAAATAATATAAAATATAATTATTTAATATAAATAAGTAATTTACAAAATTATTTTACTAAAATTAGTGTATAATTTATGTATATTTATTAAATTAAATATAATTTTTTATTAATTTTTTAAAAAATTATCTATAAATATTATTTTATTAAATTTCAAAAAGAATATTTAAAAATAATCCAAAGTTCCAATTACTTGTACCAAATGTTTTTATTTATACAATAAGATTTGACGTGGAATGGGCTCCATTTTGTTGACTAATGAAGTTCAAGGTATGGAAATCAATGGCTACCATGGGGAAAAAGGAGAAGTTTTATGAGATATTAGCATTTACACACAGAAAATTTGGAGCTGAAAGCAACCAATTTTGCCCAATATTTGTTATTGAAAACACAAACATTAATTGGACAAAATTAAGTTCTACCATTTACAATTCTTCATTTACATACAATAAGATGTTATAATCTTATGATCAATATGAACACTCCATTCTGTGAACTCTGTCCCTGAGAATTCCGCTGTACAAAGCAACCCGATTTGCTGGCATTCCTGGAATTTCATTCCTGCAAATTCTGTCAACTTTCTTGGTAAATTTCTTGATCTTTTCTTTCCTGTATTCTTCTCCATTTCCGGCCGGGTCCTTCACATTCTCTGCAAAATGCACTCTCTTCTCCTTCCTCCTCCTCTTCCTCTCCTCTGCCCACACAAAAATCAGTTAATAAACAAAACAATCAACGAACTTGATAGAATTTTATCGGAAAACAGAGAGAAGGGGAAGTTTGAAGTGCCTGTATACAAGCAAGAACGCAGAGTTTGCTCTGGAGGATCCTGGGAATCGGATTTTGGCTTGGAGAAAGCGAGAAAGAGAACAGTGCTGGAAACAACCATGGCAGTGGCTAAAACAACAGACTGGGAATTTAAAATACTAGACATATTTGCAATAAATACAGAACCCAGAAGGAGAAAGGGGAAAACTTTGTGCTGGTTTATAGAAGAAGACTGAGAGGGAATTTATACATATACAGTTGGGAACAGTGTGTGAATTCAGAAATGTGACGCGGGGATTAAAGAATAGACGTGGGAATCTGGATTTTTCGGTGGCTTTAATCAGACGAAGTGGGTCTTGGGTTCTGGGTTTCTGTTGCTGTTAGTGCACCACACGGAATAGCAAAAGCTGAAGTGAGAAAAGCACTTTTTTGAGAAGTCAGTGGTCAAACAGTGGTTGAGTTCTAGAAAGTGGAATGGGAATTTGGTCAGAGAGAGTGTGTTGATTGTGTCTGGAAATTTGTAAGAAATCTATGGACTCAGGAAACAATGGTTGAATATGATTGGTTAGCTGAGTGGTTGGCTTCTTTAAAGTCATTATTTATTATTATTATTGGAACCACTGCAAGTGATCATGGCCAATCAGATTATTTAAATTGAAAATTCTTAAACCATATTTTTCAATTATTTATACAATTAAATCATGGAATACAAAAGGTGAAAGTTAGATACCCTATCCATGATTGTGAATAGAAAGATCTGAGTGGTCTATCAGAATACCCATAAAAGGAACAGGCGCATTGGATAGAATCTTATCCTCAACCACATTTCACCACACTGGATGCGCACCTCACAATAATGCAAATGGTCGGCCGCCACGTGTCCAATCAATCATGTAGAACTATATTTACAATTGCCCGACAAAGAACAGCCACTTCCAGACTGGAACTATTACTTGGTGTTTGATTAACCAACCAGCTATTAATGTAGTAATTAACAAATGCATAATCTAGGAAAAGGAGAATAAACACAATGAACTCAAATAAATACCAAATTCACCAAGTTTACACCAGTCAGCACCAAAATCACACAACTTCACATCTCTGTAAAATCCTGGTATGAACACCGCCACCCTCGCAGAAACATAATGCCACATCTGCTGCACGCTCTAATACCATATGATTTATTGCTATACTAACACAACTAGTAGTTTAAAACTGGGACAAAGTGAGAAAGTTTATTATTATTTAAGTACGGCGAATGATATTTAAGTGGTCAGGATTGGGGGCATGTAATCTGATTTAATACCGAGCACACGAGCCTTGGTATCGGGGAAAAACTCGACTCCCGGCAGTTCGGTGACGTCTCCTTCACTGTCGATGCCAATGGGGTAGCGGAGCAGGTGGCCTGGCAAGTCATGCTCGAGCGATTCATTGGAATACAGGTCCCAATACTTGTCAGCAATTTGGTTGACCTTCTCAACACATTCAACACTTTCAGGCTGGAGGAACGTGTCATCGAGCATGCCCAGGTGCTCGTACCACAATGACATGCGGAAGCCATGGATCTGGCCACGTGCAGGCACTCTGGTTGACAAATGATATGGTTGGAAGCCTCCCATGGCTATCTCAGAGTCCCTGGCACCATCCATGGATCGCTGATTGATGTTGGCAGATCCAATAATAATGTATTCATCATCAACTGGAAAGGCAAGTGTGGTTAACCATATGTCATACAAATATAGGAACACGGCAAGAGAGAAAGATCTTTTAAATTAAACAGACTTCCCCATCTTGAAAGTGACTTAGATGAGAAGAAGAGTGAATTCTCTGTATTTATCAATCAGCTAGCATGAAATAGAAAAATAATCAAAAGACTAATATAAATCTAAAAGTAACTTACTGATCATCATCTTGGTATGAACATAGATCATGAATCGTCTGGCTTCCTGGGCTCTAATGTAGTCTGAATCAGGTTCTGGCCTTTCTGAAGGTTCATATTCTCCACTTCTCTTCACCTCCCGGTTCCCAAGGCAGAAGAATGTCAAATAGTTCCGGGGATCCTCCTCAATGCCCTTTGCTCTGAGAGCCTGAACAACATCCTTATACATCATGTCCATTGTCCTTCTCTGCCAATCTAATATTGCCTGAACTGAACCAGACTCTGGGATCCCCTCAGGCCACATTGGGACAACAACATAGACAGTGAATCTCTCACCAGCCTCAATTTTACTAACAATCTTAAGTGAGAGCTCCTTGGGAATTAGATGCAAAGCATTAATATCCTCGGCCTTAATATCATCAGCACTCCAAGCAAATGAGCTTCCAAGAAAATACTGATTTTCAATGTAGATAAAATTCTTTGCACGCCTAATAGCATGAATATAAGCATCCTGAATGCTTCGATCGATGATATTATCCTTTCCACTGATAAGCCCAGCTCTGGCTGCATCTTCAGGTGTCTCTGGGAAGCCAAAAGCAGCTCCACCATCAATGGATCTAAACAACTGCACATTCCATATATCATGATCCTCTGGGAACAAAACTGGAGATGGAGGAATCATGATGTCTCCAAGTTCTCTCAGATGCACAAGAACATCCTTCCCACCCTGTTTCCTCCATCTCTGTTCAAAATTAAATAACACATCCCAAGCAATGGGACCTTCGAGGCGGGAGTGAATGTCATGCCAGGGTTCCCTTGGACCACCTTTTGTAATTGCAGCACCATTGAAGTTTGGTTGATGGAAATCATCATGGTGTGCTGTGTCTAGTGTCCTGAAAAGGGAATGGAAGGGAGTATCATATCTCCCATCACAGAGATCAATACCTCCAACGAAACTCATAATTCTCCTCCTTTCTGTATCCCCATTGGGCATCGGACTGTCCACAACCACTATCTTCTGGTGATGAGTGAACATAGTGGAGATTTGCATATCTTGAATAATGCTACCACCATCATCAGGATTACGGGGACATAAGATGCAATGGACATCAGTACCATTGAAGAAATTTGCGGTTTCTTCATCGTGAGTAGCCATCAGGCCATCCTTCTTAAGGAAACCAACAGAGGTTCTATCATCCCAAACAAGCAAACAAACCCTAACACCTTCAGATGCCTTCTTCTTCAGCAGTTCTCCCAGCGTGATGTCTCCTCCGGGCTTTGGCCTCCTTGAGTCCCTTATCAAGGAAATTTCAGTATACACAGACCAGCCAGTGATGTAAATCAAATGTTGTGCATTGGTGATTGCATCAAAAATATCTTCCCAACATCTGTGAGCCTCGTAATATTTGCCTCCAGCAAGAGGAATTTTAGGAACAAAATTATCTGGGATATGAGCATCTTGGTAAAGAGAAACCCTACATCCTTGTCTCTGTGAGAAAAATGTAAAAGGTACCCCAGGATATTTAGCACTCCTGATGCCCCGAGACCAATTACGGTCTTTTGTTACTTCAAAATATTGAAGCTTCACATGAATCTTTGAACCTGACTCTAACGGATTTTTATCTTCATCTAAGATCTCAATCCATTTATCAACTTCTTCCCCATCTAACACTTCTTCAACAGGTACATAAGCCCTTCCAATGAGAGTTGCTCCAATAGGATTATCATCCTTGACAGTGAAAATGATATTTGAAGCCATATGAGCACAGTAAATGTGAAATGACTCATACCACCTAGGATTGGAAGCCTCATTGTCCAACATTCTGGTCCTCCCAACTCTAGCCTTTTCTAGATCAATAGTAGCATAGAGTTTACTAACTCCTTTGCCAAGTTTCAAAAGCTACAAAAAAGGATGGTCAATTAGAAATTGAAGACAAGTAAATGAGATTAAGTTGACAATTTGGAAAATGAATAAAGATTGCATCAAAAAGTACAATCAAGCCCACGATGAATGGACAATTGTAGCCCATGATGGGGCAATCAATCCTAGATTAAGTTAGGGATAAAAATTCCAGCCCATAATCCTGCAAGAAGTTCTAGTCAATGTTGAGGTTAGAAATTCAAGCCCCTTTTTTTTTCCAACAAGATTAATTCAGAAGCTTTCTGTTTGAAAAGGGATACATATCTTCAGATCATATTTAAAAGCAAAAATGAATACACAAAGTCAATCATGTAAAACTTATTCATCTGGTAAGATCTAAAGGTAGTATGAATGGTCTTGAGAACAATTGACAAAAGTATTCTATGACAATATGCAAACTTGTTCATAACCATTTATAAATCTGGTCTGGTACAACTGTAATATAAGAGAACAATAAAAATGACATACAAGTCCACATTTGAAGGCATTCCACCAAGGAAAAACTCTCACTAGTTATTCATATAAAGCTGTATCTGAGGTTTCATAGCTTCACAAAGTCCAAGAAAAAAGCAAAAAAATCACAGGAAATACAAAGGAAAAGATTAAAAGCCAAAGCTGTGTAATGCTCTTCATGAAGGAGAAAACGTCAGTGAAGTACAAAATCTGGCAACAAAACTTCCGAATAAGAAAAAGAAATCCACTTTCCACGTTTTAAATAATTGACCATAGTGGTCATCTTGATATTTGGACACTAATCAGAGAAATGTCTGGAATTAAATTGTCATGGCAGCATGGGAGTGATCAATTACAAAGAAACAGGCAGAAGCAATTACTACTCGGTATTGAAAATCAGCACAGATCAAATCAATGGGGTGAGAATTGTGAGATGTGCCAATATCAACAATTCAACATGATTATTTTCCAAACAGGAACATAGCAGATAAACTTCAAACAAGCATTTTTTTTCGTTGCACCAGAATTAACGAGCAATTGCATTGAGAAAAACTCGTGTAAATTTAATTTGAGGCTGGGTAGACATAATAAGTTTGAAAATACTTAGCTGAACAATGAAAGCAACTTGATTAGACCAATTAGTGAATTAGAGATGCTATACCAAATATATCACTTCACTAACTCATTTAGTTCACTCAAACTTTTTTTTCTTTCCAGTTAATCACTATCCACAACTAGAATTCACCCATCAGTCGAATTTAAATTACTATCCTAAATCAAGATTGAAAAAAAAACTCAGATCACCATTTAGAAACAGGTATCAGTCAATCAAAAGAGAAACTATGAGATCAAATGGCATACGTTGCGGAAAAAGTGGCCTCCACCACCACTTTCAAGATGATCCACTTCATAGATCGTAACATGTAAAGTCCCATGTAGCAAAATCTGCGCCATTTTTTTACCTGGAACAATCACAAAACTCAAAATTAGATATCTACGAAACAGGATCACAGCTTCTTTGTTTCTGCTTTTCAAAATGGGTATCTTCCATCTGTACCAATCACAAAAGTCAAAATCCAATGTCTACAAAAGGGATCACTGCTTTTTCGTTTTATTTATCCTAAATGAGTAAATCAAATCACACTTACGAAAAAAATTTTAACTTTACAAAAACAAACAAAACAAAAACTAAACCCAGGTGACGAAACTTAAACAGAATGGAAGACCGGATCACCAAAGCCAGAGATAACAGATTCAAAATAGATGGAAAAAAGAAAAAAAGTAAAAAAGAACACTAACTTGGATCGAAGAAGATATGGAAAAATCTAATTTGGCCTTAGAATAGAAGAATTCAGGATCTGATAGGAGGTTTTGCAGTGAGCATATATAACACGCAGAATGTGAACCACACTAACGAGAGCAGCTAATAAGATCCCGCAGGAAGTTCTTCGGAGCTTTTAGTTGTGTGGCAAGAAAATGGCCATTACATTTTGTTTAATTATTGTATGGTCCTTAACTCTTTTGCTTTTCGCAAAGATACCATTAATTTTCGCACCTCTTTCAAATGAATATTATAAGTTGACACTTCATGATATAAATATCATATTTCATGTTATAAGTAAGACATCACATGAAGAAAAATTGATTATTATTATTAATTTAATTTATTCAATAAATTTAATTACATGTAATTTTATTATATCATTTGGAATTAATAATTATCATTAAAAATAATCGGACAAATTAGCATAGTTTCATCGACTTAATATTAAACATATAGGCAAACTCAATTCAAGTTTATTAAAAATTTACTTAGAAGATTAATTGAAAATATTAAAATATGGTAACCAACTAATTATTAACAAATTTTAGTACAAAATGCTGAATAATATAAGATAAAACGTAATTGTTTTAGAATATAGGGCATATTACAAATATTACAAAACATAGGGACTTTAGACAAAAGTTTATATCTCAAAAGGAATATTGTTATTATAATTATTTCACATGGTGTAGGCGAATCGCGGATCCCAAAGTATTTTTTTTTAACTAATTGAGATTAAATTAATTAATTAATTAAAATAATGTTAACCGATAGTTTGTAAAAATTATTTAATTGGATTAAAAAAATTATTTAATATATTATTATTATTCTTTTAATCTCTATAAAAAACTTTTTAAATAAAATATAATTAATTCACGTTAATTTATTTTTTTCCGAGATAAAGGGGAAAAGGAGATAATTATTATTTTTATATTATTTAAAAATATTTTTAATATCAAACGAATGTCAAAGGTGATTTAGATTTTAGAAAAAAAGAATTAATTAAAACAAGACAAAGTAATAACTTCATAATTTGGAAATGGTTTAAGAGAGAGACACGTGTTAGTCCAACAAGTGGATATGAATTATTAATTCATTAACGTTCGAAAACGATAAAAAGTATTGCAATTTCGTCCACAACTGGCCCTCACTCGCCGGTTCCACCAAGCCGATTGACTGATACTCTGTCGTTTTGGTCAAGCTTCAAGATTCAAGTTTCTTCTAAAACAAATGGAAATTAATTATTATTATTATTATTTACCTTTTACGGTTTACACGCTCATCACACGTTAATCGCGCGAATATAAGATCTGTCGCAGGAGAAGGTGGGCCCTACGGTCATAACTTTCTATCCATGTGGCTGAAAGATAAGCTTGCCGACATGGAGCCGTGGTCGGCGATGTCTGATCAGACGTTGGAAATGAGAGTAGTAGTCAAATCAAGTACCTTCGTGATGATAGTAAAATGGTAGGATAGACCCCCATTTTAAAAGTCTGTGTATGATGACATGACTACCTAACTTACACCTCCCATTCCCCCGTCTTTTTGCAACTCTGTCTGATTTCCAACGCCCCATGTCACGTGAAGTTACCAAAGGTTGATTTTCGGCACGTGACGTCGACTGGGCCGCGTTTTTGGGCCTAAAATAAGAAAATATAGAGAATTATCGTTTGACAGTCCTTAATTTCTTTCAAAAAGTTTGAAAATATAATAGAATTAGGTCATCGTTAGATAGATAGATCTCCTGTTTAATTTAAAATTAATAATAATTATTATTATATAAATATAAATTTTTATATGAAATTTAAAAATATAACTTATTATAATATAAAATTTTTTATAATTACATAAATATTATTTTTAAATAAAATATTTCTATTAAAAAAAAACACCTGAAATTTGCTTACTTTGAAAGTCCACTTTCCTAAACCTTAGCTTCTAGATAAGCTACCGAACTAAAACCTATGGCATGGCAATTTGAAGTATGAACCGGTTTTTGACGGTTTGTCAAAGGTTCGAGATACGCGATGATGTCCGACCCTGTTAACGCCGGTCCACATGACTCGACTTCTTTCCTTGCATTTGAAAAGAGTCCATTGACTCAACAACTAGTTATATATTTATTCATAATTTTTTTTTAAAAAATTCATTAAAGTATTTATTTTAAAATGTTTTATTATGAAAATTATATTATAATATATTAAAATATATAATTTACGTTATAAGATTATATATTATATTATATTATATGTAAAAATAAAAAAAATTAATTATAATTTTAATATATTAATTATATAAAAAATATATATTAAAATTATATTTTAGTATATATTTTAAATTTTATATTAATTATTTTAATTTTTTTTTATTATATTTCAAATTTTATGTTAAGAATTTAAAATTCAAGATATATCTATTTGAACTATTTTAAAATTTAATTTTTTTTAAAATATTACATTAATATAAATAAAATTGTTTTTTAATATTAATTCTAATGTCATGTTGGATCAAATTTAACAAGAGAAGTTGCAATTTCATCACATTGGGATATGTTGTCGGTAGGAATTGCAAATTTAGTGTTCAGTACAAACCTTTTTCGAAGAAGATAAGTCTGTCTGCCATCCTTCATGAAATTAACATTCACCGCAGGGATATCCAAAGTACTGTTAACACAACATCAAATTTATGACTCACGAGCATGCCGATATTGACACATTCATCTCATAAAATCTTATGAATTTTCGTTGAATCGATCCTTCAACTGATGGTCCACAAAGAAGACATTATTGTGGATTATCATACGCAAAAAATTTGCTTGGGATTCATTGATCTCTGTAAAGATGAAATGAATCCAACCATTTTTCTTGTAGTTTAGTGCAAAAGATGGAAGGAAAAAAACCCTAGCCAAGCCCACACTAGCGGGCAATCTTGTGTCAATAATGGTGTATGTAAAGCAAAAGGAGGAGAAAAGCAGGAATTCATTGCTAAATAAAATTCTAAATCAGTACACAGTATACCCTTAACAATTGAGGACCACAAAATTTTAGGCTATCTTCAGTCAATAATGGTGTAAATGTGCAAGTTGCAATAATGTTGTATCTACTGCTCCTGTCTGTACTGTTATCCTTCAGCTTTTTTCTTATATTTTTGTCCCACAGCTTGCCAGTTTGAAGATACTTCTTCCTTTTGTTCTTTTCGTTTTCTCTCCTAGGTCTGCTTCTTCACAATCATGGTACAATCAAAGAAGTTCAGAGGTGTCAGGCAACGCCATTGGGGCTCTTGGGTCTCGGAGATTCGTCATCCGTTGCTGTACGTACTCTGCTCAAATTACTATATAACCATATGTTTCCTTAACTAGTTGTCTTTTCTTTCGTTCGTCTGTTTGTATTTTTGTAGCTTATACACTTCCGGTTCTGCAGGAAAAGAAGGGTGTGGCTTGGGACATTTGAGACTGCGGAAGAGGCAGCCAGGGCATACGATGAGGCAGCAATTCTAATGAGTGGACGAAATGCTAGGACAAACTTTCCGGTTGTTGCAAACCAGGAAGGAAATGATCAGAATTCTATATCATCGTCTCCTACAGCACTTTCTTCTAAGCTTAGTGAAAAGTTGCGCAAATGTTGCAAATCCCCATCTCCTTCTCTGACTTGCCTGAGGCTTGACACCGAGAGTTCCCACATTGGAGTCTGGCAGAAGAGAGCCGGGTCTCGTTCTGATTCGAACTGGGTTATGACAGTCGAGTTAGAGAAGCAAAATGGGCAAGCATCGGGGCCGAAATCTGGGGCGGAACCTCACGCGAAAGAGGTGGATCACGTAGGACAAGAAGTTGGCGGTAGTGGTGGTGGATTAGACGAAGAAGAAAGATTTGCACTGCAAATGATTGAAGAATTTCTGAATAGAAACTGATGATCATCCTGTTTAAAGCAATGTTATAAAGCCAGGGACAAAACAAGAATAAGGGGAAAGCTTCCCCATGCTGTCCTACTGATTTTCTCAGCGTTTGTTTGACAGTAGTTATAAATATTGGGTGTTTATTTCCCAGATGTAAAAGCTATTACTTACCCTGGAACGTTCGATAAACCTGTCTTCAACGTTAACGTATGCTTATCCCATGCATGATAATTACTTGATCCTTGTAACAATCTTGGCCACAAATAGGAGAACAAATACCAAATTGACATGCTGCATCTCAAAATTCTCTTGCTATATAGACCATATGATCAATCAAAATCATCAGAAATATGTATCTAACTTCATCGATAGTGATATATGTTCTATGGTAATCAAGCTACTTCCCTTAGTTTGATATTGATCATGTGATTTATATGCACTGATTGTCATAGATTCAGCAATATATCCAATGACATCGAAAGCTATATAACATATCACATATGTATGCATCCATGTTTGCATGTTAATTATTAATAATGTTATGACATGTGTGATTATACCGATAAGGACATCTTACTTAATTATTTCCCAACATTGGGTCCGAATTTGCTGTTGGAGCTAGTGCAAAATACCCAAAATAAAGCAAGCTCACGGTGACTGCATAATGAGTATGCATAATTAATGTGAATATTATGCTAATTTCCACTCATCTTTAAAAATTAATCGAAACAATGCCGACATGTAAAATTCACATTCAAGTAATGTATTATCGATTATTTTAAATACACAAACTTATTAATAAAAAATGTTATTTTAATTATTATATCAATTTAAATATAAATTATCTTAAAAATAATTAAAAATTCATGATTTTTTTAAAAAGAAGAAAAATATTTTATGTACTTGATTTGTATGATTTTTACTAGAAATAAATCATGATATATGAGCGTAAGAAGCCTTGAAAACTTGTAAAAGTCACTCAACATTCATTCAAGACCATAACCATATGAAAATTGTATGTGGTTGGGATTCATTAATGTGTAATGTACCTATACAGCTAGGCTTAACTCAAGGCATGCATTCACTTACATTTCAAACAATATCATACAAGGCTAAGAATAAAAAAATTTGACCATAGAGATTAAACCCACCTAAGTTTGTTGCTTCATCATCAATAATTGATTTCCATTTTGCTTAGTTCTTCGTTATAGCTTAGGGAGGTTGGTAGCTTTGCCTTTCAATTTTCCTCTTTTGACGGGGCTATTGTACAAATAGACTTTGAGCAATTAATTCTTGCTAATTTATGTTGTTGATGATGGTGGGATTCACATTAGTAAAGTATATCTTAGTGGGTTAATTAGCAACAAACTTTAACATTTGCTAATCTCCATTTTCTCCAAGAATGGAATAAGTTTAACACTAATGATTATCGCTTAAATATACAGATACTATGTTACACTAAAAATATACAAAATTTAAATAACTAAATATGATTATATTACATTAATATAGCATAGAACGATTGTAATTATTTATTCTAAAGGAAGGAACTATGAGGGTACATATATGTGTCCTTACACTAATTTTTTTTTAAATAAATGATAAATTGTATTTAAAATATGAACGAAAAATTGAAATATATAATAAAAAAATTAAAATATAATTAATTAAGATATGAACAAAAAATTTAAAATAAATATATATATATTAATATATTTATAGATAATTTTTTATTTGTACGTATATATCAACTTAACTATAATTATATCATGTTAAGGCACAAAATTTAATACTTTAATACGAGAAATAAATTTTTATGTGTAGGGTAATGTACGTATAATAATAATAATAAAAGTATTTATGGGATCGACAAGTAGATGGCTTGATGTACGATGTACATTGATGAATAGTCCTCGTCATTTGTACTATTCTCATGCCAATTCACTATCAAAATTCCATCGTCCAACCATATAGTATTATTGCTATCAAATAAAGAGAGCTTTAATTTGGGAGGAGTTGTAGCTATGATTCTACAGTAGCATTTTCATGAATGGTTCCTACCTTTCATCTACTTCCTCCTAAGATCTGGTGCAATGGGGTTTTGTTTTGTCATTGAATGAATGATTTCTGAAACTTCATTCAATACATGAGATGATGGGAAAGAGGACTTGGGTTGTTTTCATGCATGTGAATATGTGATGTTATGGTGCAAGCCATGGCACTCTCAATTGTATTTTAGGAATTTTAACATAAAATTTTTAAAAAAATTAATATAAAATTTTAAAATATATTTTATATAATATAAATATAACATAAAATTCATGATCACGACTAATAAAGTTTGAAAATTTATGAAAAATATAGTTGATGATTTAAGAAACTCAAATAAAAAAATGTAATTTTTGGGAATACTTGTTAGGACATAACTTGCAATATGGTATGGTTGTTGTATTTCACACTAATCCAAATATGGAACAAAATTATGAACTATATGACATTTTAAGGGAAATCATCGAATCCAAACCAACCCGACCCATCAGTTCCGACGCGGATCAAGTTCTAAGCCGAAACCCCTACAAAGAAAGAACCAAGCAAAACATCCTTCGATCTATCCACATAATTCGGCGGAAAGAAGAGGACTAAAGGCTTAAATTTTCAAAATGATACTCGCAGTGTTATTCGCTAATTCTGAAGGCAACATCCTTGTTGAGAGGTAAGCTTAGATCTGCACTGTATTTTTTTTTCAAAATCTTGTAATCAGATAGCAGATGTTAACTCCGATATTTTTCTTTGAAATTGTTATTTAAGAATACCCTTTTTTTTGGATATCGTGTTTGATCTTCAATGGGGTTTTTTATTTTTGTCGAAATTTAATAATTTCATTGTCTTTTTTGATTAAATGGGTTCATTGTATATTATTAGAATATCAATGTTTTGGTTGCACTTGTTTAATTCATAAGGAATTTGAGTAAAAAATATGAACGAAACTGGTGAATGAAAATCACCAATTTGGTAAATTCTGTTCTTATAAGAGAGGGAAAGAAATGAGAATTAGAGGAATCCTCAATTGTTGTAAAATTTGTAAATTTCTTGGTTTTTGGGATGGTTGGCTGTGTTGAGAGATGACAATTGCTGAAAATGGAGTTTTAAGCTGTGTTTTGGTTGATGAAAGTTGTTAATTTCTAGGTTCTTGGGATTGTTGACTGTATTGGGGGGTCACATTTGCTGAAAATGGATGTTTAAGCTTAGAGATTTTGGTTGGTGGATGTGGGCATTACAATTATGTGCATCCATATATTGGTATGAAATAAATGTCAGGTTTACCAACCAGAACAAACTCTCCGACAGTTTACATGAGTTATATTATGCGAGTTAGCAAATATCAGCACTTTTAAGTTGGAGTAGGATCAAATTATGTAGTTTAGGGATAGAATTTTTGACAGTTTGGATACAGAGTTTAATGACAACACTCGTGTTTTAGTATCCAAGTGTCCTTATTTTCTGATTTTGATATGCAGAGGGATGCTTATTACTGATGAAATGCTTTTAATTATTGTAAGGTTAGGTGGAATCATACTATGATGGAATTGTAATATAGCTTTGGGATAGAGTGGAGGCATTTTATATGGTTTGATGTGCTTGTTCTTGTGGGTGGTATAAAACTGTAGGCTGTCAATATCTGTTGAAAGCTTTGGTTACCGTGCTTCCTTTATGGCTTTGGCCATGCATTAGATCCACTCTTGTGTGAAACATTGTTATAGTGTCTCTGCATCACATTGTTTACATGGATGGGCTCTAGGAAAGCTTGGCAGTAATTTTGGGCCTTACTGTAATAGGGCATTCAGTGGGTTGTTGATCAGTAAGAATAGAGGTCTGTGTGGGTGAGAAGAATCTATCCCTTTGTAAGGAAATTAGTTGTGAGATTTTAAAGTTGCTTCCTTGATGAAAATAAAACGTCTTTCTACTAATTTGGTCTCTCGTATGAGGTGACATGCAATTTCTTGCTTTACACATGGAAAATGAGTTTGATGTTGCTCTGCTTGATACCATGATAGAGGAATTGACTTGAAGATCAATCTCTTGTTGCAGGTTTAATGGAGTTCCCGCTGAGGAACGGCTACATTGGCGATCATTCCTAGTTAAACTGGGAGCTGATAATCTTAAAGGTGTCAAAAATGAAGAGCTTCTTGTTGCTAGCCACAAGTATGTGTACCCTTTCACATATTTAAGTATCAAATGTGAAGAGATTTTGTTTGTTTAGAAAACAACCTTTAGTCCACCCTTGGACATATATGGGGGACATTGTGATTTGTAAACTAATTTACTTTATTTGTTTTCCTTTCTGCCTTAAATTATTGAACCATTGCAGGAATAATATTTTTCTATTTAATTATAACTGAAAATGGCTTGATTAAATATAATTCTTTCTGTCTTTCCATCAGGTCTGTCTATATTGTTTACACAGTTCTTGGTGATGTCAGCATCTTTGTTGTGGGCAAGGATGAGTATGATGAACTTGCTTGTAAGTATATATATTTTTTTCTTTAAGTGTGTGATGCAGTTCATACAAGGTTAGGAAGAAGTCATTAAACATGCTGGTGCCTAATATGTAATGCATATTCATTATGAATGGACCATCCGATTCTGCATCTTGCAGGTCCCTTTGGTAGTTCTTTAAGTTTGAATGAATTACAATCTGAAGTAATCAATTGATCCTGTCTTTTACATGCTTTGTTTCTGCTGGTTCAAATCCATAATTAGTTTTAAGACTGCTTGCTGTCCTTTATGAAAGAGCAGATTTGTTACATTATGAACATAGTGGTGCTATAATTTAACACTGAAATGAATGAATTATAACAATTTTCTTCTTTTCCCTGTAGTGATTTTAGCATTTGTGTGGATTGTGATGCAGTGTATGTTGTAATTGGCTAGATAGTACTAGTGTCAGTTATGTTGATTTTGATGTGCTAAGAGCCTTCATGCTTGATTTATCACTAATTGTTTTCCACCTGTTTTCCTGCAGTGGCAGAAGTGATATTTGCTATAACCTCTGCCGTGAAAGACGCATGTGGAAAGATTCCGACTGAGCGCCTTTTCCTGGATAAGTATGGAAAGATATGCTTATGCTTGGATGAAATAGTTTGGAAGGTGAGTTGATTAGTTGAACAGTGTTAATATATGATAAAATTGATGAGAAATCTGGATTTATGTGGATTTGTCCAAGAAACATTTTGATGGTTTGTATAATAATAATGCCAACAATAATTGCATTACATTTTGCATTATGGAGATAATCATTATTGTAGAACTTTTGTCTCATTTGTATATCTATGTTGTTATAAGCATGTTGTCAAATACTTCATATTTGGTAGACCCATCACCTATATGCTATTGGGCTTTTATATTATGGGCATGGAGGTCAAGGCTTATAGCAAGTAATTCTGAAGTTCCTGTATCATCATTGTATATATTCATTGGAAAACCAAAATTATTGACCTTTGCAGTGTACAATCTATGTATTTTGTAGTCATCTTCAGCTTGGGGCTGCTATTCGTTTTGCTTTCCTATCATTTGTGTATCATTTTGCATTATTTCATGTAGATGTTGTCCTTGACCTTGTATCTATTGACTATTTTAAAGGGATTGCTGGAGAATGCAGAGAAAGACAGAATCGGAAGACTTGTAAGACTAAAACCTCCTAACGAGTTCTAAACTCTAAATTGAAGTTTTAAAGGGATTGCTGGAGAATACAGAGAAAGACGGAATCAGAAGACTTGTAAGACTAAAACCTCCTAATGAGTTCTTACCTCTAAGTTGAAATTTTAAAGGGATTGCTGGACAATACAGAGAAAGACAGAATCAGAAGCCTTGTAAGACTAAAACCTCCTAATGAGTTCTAAACTCTAAATTGAAAGCTCAGTGGCATCACCAATCATTTCAAGATGTGAAGATCTTTCTTTTCTACAATGTCATTTCTCCTCACAGCTAGGCATTGTAAATCTCTCATCGTTGAGCGTTGTGAATGACTTCTCTGTCATTTTTTGAAACCTATTTTGTAACTTCTTTTTGTATTCTCCGATAGGTTGGTATGAATTATGAAATTTCTGAATTAATATGTGAAATTGATTAGGAATTTTTCATCAAGTTTTTCAAGTTACAATGTAATGTTCCTTCTTCATGATGAGACAGAATGTTATCCTCTTGATAATTTGGCTTTAGTTCAATGGACAAATCTTACCAACGCGAAGCTGTACTTGTACTAACCAGTACAAGCGATATCTCGGCAACGAGATTGAGATCTTCTATTCAGTAAAATAGCAACCTGCCTGCCAATTTCTGTTGATTATCTATTGTTTGTTCTTAGCAAATTTGGCACTGAAATACCTGAGAAAACAATGCGCTTGACAGCAGAAAATGAATCCAGGGGCAAAACTTAGATGCAGAAACATGATCGGTACTTGTTCTCTGGCTTGTTACTCAGCATCGTTCAGTAGAAAAAAATGTAATTCCTTCAAGCACATTGCAACTGGCAGACAAAAGATTATTAAAGACAGCTGGGGGATGTGACGTAGCTGAGAATATTTGGAGAAAGAATACAGAATATACTGCACACATAAATTCTAACGCATACGACTATGATCATATATGAAATCTGATCGCATCGATTTTAGGAATATTCGGGAGTGATTTGGGTATTTGTAACAGTAACAATGGAATCTGCAGTATATTCTGAAGCATCTATTTCTTGTATCGATTGGTTGAAGGAGTCAAGTTTGAGAAAATTACCTGAAGCAATGGGATATGCTGCGTTATTGGCTCTATAAATAGTTCTGATGATTTGATTGAGGCAAAAAATTTTGGCGATGAAGTACGGGAAAAGGCTTCGGAATGAAGTGGAGACAAGCTTACCGGAATGGAGAGGTGAGTTTATGTCTTACAAACTGTTGAAGAAACATTTGAATTTGATTGATCCTGCTCCTAGAAATTCCATTGAAGATCTTTTAGAAGCTGGAAATGGAAGAGATGACGTGAATTTAACGAGGGTGAACATTGGTTTCACCCAATTGTTGGATGACGAGCTGCAGAAGGTTAATACATTTTACGTTGACAAAGAGGAAGATTACATTATAAAATTAAAGGTACATGCATATTCCTTCACGTTAGATATCAGTTTAGCCTCTGACCGTTGTTTGCAGCGGCAGGCAGGCGGCAATAGAAAAATGAGAATGTCGCATGATTGATCTGTCATTTTGTTATGTTGCTTAGTGAAGAAAAGAATTTACTAATTGAAGGAGTTGGCCAATGGTTGGCTTATTAATTGCAGGAGATGAAAAACAGAGAAGCAAACTTGGACTCTAGAGAGGAGATGTTAGATTTGCAAAGGGATGTTTTAGATTTTCATGCAGAAATGGTTTCTCTGTTGCATTTCAGTTTCCTCAACTCCACGGGTATCTTTTCTTTCCTTTACATAAGAAACATGGGTTTGTCTATGTTCAACAGCTATTGATATATCCAATTTTTGTTTTTCAATTTTTGTATTATGATTTTAAATTTTAAATTTATATTTCAAATAATCCGAAGGAACATAGAAACTTTAGTAGAATGAAATCACTAGTATTATTTCTATGATGCAAAGGATTATTAGGGTTTGTAAAGATTTGCATGAACTTCAAACTTAATTTAAACAGGATTCGTGAAGATAGTAAAGAAGCACAAGAAACGCGCAGGCAGTCCAATTGTGCAACTTTCCTTCATGCCAAGGGTCATAGAACAGCCTTTCTTCTCCACTGATTTGCTTTACAACCTTATGAAGGAGTGTGAAGCCATGCTTTATCGTCTTTTCCTCGCCGGCAAACCATAAGTACAACATCTGAAGTTTCCCAGTAGATGTATCCATTGTTGAATTTCTACAAAGGGGAAAGAAAATCTTTCTTTGGAGAGATGCTATCTGTGTAGTTGTTCTATACTTTAATCATATGTTTCCATTGTATTCACTTTCTTATAGCTTAATTAATAGAGAATATATAGATGTTAAACATGTAGCCATCAACAGATTTACTTTCCTCAATCGTTGGTCCTCCCTTTTCTGCTTCTCCAATCTTACCTACAAAATTTCTGAGATCAAAAGTGTCAAGGTGTCGAGGTAGCTGACAATAACCCCTTTGATATTTGAATTAGAATAGAATTTGATTTCACACACACACACAAACACACGCAGAGACACTACATTTATTTTTCAGTTTGATTAAGGATCTGTTTATGAAAAGGACCAAGTCATGGCCTCTGATTTAGATGCTTGGCAGCAGCATAGCCAGAAACAAGTGATGACAACATCGGACAGAAGAACTAATTATTGTTTTCTTTTTTGAGCCTTCTTCATTGATATATGCGAAATTGATGAGGATTTTTTTTTATCATGTTTTCCAAGTTTAGTGTAATGTTCCTTCTTCATGATGAGACAGAATGTTGTCCTCGTGATAATTTGTCTTTAGTTCAATGGACAAATCTTACCAATACGAAGCTGTACTTGTACTAACCAGTACAAACGATATCTGGACAACGAGATTGAGATTTTATATTCGGTAAAATAGCAACTTGCCAATTTCTGTTGATTATAAATTGTTTGTTCTTTGTAAATTTGGCACCGAAATAACTGAGAAAACAATGTAGATGACAGCAGACAATGAATCCAGGGGGAAAAACTTAGATGCAGAAACATGATTAGAACTTGTTCTCTGGCTTGTTGCTCAAGCATTTAATTTCAAAAACCAACATTGTTACCAATAGAATATAAAATGTAATTCCTTCAAGCACAAGGGAACTAGCGGACAAAAGATCATTAAAGACAACTGGGGGATGTGACATGGTTGAACTTGAAGCAATATGATTGAAGTCCAAGAGTTTGAACGCGTTGCCTAGTTGAGAATGTTTGCAGAAGCAATACTGAATATTCTGCCCACATAAATTCTGACGCATACGATTCTGGTCATATGTGAAAACTGATTGCATCGATTTTAGGAAGATTGTAGAGTGATTTGTATATTTGTAAGAGTAACTATGAAATCTGCTATATATTCTGAATATACTTATGTCTAGTATCGATTGATTCAAGGAATGAAGTTTGAATCTGATGCAGCATCTGCAATATAAGAATGGGATATGCTGCTTTATTGGCTCTATAAATAGTTCTGATGATTTGACAGAGGTAAAAAATTTTGGCGATGAAGTACGGGAAAAGGCTTCGGAATGAAGTGGAGAGGTGAGTTTATATCTTACAAACTGTTCAAGAAACAAGTGAATTTGATTGATCATGCTTTCTACAAATGGAAATGGAAGTCGTGATGTGCAGGTTAATACATTTTACTTTGAGAAAGAGGAAGATTATATTATCAAACTAAAGGTACTTGCATATTCCTTCACGTTAGACATCAGTTTAGCCTCTGATTGTTGTCCGCAACCGCAGGCAGCAATAGAAAAATGAGAATGTTGCATGATTGATCTGTCATTGTGCAATGTTACCCAGTGAAGAAAAGAATTTACTGATTGAAGGAGTTGGCCAATGTTTGGTATATTAATTGCAGGAGGTGACAAATAGAGAAGCAAAACAGTAGTCTAGTGAGGAGATGTTAAATTTGAAAAGGGATATTTTAGATTTTCATGTAGAAATGGTTTCTCTGTTGCATTTCAGTTTCCTTAACTCCATTTGTAGAATGAAATCACTGCTTTAATTTTTATCATGCAAAATATTATTAGGGGTTATGTAGATTAGTATGAACGTGTAGCTTAATTTAAACAGAATTCGGGAAGATAGTGAAGAAGCACCAAAATGTGCGAGAGTCCAAATGTGCAACTTCTCCACTAATTTGCTTTACAACCTTAAGAAGGAGTGTGAAGCCATGCTTTATCGCCTTTTCCTCGGCGGCGAACCATAAGTACAACATCTGAAGCTACCCAGTATGTGTATCCATTATTCCATGTCTACAAAGGGGAAGAAGAATCTTTCTTTGCAGAGAGGCTATCTGTGTACACTCTTTATTTTTCCATACTTTTTCATATGTTTCCCTTGCATACACTTTCTTGTGGCCTAATTGCTAGATTATATATAGATGGTAAACATTTATACTGTTGCTGCAGGATTTTTTGGTTGCTAGCTGTCAAACACTTGTATTCATGACACTGGCACATTCTGGATATGGAACTGCGGATTGTAACATCTCGGTGCTTTAGTTCCCAGAACACCCCCAGCATATATGGCGTTTAAAAATAACACTGTTCCATTGTATTACAGAAACTTAAGAGACCAGTGGGATTTATTTTTCAGTTTGATTAAAGGGTCTGTTTATGATAGTTTGTTCTCAGACAACCTTTTACCAAATACTTCTTCGGAAAAGGATCAAGTGAAGGCCATGGATTTATACGCTTGGCTGCAGCAAGTGATGACAACAGCACACGGAAGAACTAATTGTTGTTTATTTTTTTTTGGAGCTTTCTTCGTTAATATATGCGGCCATGTCTGTCAATTTTGGTGAATCACTCTATACACGCGTCTTGGCATTAATTCAGGTTCCCACATAGGAGGTTGAAGGTCAGCTAATTGCTCACATCAAATCAAACAAGCCCTTTGAGCAGGAAAAAAACTTGATGAATGATTCAGGATTAAAGATAAATCAGAGAAATGGAAATTTATGATGCTGGGCACTCAATTAATATGTGGTTCAAAGTAGAGGGCAATTCTGTAAATTCAAACTTGTGATTTTTTTTTGGTTGTAATTTGTCTTCTACTCCATAAATGTGTACTCTGCTGAAAGATCAGGTGTTAGAAAGAAAGTAAAGGCTAAAGGTTTTGGTGTTGCGGAATCTGAGGCTGAGGTAAGTCGTTAGATTATTATTTATTCACTTCTTTGGTAAAACTGTTTGTGATCGAAGAAAGCCGCTAGTTTGATACATCAGTGGAATTGCTTGTCTGGTGTTGCTGCCAATTGTTAATCTTGTTGTTTATCTTTTTGTTTGCTTGTTTGTTACTCCGTCCTATATTTGGATGGTTGAAACAGGAATTTGGATTTGTTTTTCTGGGTTTAATCAATAATCTATCAGGTGTTTGATAAAATTCCCAAATGAATTGCAATGGAGTGTTTCGGTGTCTTTTACTTCAATAGAAAATCTTTAACAAACCACGTGGAAATGCACGGAATTGATAGGGCTGGTTAGAAGAATGTTTTGATGAATTTAATGGGTGGAGAACAAGCAGCAGAGGATGACACTGCAACTGACAAAGAAAAATGAAAAGACCGATCTACCCTGTTTTTCCAGAATTCTCTTGATATATATATAACGTATCATTGGATATTAGTGCCATTTCAGTTTAATCAATGTCTCTCTCGTCGCACAGGATCGTGCAGAAGATGATCAAAGCAGTGGCTTTTCTGCTCTCTTTGCTTTCCATTTTAACCTTCTCTGAATCCAAGTCAACTCTTCCTCTGCCTCAAACTCACAGATCTTTCCGGATCACCGCAACGCAGGTATTTTTTTTTATAAATTATGTTAAATAATTCTTCGGAATTAAAACTTAAAACAAACTGTGTGAAAAGTTATTGAGATCGGTTGCTTGTGAATCTCCAGGATTATAGTTGTTGAGAGAAACAAAACTGGTGATGTGAATGAGAATAGCATAAGAGTAGAAATTAAGCTCATTGATTGAATTTTAATGAAAATGGAAGGAGCTTCTTTTGACTATGTCTATTTGTTTAAAATCATTTCATAGAATCAAAGGGGCTGCTCTTACACAGTAGCGATAAAGACAAGCTGTTCTTCAACCAAATATACCGGAGATCAGATCAGTCTGGCCTTTGGTGATGGTTATGGTAATCAGGTTAATATCTAAATCCTCCGTGTCACTTGTTTGTCGGAGAATTCATGTCTGCTTGTTCATTCACATTGTTATTTGGACGATCAGGTCTATGCACCAAGGTTGGATGATCCGTATTCGGGAACATTTGAACGTTGTTCCACAGACACTTATACAATAAACGGACCGTGTACATACCAAATTTGCTATCTTTACCTCTACAGAAGTGGATATGATGGCTGGAAGCCGGACACCGTTACTGTCTACGGCTATTACACCAAGTCTGTTACATTTTATTACAACACTTGGATTCCTAATGGTGTTTGGTATGGATTTAATCACTGTAACGGTGCCTCAGCCTCCACATCAACAATGTAAGGAGACACAGCTTCTGCCTTGTTCCCTGTTTTAGCTAGGAAGTTTGCGAATTCTTGTCCGTTTTGTGTTCTTTCCTTCCAATATACGGCTTCTCTCTTGAATGATGTTGGATTTATCTGAATTCAGTTCTTATCCTTGAGATTGTTATTTCAATGTTTCATAGCAAAAATATTTTCCCAGATGCTATGAAATTCAAGTAAAAATGCAAATGAAAATCAAAATAAGACGGGATTTTACTTGGAAATCTCTAGAGGAAAAACCCATCACTAAAGTTGAAAATAAATATTTTAATGAATTTGGGTCGAGATTAAACTTGTGCAATACACACCCATGTAGTATCGCAAATGGATGGGGGCATTGCCCTGCAACCCGACAAGAGGAGTGTTACTCCTTTACATCCCCGACGAATTTTGCAAAGATCTCAACTCCCTATTACTTCTGTATAACTTGATATGAATTATCAAATATGAGGCACACAACGGAGGAAACAAGAAAACAACAGGTTAAGAACAGCTTTGTTATATTATTAGCCTCATGGAAAAACATGTAGAAAGTGCCAATATGAATAGTTGAAAGGTCTGTCACCTTTTTGTATTTGATTGTACTTAGATATGCATTGAGAGGAAAGTCAAAATTTATGTGATTTGGTGCTAACAATACAAATGTAACTAATCACAGGTTCCTAATTTGCGGATTAGTACCTATATATTTACATTTTATTATTAATAATTTATTTGACAAGCACTTCGATTTCATATCTGTACTATTCCATATATAAATACATTAACGTAGATATGGTAAAACAGGAAGTGAAAACTGCGGTGGATGCTAAAGCATGCTTTTTTTTGGTATGCTGTCAGGCCCTTTTTAATGATTTTTATTCAGATAATACAATTTCAGTCCTTTACAGTCAAGAATGAACAAATATGAATAGCATTTGTAGATTTGTTTCCTAATAGAGCCAATGAGAATATCCTTGAGCACCCTTTTAATCCCAGGTTTGTTTCGTACTTGGGCTGTATTCCGCAACTGAATTCTACTTTGCATAGTTTATTTTCTTTTTGCTCTTATTAGTAGTCTTCTATTATATTCATGGTAAGAATATTTGTCTCAGCTACATGATTAGCTTTCCTAAAATGGTAGATAATCTTTTAAACTTGTATTTTGTAACCTTTGATGTAGGATTCATTTGGTTTTTTAAGTGTTTTATTGTTCGTGGCGATGTTAATCCACATAAATGCCGATGAGTTTAACGTTCTGGATTATGGAGCAGCTGGAAATGGCAATACAGACGATTCCATGGTAAAATTTAAAACTTTTCCTGCTCCGGGAATATATTTTAATCAAACTGAACAGTCTTAATCATTTAAAACTCAAACAATTTATCAAAGAATTACATTTGGAAGTTATAATCGATTGTAGACCAATGAAGCTGAAAATTTATGCACGTAATTGCAGGCTTTTGTGAAAGCATGGAATGAAACATGCAGTGCAACAACAGGCATGCCCACCATGGTTATTCCAGAAGGCAAAACATTTTTGGTTCACACATTAACCTTTACCGGCCCTTGCAAGACTAGTCTCATCAGTATTATGGTAAGCACAATGCCCAAATATGAGCTGTTGGTTAAAAGTGATTTTCTGATGAGCATGTTGTAAGTACTTCTCCAAACTTCGCTTCACCCTAAAGCCATGTGAAATGACATATCTTGATCATCGTTTTCTCAAAGCTATCAGGAGAGATCGTAGCGCCTGACAATCCTAATGCATGGAAGGAGGAGGATGATAAGTCGAAATGGTTAGAATTTGGAGGTGTAGACTGGCTTCAAATTGACGGCTCTGGTACAATGGACGGACGTGGGAAAGGCTGGTGGGATATCTCTTGCAAATTAAATCCTGGAAAGGTATATATCTAGCCAATATTTCCAAGCGCCGACGTCTGAATTTTTTGCAGCCAAATGCTGTATTGTTTCTAATAGCTTTGAGTCCTGGACTAATATGTTGATAATGGTTTTTACCATGGTCATAATTAAACTGATACTGTTCAAACATTTCAACAGGGATGTAACAAAGTTGCCCCAACTGTGAGTATACCCATTGATATTCTGAGTATATAATGAGTTTACATATGGGAGATTATAACGAAAGTTCTATGCCTTGTTTTGTATATATATAGGTGCTAAAATTCAACAAGTGTAACAACCTTCGTATGAGCAACATTAACTTCGTCAACAGTCCGCGAACTCATGTTCATACGATGGGATGTAACATTGTCGAGTTTGGATTCTTGAGCATGCAATCTCCCGAAACAAGCCCTAATACTGATGGGATTCATCTTGCTGATTCTAGTAATGTGTGTATTCACAATGCACACATCGGTGTTGGTAACGTATATATGCTCTTTTACTGCATATTTACATGGGAAGTGTTCACCTTACCAGCTTGATGCTTTTGTTCTTCATTTAAGGTGATGATTGTATTTCGTTGGGAGACAAGAATTTGAACGTTAATATCACTGAAGTCGATTGCGGACCTGGTCATGGTGTGAGGTAAGAGATTTTCTGTGTAATTAAATTATTAGCATAAGAAGAAATGACTATGATGCCCTATTGGTAACAGCATCGGAAGCTTAGGGAAGGATGGATCGTATGTACAAGTAGTGAATATTACTGTGAAAAATATTAATTTCAAAGGGACAACAAACGGAGCAAGGATAAAGACATGGCCGGTATGATCTATACGAATGGCATAATGTTCATAGATTAATTAAATCGTATTGATATGACCTTATTTGTTTTGATAGGTTGGGGCAGGTTCAGTAAAACACGTCGTGTTCTCAGATCTAAACTTCACAGAAGTGAAGAATCCTGTTATTATTGACCAGCATTACTGGGACAATGATTCCGGGGAGGAAATTACTGTAAGAAAAGCAAAACCCTTAACGCATTCTTTCAGGTTAACATAAAAGTTGCTTTGAAATGTGTTTTTGAACATGTTGAATTAGGAAAATGGGAATGGGGTTCACGTAGACGACGTCTTGTATGCAAAATTATTTGGAACATCAAAGACACAAGTGGCAGTCAACTTTAATTGCAGCATAAACACTCCTTGTACGAACATAAAGTTAGACACAATTGAACTGGAATCAGCAAATGCAGGACAAGAAGTCATTTCTAGCTGCATTTCTGCTACAGGCATATCTCAAGGAATTCAACAACCTAAATCCTGTCTCCAGAGCTGATAAACATTGCAGCCAGGTCGTAATATGTAGGTTTCAAGCAAGGTAGACAACAACGTGACGTCAAAGAAATTATTTTTTCTTGGTCTGTCGGAGAAATAAAAACATGTTTATGCTTATTCGTTGAGTAAATTTCCATACCTTAACACCTTTGAACAAGATAAAGAGTTGAAACGACGGCAGTACTTTTGAAACACAAGCACTGCAATTCTAATAACCCAATTTCTCGTCGCCTTCTTTCATTTACTTACCTTCTCTCAATATGGCCGATGCAATTGTTTCGAGTGTGCGTGATGTAGTTCAAGAATTTTCACAATTTCTTGAAAAGAAGGAATGTTGTACAGTAGAAGATGATGGTATTGAAGAACAAGTCACAAGCTCTCCTTGCAAGAAAGTTTGATGTCAATAATTGGTAGAGAGTGCAAATATTAATGGTAGGAAAGCTTGTAACCTTGATTCCCCGAAAAGCCTCAACTTCTTTTAAGGATACGACATAAGAAAATTGGGTGATGGGTCTGATGGGTGAGGCTAAGCGATTACAACTCAAGCATATGATGAACTTCTTCGACTAATTTATTGGTTTCGATAAGGATGAAGAAGAGGAAGGGGAAGAATGAGGAGGATGAGGTACCTCTAGAGGCCTTTCAGCCACCTCTACAATTAGTGGCGTTAATGGTGTATGAATACCGAGGCAATTTTTTCCCCAATGGGATAGCGTCATTAAGAATTATTACTGTAACAGTTAGGACTAAAAAAATTAAATAAATATTATCCGTTTTAAAAATATATTTCACTTTCATATTAGATTTATAATTTAAATTCTTTTAATAAATAATATATTTTAAATAAAATTTAAAAATAAACTCGTAATAAATTATATGTTAAAAACAAATAATGCTTAATTGCTATTAGCAACAGATTGTCATCTACCAATATTAATCAAGTAAGAACAAATTTAATTTTTTGATATATATTCAATATTTCGGTTATAACATTTTTGCTTTGATTAAACAGTCAAATTCAGTTCCAACCGGTGACTTCATACATTTGGAATTCATGGAACCTCCATTAAAGAAGATGCAATTTCCTGGATTGCAGTCGGATTTATGGCTGCAAAAATTGCTGTGCCAGATGATATAGACAGAAATATGAGATAGAACAGACCTTTTTCTTTATGATGTAAAACATTATGATAACGTGTTGTCCAGATAAACATGCTACCGAGAAAATTCTAATCTTATAGAATTCTTGAAAGGCAAGCTCTGGTTGACTTGAGTATTAGCTTGATAGACTGAAAATATAAATACAATGAAATTAGAGGTACTAAAAAAAGAAAAAAGAATGAGAGAAACATGGCCTGAGGAATCACAAATTCACAATCTCTAACAATAAGTGAAACAACAATGTCTACATTTAGGACAATGATATTGCAATAATGCACATAATTTTTTTTTATTTTTTGAAAAAACCAAATCAAGAAATTCTTATTGTTTTCGAAGGTTCAATCATATAAACAGAATGAAGAATGTAACAACTTACAGAAGGATAATTTGACATAAACTTTCTATTAGCAGGAAAAAGTACCAAAAATAGTTACCAACTTAGCAAGACGCGCTCTTGGCCACCCAAATCCTATCCCCTCTCTCTCTCTCTCCCCTTCCCTAGCTTCTGGTTTCATTTTTCCGTGCATTCTTCCTGACCAGCCGGCTGCCATGGAGAATAAGCCATACGCTCCCGTACCATGGGTGGCATGGCTCACGCCGGTCATCTTTGTGGCTTGTGTTGCTATGTTTGTATACAGCATGTATGTAAATAATTGCCCTTGGAATACTGAAGCTGAACAATGCATATTTTATGATCAACTAGGGAGATACTCTTTCCAACCCTTGTCGGAAAATCCTCTTCTTGGCCCTTCCATTGGAACGTAAGGAGTAGGGACTGTTGACAAAAAATTTTCAGGTTCATTTTGTGTTAAATTGTAAACCAAGAAAGTTTTTTATTTTTTCAATCTTTACAGGCTCAAGAATCTTGGTGGTCTTGATCGAAAAGTAGTGGTGGAGAATGGTGAAAAATATCGTCTCTTCTCTTGCATATGGCTTCATATTGGAGTTGTTCATTTGCTTATTAATATGACGAGCCTTATACTCGTTGGTTTCCGCCTGGAACGGGAATTTGGATTTTGTAAGAACTTGATAATGTATACATTCTTAAAAAATTTAACAATAAATTTCTAATCATTCTCAATAACTCTTGAATATGGCAGTGAGAATTGCACCTTTGTATCTGCTTTCTGGGTTCGGTGGAAGCCTTTTATCTTGTGTTCTTCAAGAAGGAAAGAAAGAAACTGTTTCCGTAGGAGCATCTGGCGCGCTCTTTGGAATGTTGGGAGCCATGCTTTCTGAGCTAATTGTGAACTGGACAATCTATGCAAATAAGGTAATTACTTTTCTAATTGCATCAAGTACTGTAAACATAAATGGAAGAGTAAAGTTTAAAGAGTAAAGGCCCCTCATATTCTCTGGCTAAAGTACAAACAAGTAGACTCATATGGTTTCAGAATTGATCAGGTGAATCTCTCAAATTTTCTTTTAAAGCCTGTCAAATCTATTGCCGATATTTGTTGAAAAACCCTTTTCTTGAATTTGTCAGAAGTCTCATTTGCGAAAGTAATTTTTTTCTCACAAATTTCTAGAACACACAAAGTAAACTTGTATTCAAGTCAAACTACAGAGGGAAATTAAACTACAGAGATTTGTCCTAAATAAAATTATGCAAGGATATGAAGCCAATGAGTTCTAATTCCTCTCTCTTTTCAGTGTATGGCGCTTACTGTTCTATGTTTTGTTATTGCCCTGAATTTGGCTTTTGGACTCATACCTGGTGTGGACAATTCGGCACATATTGGAGGATTCATCTCTGGAGTTCTTCTTGGATTTATTCTTTTTGTACGTCCCCAATATGGATATGTAAGCAAAAAACACATTGCTGCAGGATATGATATCGAGCATAAGAAACCTAAGCACAAGATCTATCAACATGTGTGTTGGGTTGTAGCTTTAATCCTCTTACTCATCGGGTAAATCACAAAATTCTTATTCATTTCAACATATATCAACCATTTAACAATTTCGGATGCCCAAGTTTAGCTAACTTTTTCCAATTTGCCAGATATGCACTTGGCTTGGCTAAGCTATAGAAAACGTACCTCAGCCAGACTCCCAGTAGGCGATTATTCCTGCATCAGTTTAATTGCATGCTTTTCATGGAACACAAGTAGGATACTAAATTCCACCCTCCATACATTTACATCTACAAAGACAATATCCATGCTTATGCAATACAGCACATGATTATATATGTGGACAAATACTTGAGGTTGTATATGATTAATGCATATTACCTATACAATTCGTTTCTTTTCCTTCGATATTTTTTCCCTTTTTATCATTTTAGGCAGATGCTTTATTGAGTGTTGCTGAAGGGAGATAGTCATATGCTTTATATATTTTATATAATAACCCATAGATGGTCCATCGAAACTCTTCCTTTCCTATTGGATTGATGAGAAGTCAAAGCAAGTTTACAAAAATACTCAAACTACAAACTTTCAGCATGTGGAACTACCAGAAACAATAAGCTTCTGATAATTGCTGACCTTCTGGGATATTATTCAAAAGCACCATCTTGATCTTACTTTCTTTTTCTTAGAACTTCAAATTATCCAGGTCCTCATTAATTTTCAACATAACAACAGGATGTAGACCCTGGAACAAGGGAAGTCAAGGAAACTACCAGCATTTAAATTATCTCAATGGTCAGATTAGGGCCACATACCTCTGAATGGCGTCAGGAAGTCTAGCTCATTCCCAAATAGCTTTCCATCTACGAAGTTGACACTCAATTATGTGCCAGCTGCTTGCCTCCAAATTCTAATTATTAGATTAGAAGGGTGCAAATTTTCCATTCCATCAATCATCAGTACAGTCAGGACAAGAGTATGAGATCAACGTCCACTGGCATAGTGAGGTGTGCCATGATTGGCTATACAAATTGCCCCAGAGAAACTTTGCACAGCAGCATGTATGTATCTAATATGTCGTAATCATGTTCAACCTCACACAAAGACACAAGAACTTGACTATAAAGTTAGGATACAAAGAAGACTGCAAATATGTTGTAATAAAGCTCTCACGTAATCAATAGATCAACTATGATACCAATAGAGAAGAAAATATGAAATTCATCCTCATCCCGTCGGCTAATAATAAGTAGGAAAACAAAGAGCATATTTGAATCAATTTACATCGAGATCTATCAATTGGCGTATGTGTTCATCATCATATTCGAAATCCATATAACAAGCATTCGTAGATCACATTAAGGTCACTCGTTTTTTGAGTTTCCAATATATAGATACATTCATCTACCGTAATGACTGGATATTACTAATTACCGTATAACTCACATGAGTCTGAGCGGCCAAAGATGGTGTGACAGTTGATTGCAATGTTGTTATCTTTAAAATCTCTGACAAACCTGCAGCAAGCCATGGCAAGGAATAATAGAATAATAAATCTCCTCTTGTACTTTGCATTAGTTTCAGAGCTCAAGTAAGAGAAAGTTACTGGAAAGTAACCAAAAATGGATACTTACTGATGTACGAACTGTTGAAAAAAATGCTTAGCTTAGAAAAAGGTAGATCTATGTACTCCATTGTCTTGAGAATAGCATCTGATTTGATAGATGATCTGAAACCAACCAATAATTCTTAATCATCCCCATGCGAAACCTATGCTACTAGATAGAGCCAGAGACAGACATAAGCAAGACAGGTTGTAGAATTTTGTTAAATTAATCAGAAGACAGAGATGTTGAGAAAATATGAAATTTTAGTTTGGTCAAATTTGCTGAACATGGAAATCATCCTTATCTCTTGCTCTGCCATGTAGAAGACCAAATGAACCGATAAGGATTTTTGAAGCTCCAATCCCAAAATATGAAAAAGAAAATTCTTAAACTGAATTTAGCCGCAATTCTTCAGAATTCAGATCAATACAACATTAGCCTTTAGAATAATCTGAAAATGTTATATATATACCTATCCTTTTCAACAAGCACAATGAAGCAAATATCTATTTTATGACGAGATATTTTATTTATTGATTGATAATATCAGCTTCATGTCGAAAAGATCATTAGAAAAGATTGAAGGGACTTCCTTAACAAATCGAGTAAAACATAATGACACTTTTAAGACAACAAAATAAGATTTCTCGATACTATTAGGTAACTACGAACACTTGCACGAGAATTACAATCATATAACATGACGTGTCATGAGTCCCGTTCAAAGAAGCTCGAAGTTGCCTCGACCCAGTTAACTGTATCGGGTTTAGGAGAAGGCAGAGTAGCAAATAAGGTGGTTCTCCGACCACCGTGCGAGGGGCGGGAAACGAGGAAGCATGCGCAGCCACTAGGGAACAGGAAGCGCCATAACAGTTAGTTTTTGATTGATTTTTTCGTCCGAATGAAAATGAAAACCCGATATATTATGTTTTTTCATCTCCGGGGAAAAAATTAACGATGGAACTACTGAATTAAATTGGACGGTAAGAACGAAGAAATTGCAATTTCGCAGTTGTTGTAAGATTGTGGCTCGAACCATTGCTTGTGATCGCTTTGCATAGCTTGGCTCTACTTTTGGGTGCCACGTGGATTGAAGATCTTCATCCCCTTTGAACTGCAATTGATCAAGAAAGCATGAATTTTATACCAATATAATTGAGGTGTCACATTCAAAATCATTAGCAAATGAGTTTAAATTATAATTAATATAATTTAAATTTTATTAACTAAATAAACACATTTTAAATTATAACATTTAAAGAATAAATTTATAGATACAGAGGAGACTTGAGATTTTAAAAAAAAAGGAATGTTACATTTTATGTCGTTACATCAAGTATCGTATAATTTACATTTAAAATATTCAAAGCCCCTCCTTACTCCATGGCGCTAGAGCTCAATGTAGAACATCTATATATTGTGAAATAAAAGAGAGGAGGAAGGAAGAAGATGGAAGAGAGAAGAAGATTTTGGTAGTTAGTATTGGTATTCTAAATTAACTGCTTGTGAAAAGTTTTGGTCAAAATTGGTCGATACCATCAGATTAATTCTGATGGCTCTCGCAATTAAATCATTTCCTGATTTTGTTCTTCCTTACTTTTCCTAATTGATTTACTACAATGATTTGTTGCAACAAGCTGACTGCAGATTGAAAAAATTTGACCCAAATTATCGGAACATTTAGCTTAATAGAGGACTCAATAGTGCCACGCTTTTCAGAACTCTCCTACCAAATAGACATTGAGAATTACCAAAGTCATGGTAAAACCATGCCAAGGAGACATATTTTATTTCCGACAAAGGTAAAGACATTGAATTTATATTGTTACAAACTCCAAATATGTAATTACCCTAAACTCTGTCTTTTCTAAAATATGAGCATGCATACATGAATAAGATACGAGCTATTGTGAGAGACAATCTATTGAAGGAACTAATCGGCCAGATAATTTTCCACGAGCATTAACGCACGACGCACGAGTGATTTTTCCGGGAATTGAAGATGTTATGTGGATGTTATTAAGCTTAATTTCAGAGCAACCAATGCTTTGACTACAGCTTAGTTTGATCGCCTCTTCCGTGCTCGAAGTTCCGTGAACTCCGATGTATGAAACATCGCTCACTTTAACAGCTGATGTCTGCAGCATTGCACATTCGAAGTTAGTGAGTCTTAGTTGATTCAACTGTTTTGTATCAGGATTATGTGGGGTTTGATGTACCTGATTTTTGCAGTTGTTTTGAGGGCTGCAGTAATATTGGTCTATGATAATAGGGTTGGCCACTGAATCAAGTGTGATTCCCTGAAAGAAAATCCTTCTGGCATATCCAGCCCCTCCCTCAAAAGAAGCATCAGTTCATTAATTTGAGTTAATCACCGTGTCAATCAATTAGTATTATCTTATCTCTTTGATTACCTGCCATGTTTTTATCCTTGCTCCATTTGTAGTTCCGTTGAATGTGCAGTCACTGACTTGTACGTCTTCCACCACGCTTGTCTCTCCCTTTGCTCCCAGACTTCCAATACTGCAAATAAGACAGCATGCTTTGTATCAATGTCAAAAAATAACACAAAACGGGAATAAAATTTGTGCCAATGTTGCTGACCTTATGCCATGACCTGGTCCACATGTCACGCCAGTTATAACTATGTTTGAGGAATCAGTACCAATGGCAACACAGTCATCGCCTACAGCAATATTATTAACGATTGAGTAAAACAAGTCCAGGAATTCTGTGACGATGATAAGCATGTTTCAGAAGACAGATTTGGCATCTACCAGATCCGATGATGCAGTCTTTGATTTGGACATGGCTTGAGTGACCAACATCAATGCCATCAGTGTTAGGGCTTGATTCAGGAGCAAATATACGGAGGTTAGAGATGGTTACACCGTTGCAGCCGTATACAGTGATATGGTTGCTTGCGCTGTCGACATGTGTCAGTCCGAGTAAACGAAGATTATCGCAGCCAATAAATGCCAAAGCCTATCCAAGTCACCAAATTAAGTACTGATGTTCTATGATTTCGTTTACATCAAATCCTAATTAGGGTTCATTATATTGCATTGAATGAAAATCTCTTTTACTCACAGAGGGTCTACGGCCAAGTTCACTTGCTTGCGGCCACCAAGACGCCCCTTGTCCATCTATTTTTCCATTTCCGTTAACTGTAAGTCCGTTAACTTTTGAAAAGGCAATCCATGTTTGCCTGTCGTAGCCATTCCATGCTCCAATATCAGCAGGAGCCACTACATTTCCTTGAATCTGTGGTCCCATTTCACAGATTAATCTCAATATAAATTAACGGGCATGATAACATTTGTGAGGAAATAATAATTTTTGTTCATATATGATACACGAATTACCTGAACATTGATAGAAGAAGACATGCATGGACCTTGAAAGCGAACTGGCTTCAGAAGGAATGTTCTCCCACCTGGTATGAATAGAGCTGAATCTTTTGCTTTTGCTCCACAAACCGCTTTCCAAGCTTTCAGAAAAGCCTTTAAATTGTTCATGAAATTGCATGTTAATTACAACAACCTTATATTTGATACATTACACCAACAATAATAATGAATAAACCATGGAGAAAGTGAAGTATTTACTTGTGAATCATCGGTTTTTCCATCTCCAACTGCGCCCCAACTGATCACGCTAACAGGCGCTGCATTAGATGGAGTAACTGGAGATGTTTGGAAGCTTGATCCCCAGCTCGTCAAGGACAAAATCAAGAATATGGTAAAGAGTTTCTGCAATGGAGAACGCGTTATACTTGGGACCAACATCTTTTAGAACAAGGAAGTCGACAGATTTTTTAGAAAAGAGGCAGATATCAAGGTGTTTACCAGCATTTTACACAGCAATTGAACAATAACTTCGGTGGCAAAAATGGTGAAGTGAGTGGCCTATGATTTGTAAACCCTAATAGTGTCTTAGCAAGTAAATTGTCTCAGCATCGGAAGGGAGAAGCGTGTGTGTGTGTGTGTTGATAAGAGCATTGAGCAAATCTATATAGGAAAAGTAATCATTTAAGGCCATAATCAATGGGATTATTCTCATATTTACTTCTAATTATATATTAAAAACATTACTTCCACAAAGGGAGCTAAAAAATACCCATTAAATTTAGCCTATAAATATTAAAGAGTATCGAATTATAATCAAAGAGTATCCTCTTAATTAATTAGGATATAATTGCTAATTGGAAATAAAATGAAGAAATATTAATTTGAAAATTGTTTGTATGTGATTGATGAAACAGTTGTATTGTAACAAATTGAAAAGTGTTTGTCATGAAAATGTCTCCATTATTTGTTGTATTTGTATTCCTTATTAATCAATATATTGCCAGTGAAGGAAGATTCATTTCTGTACAATGTTTAGTTTATTTGTTTAATTAGTAAACTTTGTTAATTAAAATGTTTCTTAGAATATTACCACTCAGCATGATTTCATGAATTATTTCTCTTTCAACAGAATAAAATTTATGTGTAAAGTGCAGAGTAAGAGAAGTTAATAAAATTTACTGGAGTAGGTAGCATTGTTAAAACTTTTGTCTTCTGATTACTCAAACCTAAATAGAAATTTTTAACCCAAAATAAAAACTTAGACAGTTCTTCAATAAACATAACTATGACATAGATATTATTATAGCTTTATATGATCCAAAAGTAAGAATATGAAAAAGTACTACTACAGTTTTATCCCATTGGAGAAGATCAGGTAGAATTTCATTTGATGATTCATGATCTGAGACATGATTTTGGTTTTTGTGTTCCTTTGGCGCTTCCAAAAGCATTGTTGCAGACAGACAAAACATTCTTTCTCTTATTCGCTGATTCCAGTTGAACATTGTCCAAGTTGATATTGGTACATGGTACCTTCTCGCTGCAATTAAGATTTACAGCCACATCTGTTGCCGAAGTCCCGAATGCATTAGAATAGTACACATTGTTTATGTGAACTCCGGTTCCCTTTCAAACGGAAATTTAAAATAAAAAAAAATTGAAATGGGTTATCAATTTTGTTAACACTTGATGTAAGGGGATAAATTATACATTAAGACCAAAACAATAATACAAGTTCTAACAGAGCTCTTTAAGTCAAAAATCAAAATTAAATAGATTTGTCAATGAACTAAATTGAATAAAGATGCAAACACATTAAGAAGAGAAGAGGAATTTGAATCCATGACTACTTAGTCAACTAGCATAAATTCCATGTTAAAGTACTACTTGAAACCTTTGGGTAAGAACCCGAATTATATTAAACTCTAAAAATTTTCATTCATGAATCTTGAAAGTGAAAAATAAATACTTCATTTCATAGTCAACTTACTGTTTTGCTACAATAGCCTGGGATATCGCAGTAATGCTGGTCGATAATTATTGGATTTTGCACGTCTGTGAAATTCATATATGAAAACTCTACATGTTGAACCCGTCCTCTTCCTTCCTGCCAATAAGACAAGACATTTCGTATGACACTGGCATGTTTAAGTTCATGAATCAAATTACCAAATTAATAAAACATGAACATACTGGCCAAGTCTTGATTCGGGCTCCGTTGGTAGATTTGTAGAACTTAATGTGTCTCACTGTGATGTTTTCTACTTGTACCTCATCTCCACCATTGCCTAAGCTTCCAATGCTACATATATATATATGTATATATCACTAATGGCCGACTTCCAAGTTTATATTCTCTGTGTTAGTTCTAAGGGTCAGCATAAGAAATATATTTACCTTATACCGTGACCAGGTCCGCAATTAACATAAGAAACGTCAATATTTGAAGTTCTATCGGCAATTGAGACGCAATCATCACCTGTTAATAAAAAATTCTCAAATCTAATTAAGGGTATGTTTTTAAAGACAAAATTTTAAGCAGTAAACATAGATATAAAATTATACCAGTGCCAATAATTGAGCCGCGCACGGTGACCTTGCGAGAATGTGAAATGTGAATTCCATCGGTGTTGGGACTTGTTTCTGGAGATCTTATTGTCAATTTACTGAAGTTGATATCTTGGGAATCATACACAAGGACATGAACTTGAGGGCTTTGCACCACATAAATGTTGCTCATATTCACATTTTTACAGTTTTCAAAACGTAATGCCTGCATATAACAACCATGGTGTCAGTTTGCCCTTATCAGAAAATCAAGATAGCATCTTTAAGTGTAAGAATCCTCAGGTATGGACTTACTGTGGGTGCATGTGTGGTACAGCCCTGTCAGATACATAATCGAGGGAAAATTAGTATACTTGTAAGCGAGAAAACAATAGAAATTATATGTATGGTGAGCAAATAATACCTTTCCCGGATGATGTTTGCATGATTTATCCCACCATTTTTTACCGTTTCCATCTAACAAGCCAGAACCATTGATCTTGAGCCCTATTATATTATCAAATTCTAACCATCTCCACGTCTCACTTGTCCACGCAGCAGGTCCGTCAGGTGCCTTGATTACTCCCGATAACTACAATAAAATACAGGAGGAGGAAAAACCGTCGTCCTATGCTCAAATTTAAAACATAATTTACACGTTAAATGAAGATAATAATAGGGATCGACAGACATGAATTAATGGTCCAAGTTCGTCGTCGTCCTCCGGCATGGATGATTTTTCTTAGTTTTGATTATTGAATTTTTGTTGGTTATTGCATGCATGGCTAACCTGAATATAAACGTTTCTTTTGCAAGGTCCATTAAATGTTACAGGACGGACCAAAAATGTCTTTCCCTTTGGAATAATCATGGTAGGAGTTTCTGCAATCGAGTTACACGTCTCGTTCCATGCCTTTGTAAATGCCTATATATTTAAAATTCAAACAAAAAATTAAAACTACGTTAACAAAGAATCAATCTGTAATGCCATGCAACTTCTCTATATGTTAAGAAAACTGAAATGGAAAATATATATGTTACCAGGGACTCATCTGAGTTTCGATTGCCAACAGCTCCAAAATCTAGAACGTTAAATGTATTCCGAGCAGCAATATTCACCTTCATTTGAACTGACCATGTAGCTAAGAACAGGCTTAAAATAGCAAATAAATCCTGCAAAGTGAAAACAATGATAACGTTACGTTCTCTGTGATTTATCAATTCAGATTGTTAGTTTTACAGTCGCTAAAACATACCATTTTCAATTCTGAGAAATATTGGACACGAAAGCAAAATGAAAGCCAACTATTTCTTGTATCTGGTGAATGATCAACGGGTTACTAATAGCATGCGAAAGAAATATAAGAGTATTTCCTTTTTATATTTCCAGAATTACTTTTCATATCGTTACTGAAATGGACGATGGAGAAAAAAGAATCCACGGAAACAAGTAAACTTGACAAGCTTGGATTCTACTTGACAATTAAAAACGCTTTTAGTTTATGGTTTTTCCTTCTATATCTTGACTTATCATCCTAATTAATTTGTGCTATCTGTCTGCCCATATTTATCACTTGGTTTTACCATACAAGGCCAACAAAGAACGATTCAATACCATGTAAGACTAGGTGCCAAATCTTGAAATCAGACAACTCACGAGGCAATCTCTGAGATTTTTCAGTGTTCTTACTATAATTGTACGCCAGTCCTTGAATTCGTACCAAACCACTAACCTCATTAGTTACTGTTGATATATGATTCTGACCAGTTCAGATATGGATACAAATACATGAACTGTGGGTTGATTATTTCTTACTGATTGTGCTCTGGTCGGTCAATAGTGTCTCGGCTCTTTTCTTTTTTTTTGAAAATAATAATTTTGATCTTTGCAACAGAAACACGGGTTAGGAGGTGTCGGAATATTATCAGGGATATCCCTCTCATTCTTAAGATATTATATCATCAGAAGTGATGTGTTAATAACAGTTTTAAAACCCAAGACACACCTACATCTTAAGGAGTTCACAAACTAGGGTATACAAACTAGTCAGGAAGCTCTCTAGCGTGCGAGAGAGGTCTGGACTCCAGAGAAAGATCTTTGTTCCTTGCATTTTTGCCTGAAAAAGAACTCCTAGGTTTTTTGTTGCTAAAGTGAGCAATTAACAACTGAACCAATGCATGAAACCTGAACAAGCAGTAGTGAAAGTTCAAACTTCAAACACTATGAGAATATACAGATGACGTTGATAAACAAAACTGTTTGACATGCAATTCTAGCAACATTATTTCAGAAACTATGTTACTAAATGCAAAAAGCTTAAAAATCCAACCACTTGATGTAATAGAAACATGTTTTCGTGGAGATTATGTCATCTGGTGTGCAAATATCTATCTGGGTACAAACTCGGCATAGTTTGGAAGCCAGGCTTATTCTTACTACATATTATGTAACATTCCCTTTGATACTTCCAACGAAAAGTGTGACTGCATATTTTGTTTCATTTTTCCAATTCTACTAGAAATCATATATGAACTTGTTATAAGTAGATTTTTTTGGAGTATTTCATAGTTATTAGAAAGGGTGTTGGAGCCGAATCCCTTTTAGATTCTGCACCTGTGATTCCACTATTATTAGTAAACAATAATGGAAAAACTTCTTCATATTCCTAGAGATTGGGGACATAATTCACATCGATGTAGTAAGTCTCGCTTGGACTGCTTAATGGTAGTCTTTACATTTTCCTTTTCACTCGTAGCATGGGGAAGAAGTGGACTCTAGAAATACTACTAATTAAGTTGGAGAATCAAATTGTATGACCTTTTTTTAGAGATTTTGTCTAAATTGTTCTGCAAAACTTTTTTAATTATATTAATTCTTGTTAATTAATTAAATATTTAATTCAGTAATTCCATTTGATTTAAAGGTTGTGCCTGAGAATATTTTATTCTTGGATCTTGTTCGTCAGATTGAGAAAAATAAATTTTCTTATTCCTTGCTAATGCTTTATAACAAACTTTTCCGACCGGAATATTAGTGAATTCCCCTGATCCATTACTCTTCACTTCCAAAAAATCCATTGTCCAAAGCCAAAGCCCTCGCAATCTCTTCAATTTGCTGTTTCATCCTTGAAGAACCCACTCCTTTTGATGGAATCTGAAATTCCCTCCAACGTGGCAACCTTCAACCTGCTTATGTGCTTTACACATTGGTCTTTCACAACTTTTATGAAATCTGTATCTAGGCTTCCATCAACATACCATGCCCCACCAGAGATTTCCCTTGAGGGCTCAAACTCCACTGACATGAAGTGCTTCCTTCCCTTGCTCTAGATATTAACCACCTCTTTGATCAATTTCTTGGCTTGAAGTGACTTAAGGGATTTAATAACAGTATTATCCGGAATGTTTGCCTGTAATTCTCATTTCATGTCTCGTGTCCATATGCCCATATCTCGTTTGCTTCTAATTACATCATAGATGATGCCCTCAATTTCTGTTAGAGCGTCAGCAGGTGAATTTGAGTCTGGTCGTTTCCTCTTACACATTCCTATTCAAAGAACATCATGATAAGTGAAATTCAACATATTCAAAGCAGTTTATGCTAGGGTTTTCTGGCAAATAGCAATTTAAAAATCATCACATTGGAGTTGAATGTCATACAAATCATGTAAAATCATTTAAACTAGCATCAAGAAAACTCCATTTAGTGCAGAACTGGCATCTTCCATATTCTTTTGTGACTCAAGAATACAATATTGTCAAAAGAAACTATAATTAATACAAACAACTACTTGCATAATAAGTGCCAAACTTTTCATTTCATAAAATTCTGAAACACATGGCATAAGAATTCAATGTTTTTTGAGAACAAAACAGAACCAAAGAGCATCAATAAAATTTGAAGACACTGAATTTCTACATTTTCACTAAGAATCATCACAAACTACTTTTTTTAAAGGAAAACAGGAATATCAAACTTTGTGCCTTGTTTGAATCTTCTATTTTTCAATGTTGAAAACCAAAATTTGCAATGTGCATTATGACAGATTAGCCTTAAAACAACATTAAAAAAAATTAAATTTAGTTGACACATTCCCTGCTTGACATTGAGAAAATGTGGGAACGAAAAGAAATATAACTTAGAATCTAAGTGTTTCGTTGTTCGATAACCAAAGGCCCAAAGCAACATAAAACAAAATATGAAATCAAATAATTCATATCCATGTCAAATTACAGCAAAAACAACATAAAAATGCAAAATAAAAGTACATACTGAACCTTGGAGTGTTTTTCTCTTTCAAAAGATAGCTTCAGAGATTTTAAGAGAATAACCAGCTAAAACCCTAAATCTAGCATTGACTTTTGGTGTTTTAGTGTTCTGCTAACATGTCCCGCTAAGAGAAGAGAAACTACTAGGACCGAAACTTATAATAAAAAGGTTTGCCGAGAGAGCAATTACGGTGAGCGACTACAAAACTTGCAGGTGCGTTGATTAGCAGGCGCCCGTAGGCTTCTAGTTTTGCTTTTGCTGCAGTTTTTACTTTAGCAATGGGATGAGGACCGTGAAAAAGTTATCAGTGAAGAAAACGGTACCCCTTTCAGTCCATTTTTCACTGAACTGACTGGACCTGGCTTGCTTAATATATATATTACAATCAATCCTTACTCTTAACAAACTCTCAATCTAATAACAAGTAAAAAAATTATATAATCATGTTATAGAATATTGTGTATTTGAAAATGTTCTATGATAAACTAGGATGTTATAGAAAAATTACAAACTCATTGTTAACTTTTTCCACAGAATTCAACCTAAAATTTGAGTGCTTCAATTCCCAGCCAATAGTGAGGCTCTGCAAACTGGGAAAGGGGAAGATCAATAATCCCATTAAGAATGGTGGGCAACAGGAAGCTGGTCTACAAAATCATCTAGTTATCGTTTAATTTATCAGATTAATGTTAGTTGTTCTTTCCTGTCTGGTTTTTACAATCACAAGGAAACAACAGATCCATAGAAAGATCCCAGCATCAACTTTGAATGAAATCGATGTCCATGAACATTCATGTGTCAGTCCTTCGAAGTGATAACGAGCAATCCCAGTGCACCAATAAGAATATACTGCAAGATATGAACAATATACAGAAAGCATAGTTGTTATTAAATGAAAATGTTAATTAGGAGTAGAAATTGAAAATTAGCATCCCAGTTTTTGCTGAGAATACTGTGAAGAACTAGTTGAAATAGAAAGTACCATGGAGACAACATACCTTGATAATTGGCTTTTCGGTCATGATAATAGTCACCCAGCCAACATAAGGCAAAAACCTGTATATGACAAAGTAACCAATATATTAGCATATTTCCAATGTTCTGAAGTAAAAAAAAATAGGTGTGCAACTTGTGTTCTTAAGTAAAAAAAAATAGGCGTGCAACTTGCTTTCCTTGAAATGTTTTAGATTTATAAAAGTGGAAAAACATGTAATAATGAAAAGTAAATAAAAAATGAAGAACAGCAGTATAAAGTTTGAGCAGGTGATCCCCAGTTAGGGCAACAAGGCTGTTGGGTCTTGAGAGAAGCAACCTCATCCTGACTCAACCCTGAACAATAAAGTTCCTTCTTCAACCCAGCCAATTCCCAAGTCAGAGTGACCTAGGATCATACCTAGTTAATAAGAATTCCCATGACCTTAAACACAATGACCATTGTCTAGTATCACCTGTTGCTAATCACTAAAGCATGCTTACCACCTCTTTGCTCTTCCATCCATGAGGAATGACTTACAGTAAATCACCAAGGTATCGTCATTAAAAATAAGTTCCACCCATTGGATGTAGATGATCAACTATAGTCAACATTAAAAGCTTTTTTAATTCCTTGCCACCAAATATTCATGAATCCACTTTCTGCTATCAAAGTCGATCAAGCACACTGATTCCAGCACCCAGTTAGACCATAGAATAAGACAATTTAGCATAAAAACTAAAATTTCCCTGAACTTATGTTGTTCACAACTTTCTGTGTGTGTATGATACCGAAAACATTGTACAGGCTATCATTACTTAACGTTGTCTCACAAAATGATAAATTTCCATGTAAAAGATCATAGAATTCCAAAATTCAATATTAGAAGTTTTACCCCACAGCTCTGCCCATAATATGATGCTGCTGAAGCCAGAGCTGACCTTGAGCATACAGAAGCCTATCATCCCCATAATTGTTATCACCTAAGAAAGAAAATTCAATAAAAAAGAACATTATTCAGAGAATAATGGTACCTTGGTCAATCTGAAATACATTAAATGTCATTTAAAGGAGTTGTCACCTTTGGTTAGGACATCAACTTCCCCTGTATCTTCTCGTTCATGAACCTGCAATATAATAAATTATTAACATCAATGGACAAAAAGTTGTGGTTATTAGTTCAGTCAGTTCAAACAACAAAGAACCAAAAACAAGAACAAAGAGCTTAAAGTATAGAAAGTTTCAAGAAGACAGAGGATCCTTAAAAAACTACAAGAATCATGATATTCAGACAAGCTCACTCTATCTACCACCTAGTCCTAGAATAAAAATCTACAAGCAAAATTTTACCCACAAAGAATAGGTCAAACATGCAGCAATCACATATAACAATGAAGAAAGTATTTACCAAGGCAGGTAAGCACAATGTAAGAAGGTGGGTAATATCATCAATACTATGAAGAAGAAGGTCAAGCATATATTTACCTTAATCACCCAATGAACAATTGGAATTTCCCGGCCCTGAATGAAGGGAAAAGATATATAGAAAATATATTGTCACACAAAACAAAATAGTAGTAATATCAACAATAGGACAGATGAACATGGTATAAGTAAATGTATATTAAAGACAAGCATGTAAACAAAAATAAACAAATGTTGACCTGTAGCAAGCAATATGAAAAATTACATGATCATCATAATGTCGCCAACTATTTGAAACCTAACAATTTTGCAAAGAAGAAGAAGAAAAAATGTTCTTGCACATAGTAGTTACACTAATTCACCATTTTCCTCCTGATATTCATCTTGTAAATACTGATTAATTTTTCAATTTGGTCACATAATGGCTCTACTAAGAAACTTGAAGGGGAGAGCAAAAATTTGTTTCATGAAAATTTTCATGGAAATTATGAGAAAGGTGGCATGAAAAATGAAACAAACCTCCAATTATGAATGCCGACTGAAACTACAGTGAACCCATTTTGATAAAATAATGAATAATGTTAAAAATAAAAGAGGCACTTACATCAACGTTAAAAACAACAATCTCTCCAGCACGAATAGGATCTTTACTCATATGCAAGAACAAAATATCTCCCTGTAGGTCATTTGATTATAATTAGTTGAGCAACTTAAGAAATGCTATAAGAGGATACCCAAGTAGGAATACAAATTCCGAAGTCATTAAATAAAAGAGCCAAAAATTTAATTAGGAAATATAATAGTGTTTTTTCATTAGAGTCCTTTTCCTTAACAATCATATTTCCAAACTGAACACTATTCCAACTAATCCCTTGCAAATGTGATTAAATTTCAAATATTGTTATGGTTTGAAATCGAATGTGGGTTACATTGGTAAAATATACTTGATAATTTAAGACTGTTTTTATGATACCTTTTTTATGTCAAAAGCAATCAAACTCAAGAACGGCTAGCAGACATGGTAAAATACAGCTAACCTTTAAAGGTTTTCCTACTATTTCTCCACTTCAGCCGATTAAAGTTTGCAGTACCTCAACTAGGAAATTACTTTTGATACCCACTGGCAGCTTGTGAATTTCAAATACTATTTCCATAATTTTGTTTCTATAGGGCAAACTCAGCCTTAGAAAAGAACATATTAGTATCATTAACAATCCTACCTATTGATGTCTAAGCCCATGTACACCAATTTCTCAATTAAAAGTAAACCAAAAAATAAACACAAAACTAAAATAACCATCACAAATGTATGCACAAGGGCTGTAACTTGTTTCCACATTTAAGGCTGACCATTGAAAGCTCTTCCTTCTGACAAAAATAAGGTGTCCCACTATAGACAACAACTTCCGAAGCCTCCAACAGAAAACATATTAGCTTTGCAAAGAAGAATTCAATTGTACAAAGATAAATATGGTACAAGAGTTACCTAAATATGTTAAGAAGGGATCTGCCCTTCCCCTTTGCTCATAGAAGAGATACGTAATAATAGTTTTACACTAAAGATTTTGACACACAAAAAACTCAAGAAATAACATATTATTTGAAGCAAAATGTTAAAAGAATGTACAGATTTAAATACGTTACCCTTTTGAAGCCAGGTTCCATGCTTCCAGAAAGAACAACAACAACAGGTGATTCACTGCCAGTAATGCACATCAATCCCTTCCATATTATCAGAGCAGATGTAACAATCATACCTGAAACAAGAAAGGACCACTCTCATTAACATACACTTTCACATACCAGGGACCAGACTGCAGCATCAATTACAAATCCTTTCAAATAGAGCTTCCGATTACAAGTCAGAAAACAGCAGTAGCATCATAACTAACAGTCTATCATGTACTTGCAGTCGGGCAGAAAAGCTTATCTTAAATGTTAAGAAAAGTTTCTTTCAATTACCAGGATAAAGAAAACAAAAAAAAAGGTACTGGCAAGCAGAAAGCATTAAAAAGAAACATTTCATATTAAAAAAAAACAAAGAACAATCCATTCCCATTCATCTGCAAGCCATTCAGAATCTAAATGGTACAAATGAGCACAAAAGTTTCAGAAAACATGAGTAACCAGCATTCCAAGGACCCCATTGAACAAATGGCCAGTCTTGCACGCCGAATTCGATACACTCGAATATAGAAGTTCCGACAAAATTGTTTCCAATACCCAAACAAAACTCAAAAATGATATGCCTTTACATCCCATAAAAGTTCTCGCCCCTACATCAGAGAATGCAATCTAGGTACGACAGAAAAATTTCCGACGTCGAAACTCATCAACGAGTCTCATAAATTATCGGAAAAAACAAAACTTGACCCCATTAGACTCAACCAATGGTACTCCTACTCTTTAAAAATCCAATTGGCCAACTACTAGTCGAATCTTAAAAATCAAATGTTCAGGCAGGAATCAAGCAGCATACGAGAAAGAGAGAGAAGGGGTTTAAGGACGAACCCAGACTGACGGCCTGGGTTATAACCTGGCGGATCTGAAGCGACTTGATGGATTCTATGCTTTCTCCTATCCACCCCATTTCGTTTCTTCTTTTCTTTTCTGTTTTTCCCTGGTTTTGGTTTCAGTTCTCTGTTTTGCCGTTGCCCGGAGAGTTACACGAACAATACTTGCAAATTTTCCTGTTTGCTCTGTTATTATTAATAATCAAACGGGTTATTATATTTTTTAATGATTTTTTTTCTGGGCCATGTTTTGCACGAATCAGAATGTAGATTTTTCATTTTAACCAATCAGCTTTCGACAATTTCAGCAGTCCACACAACCTTACCATACACCCGGCCCATGTAACACGCCGAAATTGTTAAACGAACTGAACCAAATACAAAGCCTAAACACCAGAACCCCAGTAATCAGCACATCTAGAAAATGAGATTCTTTATGATCCACTGTCTCTCATCATTGCTAAACTCTTCTCTTCACAATCTTCCTCTTTTATACTCTGAGAAACTGTTTCAGCTATTTAAGGCTAATGCTCACAATAGGCTTGTTATTGAGAATAAGTTGTAGTTGCAAGTTTTCATGTGCCTATCGTTTCAAAGTAATTTATCCTAATTAAAATTTGATATGAGAGTTCATACTTTTTGCAGGAGGTATCATTTGTTTGCATGTGTTTGTGCCTATCTAGATGGATTGTTTTAGCTCTACCTTTTATAAACTATTGTGTGATACTGTGCTACTTTACAATTCACATGTTCATTATTACATGTTCATGTATGTCTTTATGTCTATCCCGTTGTAAACCTTTTATCTTTTATGGCAAAGGGCGAAATTCCCTACTATGTATATATAACAACATCCTCGTCTTCCTAGTTTTGAGATTGTGATTGTTTGTTTCTGCGGTTTTGCATGTCTCATGAGTGTTTCCACTTCAGTGGTGAAGAACGAATGACCATGAACAAGGCAAATTCCACTTTATTATATATTGGTCAAATGCTAAATGAGTATCATATATTTTGTTCATCGTTGTCAGGTCAAAGTATATTACTGTTTTCATATATTTATTTTTTGTGCATCTGGTGAGAGCTGCCTTTGTGTTGTGGATGTGAAAATTAATATTGAGAACTCACAGTCTCTGGGCTCAGTCAGGTATGGTTCTCGTCTCCCTTTGGCTGATGGCAACTCATTGTATTCCATCTTTTGATGTTATCAATCTTTGTAAACTTGGCACTGGGCCATGTTGTTACAGTACTCAAAGGTGCTGAAGTCATCTGTGATAAATTTAAATGCATTAGTTCAATGTGGACTGCTAGCTTTATGCTTGTGAGTAATTCAAATCAGTTTCCATGATAGAGACCGAAACAATGCTTATCTGTTGTAGTGATTCTAATGTATAATTCTTTATATTTACTGATATGGACATTGGTGATATAACTGATTTATTCGGTGCTGAAATCTGGCCTTTCCTGCTGACCAAATATGTTGATATGTAGAAAGAGTCCTCTAGCATTCTAATGGCTGGAGGCCAGAAACCAGGCAGTTGTTTTGTGGTTGTAATCGATTTCTAAATACATTTCTTTGATCTTGAAATTCACCGCACTGTTCTGAGTAAAGGATAAATCCTGGCCTTTCTTTTCTGTCCTTTCCAATTTCCATGCAGGATGGGAGTTTCAAGTCAACCTGTGCCTTGCCTGTGAAGAGCACAACTAGAAAAAGCGGCCCCAAGAAGTAATTGCCCTCGAGAAGTCTCCTGCATAATAGAAGGCCTACATTGAAAACCCTTATGGCTAAACACTCGCACTAAGCAGCCGAGTGTGAGGGACAATCGATGCTACTGATCAGTTGCTAATACTGTTACCGGGGCTTCAAGCTTGAAAATTGTGATGTATTTGGGGCTTCTGAACATCAGAAAAATTTCTGTAACAATATGAATAGACGAACTAAATGTTTCTATAGTTTCATGCTTGTTCAACAAAATTAAAATGGTATGATATCATCATTCTAACATTTCCCATTTCTTAGAAATTCTTTAATATTTCAGTCTGGTCTTGTGTTTATTTGCTGCTTCTTTTAATCTCCAGAATTAGCACCTCTTCTTTATTCTACCAATTTGCTGTACCGCCTCTATTTCTATTCAGGATTTCTTTAACTTACAGAAATGGCATATTTCTTGGAAGTATCTTTTGTTGATTAACGATCAATAATTAATTTGTCAATGAAAATATATTACATGTTTTAAAAATATGTAAATAGAAATTTTATAAATTTACCAAAACCCGTTAAAATGTATACAAAACTGTTTCTTGCATAAAATGTATGCAATTTTTATTTTTTTTTAATTTTAAATTGGCGTAATTGTGTTCTTGCATTTTCCAAGTGCAGCGGTTGTTTTTTCGTCCTGAAGATTGAAAATGGATCTTATTGAACGTCCGTGGTCAACGAACAGCAACTCCTGAGAAATAAATAATAGAAACAAATACGTATACGAGCAAAACTCACAAAGGAAGCCCATGACTCTTGTTCAATCATGTCTAAAACCCTCTTATCTCGCATTAAACCCCTTAGAAATCGAAAAACAACTCCTCCTTCGCCATTTGCCTTAACACCCAGCGTCAAGAAACTCGTAAATGAAACCATCGAAATCCTCACAACACACCCAGAATCCGATCGGTTCCTTGAAAGTCGTTTTTACGATGAAGAAACGCAAGTTTCTGACATCGCCCACTTCGTATTTGATAAAATTCAAGACGTAGAACTGGGTCTGAAGTTCTTTGATTGGATCTCAAAGCAACCAAAGAGTTCCTTGTCAAATGGGTATGCGTGTTCTTCGTTCTTGAAGCTATTAGCGAGGTATAGATTGTTTCCGGAGATTGAGTTGGTTTTAAAGAATATGAAATTAGATGATATAAAGCCAACACATGAAGCCTTGAGTATTGTTATACGGGCATATGCGGATTCTGGGTTGGTTGATAAAGCTCTTGAGTTGTATAATGACGTGGTTGGAATGCATAATAGTGTTCCTGATGTTTTTTCTTGTAATATATTGCTGGATTTGCTTGTCAAGTGTAAAAAACTTGACATTGCACGTCATTTGTATGATGAAATGTGTAAAAGAAATGGTGGTTTGGATAATTATAGTACTTGTATCGTGTTGAGGGGTTTGTGTAAAGAAGGGACGGTTGAGGAGGGTAAAAAGTTGGTTGAGGAGAGGTTTGGAAGGGGGTGTATTCCTAATATTGTGTTTTATAATACCCTCATTGATGGTTATTGCAAGATGGGTGATGCTGAAAGTGCTAGGAAGCTTTTTAGGGAGTTGAAAAAGAAGGGTTTTTTGCCAACATGCGAGACTTATGGGGCAATGATAAGTGGGTTTTGCAAGAAAGGAAATTTTAAGGAAACTGATGGACTTGTGATAGAAATGAAAGAGAGAGGTTTACATGTGAACACTCGAATTTATAATAATATAATTGATGCTAAATATAAGCATGGTCTTAAGGTTGAAGTGGCAGAGACTGTCAGGTGGATGGTTGAGAATGGTTGTGAGCCTGATATTGCTACATATAATACTTTCATTACTAGCTTGTGCAGGGATGGGAAGGTTGATGAAGCGGGCCAGCTTCTAGAACAGGCAATGAAGAGAGGATTGGAGCCAAACAAGTTTAGTTATACTCCTCTTATACATGTCTACTGCAAACTAGGGGAATATGTGAAGGCATCGGATTTTCTTATTGAGATGATGGAGAAAGGACATAAACCTGATTTACTCGCTTATGGAGCTCTTATTCATGGACTTGTTAGTGTGAGGGAGGTGGACGTTGCAATGATGATTCAAGATAAAATGGTGGAAAGGGGAGAGATACCTGATGCTGCTATTTACAATGTTTTGATGAGTGGTCTTTGCAAGAAAAGGAGGCTTTCTGCTGCAAAGATCCTTCTTGCTGAGATGTTAGACCATAACGTACAACCTGATGCCTATATTTATGCAACTTTAATTGATGGCTTCATAAGGAATGGCGATCTTGATGAAGCTAAGAAACTATTTGAGCTAACAATTGAAAAGGACATGGATCTTGGTGCTGTGGGGTACAATGCAATGATAAAGGGTTACTGCAAATTTGGATTGATGAAAGATGCACTGTCATGTGTCGATAGAATGACAAACAGGAATCATCCCCCAGATGAGTTCACTTATTCCACAATAATAGATGGTTATGTTAAACAGCATGACTTAGATGGTGCACTGAATATGTTTGGAGAGATGGTTAAACGTAAATGCAAGCCAAATGTTGTCACATATACTGCTTTGATTAATGGGTTTTGCCGCATCGGAGATTCCGATAGGGCAGAAAGGACTTTTAAACACATGCAATTTTGTGGTTTGGCTCCTAATGTAGTCACATACACTATAATTATTGGGAGCTTTTGTAAGCAAGGAAGACTTGAAAAAGCTACTTCCTTTTTTGAACTAATGCTGGCAAACAAGTGCTTTCCTAATGATGCTACCTTCCATTATTTGGTAAATGGGCTTACAAATAATGTAGCTGCCACAGTTTCTGACAATGAATCTGAGGAAAATAATAAATCTCTATTTCTAGAATATTTTAGAAGGATGATATCAGATGGATTGAATCATAGGTCCGCTGCCTATAATTTCATCCTCATCTGCCTCTGCTGTCATGGAATGGTTAAAACTGCTTTGCAGTTGCATGAAAAAATGATGAGTAAGGGCTTTCTTCAAGATCCCATATCTTTTGCTGCCCTGCTACATGGCATTTGTTTGGATGGAAGATCGAGGGAGTGGAAAAATTTTATCCCCTGTAATTTGAATGAACAAGGACTCCAAATTGCTGTCAAGTATTCACAAAGTTTAATGCATTGTCTGCCTCAAGGAATGACTTCTGAGGCGACACTTATTTTGCAGAACTTAGTAGAAGACCACAAATCTCAAAACCAAATGTGGATGACTACAAGGTCTCAGTAATGTACATAAGGGGTGAATGTATAGAAACAATATCTGGTTTTTAAAAATGAAATGACATCATCTTTGGTTAGCCTCTTAATGCTTTGTTTCTTAATGAGGGTCTATGAATGCTTCTGATTGTTATCTGACTTTTCAGATGGCCCTCAGGAATGGGGATCTATTTCATTCTCTGAGTTTTTCAAAGTTTCATATTGCAAACTCAAAGGTTGCAACAGCACATTGTGTTAGGGTAATTTCTATTATGAAACATGGCAGGCAGTTCAATATGACTATGCAGATAAATGTATGTGGGCCATAATTTTCATGGACCAGAGCAATCATGCATGCATGCAGGATGTTAGACCGTACATGACTCTGCTTTGGAGGTATATGCCTGGGTTTCTTTTTGCTACATTTATGATGTGATGTTAGACTCGATGAAAGATGTTATTCCTAAATAAGTTGAGGCTTTTCTCTTTTTCTGTTGTCATGGATCATGGATCTTTAGTTTTCAGAAACTTGTGAGTGCCTCACAAGATTTGTCCCAAAAACTGTACAAGATATTTCAACTATAGGTCCCAAGAATTCTTCATTTTCAGTGTCATTTTGTATTGACAAATGTAAGTTTTGATCACAGGTGAGCTATTTCACAGGTGTCCATCTGCATCTTTTAAGAAGTTGCATTGCTTACAAACTAACAAGAATTGCCTATGCATGGCAAAGGAGAGTTTCATGGGACCTGCCTTCTGGTTTTCGACTTCACTAATTTTCATGGCTGAAGGCATGTACTTGATCATGGTACAACTTCTGCTTGATTGTCAAGCTCATATCCTGCAAGAATTCGATAAATTCAGAGATAGAAGACATATATTTAACTGTAGACAATAATAATTCTTTCGACTACAGGATAAATATGAAGAGAAAAGGACATACTGTATATATTCCACATTAATCTTACTGCCATTATGGTGGGAAATAGCTGCGAAGGCATCAGTGGACATTTGAATTGTAGATGGGCAGGGTGTATTCGAGCAGAAATCCACCACTTTAACTTCCATGGTTCGACGCTCCAAAGGTTGATTGGCTCTGCTTAGGCATCTCAATTTGTAGCACCTTCCACAAGCAGCTCTGTTATTCCACAACTTTTCACCTGCCACGACAAACAGCTTGCTGGCTGGGAACTGATCATGTCTATTTCTGAAGCATCTAGTTGCTGCAAAAGATTGAAAAGAGTAAGTGATAAGGAAACTCATAAACTACATTTCTTATCTGATATTCTTGTAAATCTTGATGCAGTGCAATTTACTCTCGTATACATGGACGGTAGGATGTTGCAGTGCTGCCATCGTCAAGGCTATCACAATCGCCAATACCAAGAGCCCCATTGCAAGAAGCAGATGAGATCATGTGGATGCATTCGCTTGTGCCACATTATTTTAAGAAATAATAATAAAAACTCCCCAGTGCTAGAAATGTTCATTGACATTTGAATTTTACAGTTAGATGAAAATTTTGCTTCAAAGACAAAACTAACGGTGAGGGGGAAAATGTTAGAATACTTGTCCTTGGAAGGTGGGAATGATGTGTTTGAATTTTGACTAACTGAATTTGATTTTTGTTTCTTGCACTCTTTTGTATCACAGCCTTTCCATATTTCATTTCTGTTGCATGCACCCTTTCACATGACCAGACTGGTGGATTTATTTAGCAAACACCCATTAGTAGCTTTTTTCGTCTGTTTCCTCCAGATTAGGCACAAATTATATAGGTATGAAACACGGTTTGAATTATTTGGTAGGCAGACAGCTGCAATATGAACTATAAGAAGCGATTTCATTTTTCCATTACTCTTGACCTGTTGTATTCTATGACTGGTTTTGCCTTGCCTAATGATTGATCTAATGAAGAGATCCAACAGAAGTTTGACTTGCATTGTGAGTCGATGTACTTTATATGTGGCGTAAACCATGCAATGTATGATATAATTAATTTTTAAAAGCTATTGCAGAATCATAATGAGCTATCAATCAAGCCCGTAGATCTTGAAATAACTCTGTTACAACTATGAAAATAACTGCTGCTTCGTGACTTGTTACCCAGCAAATGGAAAACATTTGCTCAATTCAAATATCATTTGATGCCATCTTCTCCGAATGAAGTTTGTTTGTGATTTGACATAAAAGAAAACAGAAAATGAACCCATTGTCAAAATTTTCTCCATCATGAGATTAAATTTTCTTCATACCACACACAGCATTTAACAAACTTGATGGAAACAAAAATGGTTAGATTTACTCACTTTATTGATTTAACCCAATAAAATTGATTTATCACGATAGTTTTTCAATAAACTAGTTAGAAATTATCGGACATGAAATAAAAAGTTGATAGAGATTGTCATAATTTATAATTATTATTTTTACTATATAACCTTAACTTTGCATCTACTAGAAATATTAATTAATCTGTTATCAACTTTGGATGCTTATGTAATGAGGAATGATTTATTTTATATGTATGTATGTATACTAGTGTGTGTGCTTGTGGGTGTGAAAAATAATTGGTTAGATTGACTTGATTGGCTCACTTTATTGATTAAGTTAGCTTGTAATTACACGTGAAAATATTACTGATGAAAGCAATTGATTTATTCTATATAGAAAATAAAAATTGACCGACTAAAAAAATATTATAGATTTATTAGAGTTCAGTCTTACTAGGTTTGAATCCAAGGAAGCTTTTGTGTTCCCATGCATATTGGTGAAATCCTCACCAGTAAGGACAGCAGACTTGGTTACTACATTGGTGTAAACAGATGTTAACCCTTTGATTTCTATCACGTCATGCCCTGCGGGCGAGATATATATACATTTGTGTTTGTTGGGATGGAAGGTGCCTGGAGTATGAAGGTTGTTTCATTAGGCATCAGAGGACATTTTCCCCGTTTCCTCCAGATGCGGATAAATTTCCAGTCTAATGTTTCCTGTCTACCCTTGCAGCTTCGATGACCTGAACATTGCCTGTAGGCAACCAGATCTGGTTCAAACCGAAGGTGGAATGAGAGAAAGGGTTTGGATATGGCTTCAAGAAGCTCCGAGGCATTCTTTTCCAAGGATTTAGTAAAGACATAACGCATTGTAGCACGCTTGACAAAGGGCAACTTTTGCATACTGAAGATACCTAAAAGATGTAAAATAAGCACAAGATACAGGGACAAATGAAACAGTATTCATTATAGCAATAAACTTTTGACGAGTGAAGCAAGGAACCTTGAAATGTGATGAAATGCCTGTTCCTTCTCTGGCTCATTGCTGGTGCGACTTAACTATGCTGATATTCCAACATGGCTTGAAGAGTACTTTCAATGTGATCAAATTGGCCCTTCCACTTGCTACAATCTACATGAAAATGTTCTTTAGATGAAATGTCAGGAGGGAATTCTTTGACAACTTTAACAAAGCCACTCATGTGTCCAATGAAGTAGTCGACATCAAACACATCTGCAAAACCACCGAGAGAAACAGAAAGAGGAATAAAAGAATACCACCTGTACAGAATAACATAAAAATGGATCTTAAAATGATTTAATAACCATTGCCCTCCCACAAGATGATGTCATATAGCAATAAACATCCTGAAATAACTCAAACAACTAAGATGGTATATGCTATGAGATCAAGAGAAATCCTGTAGAAAGTATTAATGCACAAATGCCTTGGCTAGTACCAAGGAAACCAGCAGAACCACTGATAAAAACTTGAGTATCTTTGCAAAATCAAGATTTACTTTCCAGATGCACAGCAGCATCAGTGATTATCATTAGCAACTCTACTTTTCAAGCTCAACAATATTGTAATAAAAACTTCAACATTAAAGTTTGTGTACTTTATATCATATGCTAAGGAAGAAGAAAAGTAACAAACCATAGCACTCTGGTGAGTAACTATTTAATGAAATCAATGAATCTAAAGTGAGGCAAATCACAATTGACATTTTTATGGCTTCAAAATTTTCACCATGCAAGTTGAGACATTCATATTTATGGAATTCCTAGTACCTCGCAGCACTATGACAATATATAAAATAACCATAACTCACCTTAACTCTTTCCAATAAGCAGCCACTTCAAACTTTGGCAGAACTATAGTTGCATCTAAGAAACAAGCAATGCCAACGTCATTGCATAACTGCATTGGTTGTTAACAAGGTCAAGGTCCCATCTTTAAAGAAGCAACACAAACCAAGAATAAATCACAAGAAACTGAAAATTGCACTCACATCTCTTCTCATCTCATTGAGGCCGCCATAGCAACCACACAGATACATCCATTACTCTTTGCTGGCAAAGCTGCAGGATTTCAACAAAAAAACCAATGCAATTGTCTCCAATGATAACCAATTAACATTGATTCAGGATATCAAAAATAAAAAGGGAGAGGATATTTGTAAACAAACTTAATGCCAACTGTAACACTATCCCTAACCTTAAATACTGTACTGACCCAAACTTTATACTGAGCATATGAAAACTAGTTTCAAATTTAGCACTAATTACTCAATTCAAATATCCTCTCTCTTTATACTGTAACTGAGTTATAATTCTTATTTGCTTTTTTTTTGGGTAACTGAAAACAAATTGCTGTATACAAACTTTAGATGTGAAAATGTGATTCATCAAATAATTATTGACTCATGGCTGAAGTTCAGAACGTTCTCAAGGTTCTGAAAAAGGTAAAATGATCAATGATGCAGAGAAAGAACTACTTATGAGTCAAATGTCCCTCAAGCCACCATTTGAAAGGCCTCCACTCTATCAGCCTTCTCACACTCCATATATCAGATTCCACTCTACACGAAATACAAATCATATTTCAGTAACACAAGAAAGAGATTACAACAATAGAATAACAGCAAAAAAGTGAGTGCACCTATGCATTGGTTGGACAATAAAGCCCATAATCACCAATCCAATGAATCAGACAATACAATCACAATAGTATAGCTTTTAATTTCAAAATAATAAATAAATCTAGCTTCCACATCACCTGTTAAAATCTTAAAACAACACCCAACGGTGTACACTCCTCAACTGTGAAACTCTTAACACTAGAAAACAAAGAAACAAAAAACTATATCTTAAGATTCTTCCAATTGACTGCTTTGCACATTGCCTCCGATAAAATATTATACGCAACAACACCAACCTAAGAGTTTCTTTCAAGCATTGCATCAAACAGCTTACGTGCTTCACTTAATTCCAGGCCATCACCGCATCCTCTCACCAAAATACTGTTATTTTTCACACTGGGGGTGAATTCATGCTTTAACTTTGTCAAAGAATTGTTGGCATCCTTCGTATGCTTTCTCTCTTATAATGCATACAATATCTGATCAAGATCGTTTATACTAGGTTCAATACCAAACTCTACCATTCTATTAAAAGCCCATCATTCGGTGAAAACAATCCAAAAAAAATTCTGGGCTTATTTTACAGGACTGATTTTCCTTAATTTCTGTCAAGAAATCCTATAATAAAGCAAACTCTTTGCTACTTCCTAGGACATTTAGCACAATGTGATAGCTTTCAACACTGTGTCCAAAAACTGGAATCCTTTTAGCCCAAAGAAAGAATCTATGAGCAGAGAACCCAATATTTTTGCACCTGTTCAAGACCTGTTCAACGAAGTTTGTCGATGTTCTCTAAGAGAATGTGTTGAGAGAAAGCTTTAACTAGTGGTGGGGGTTTCTGTTGTTGCTTAAAAAGCTGGAAATCTCATTCACCAGGTCTAGCAACTGCGGCTGCGAATTAACTTGAGTTTGAGAAGAGAAGTAAACTTGGGAGAAGAGGTTTGGAGTTTTAGCTCGTGAAGAGAATGGATGAATGAATGCAGAGGTTTCCCTGGTTGCCATTTTTTGGAAACTGTGGAAACGTAGTTAAGAAAACAGTAAATCAGGGTTATATTATCATTCTGAGACAAAGAAATTGACCAAGGTAGTGTAATGCATGCTGTTGTATCAATACATTGAAACTAAAAACTGAAAACAATATGAAAGTCCATAGAAATTGGAAACTAAAACACATAAATTACAAAGTTCAAGTAATCGATCATACAAGAAATATAGAATCTACTACCATTACCTAGTGCGATCACGGAAAAAATATACACATTTAAAAAGCCAATAATAACAAAAATCAATACATACATCAACTAAAGAAAACCATAGCCTGCGCCAGTTTGAATTAATCCAAAGGATTGCAAACAACCCCAATATGAATATGACAAAGGATGCCCCAAAACTCCAACTGAACGATATGATATCTATTGCAGACTCGTCTTCTTCTCCTCCACTGGAAGTTGGTACTGGTATTTCTTCTACAACACTGATGCAACTCTTATTAATTGTCTCACCACAAAGACCAGGATTTCCTATATAACTGCTGTCAGCAAATGTAGCAAATTGCTCTTTGTCTGGGATTTTTCCGGACAAGTAGTTATATGACACATTGAAGGTAGATAAGAAGTTGAGTTGTGTCAGTTCAAGAGGAATTTGACCACTCAATCTATTGTGGGAAAGGTCAAGGCTCTCTATCATTTTCAAATTAGAAAATCTCTTCGGTAAAGAACCTGACAAGAAATTATGAGACAAATTTAATGCTCGAATTCTTTGAAGTTCTCCAATTTCTGATGGAATTTTTCCAGTCAATTCATTGCATGACAAATCCAATCCAGCCATGTAGTTAAGATTGCTACCATTATAAAATTCATGTCTGTTCTTTGTCACAAATTCAACTTTCACTCGTTCATCTATAGTTGCATGACTGCCTCCCCCCAGTAGTAAGTCAAGAGTGGAATTGTAATAAGAACTGACTGAAGCAACACCAAAATCTATACTCCCAGAATACTCAATGTCGGGTCCATACAAATCATCCTTTTCCACATCCCAAAATAACACATCAGTAAAACATGAAGGTATCGATCCATTAAGACTATTACGTGAAAGATCCAATATACCTAATTTTTGTAACCGACACAGCTGATTAGGAATCTTTCCTTGTAGTTGATTCCCTCCCAAAAGCAGAACACGGAGATCCGAATACTCACTGATCTGAAAAGGAATTCTACCGGAAAAATCATTATCCCTCAAATCTAAAGTCTTTAATTTGGAGCTTCTAAACAAAGAATTCGGAATTGACCCTCCTAGAGAATTCTTTTGCATATAAATGTGCTCCACTAAGGAAAGATTCAAAGAGGATGCTATGGACCCTGACAAATTATTTTCAGAGATGTCTAAAATTGCAAGTCTTTCAAGATTGTTGAATTGGACAGGAATATTACCTTCCAAACAATTTTTTGACATTAAAAGAACCGCAAGATCTGAAAAGCTATCGATCCAAGAAGGAATATGACCTGATAACTTGTTGTTGGATATATCTAGGACTTCTAATGCGGTGGAATTCAATAACCCATCCTCGATTTTGCCACTGAAATGATTGTTGTCCAAATATAACCACTCCAATCTTGTCAAGTTCATGTACTTGGGAAATATTTTCCCATAAAAACTGTTTTCAGATAGATCTAACCAGCATAGTGAGATGCAACCAGTGAAAAGAGGTTCAGATAATTCTCCGGAAAAATTATTTCTAGAAAAATCCATTAAAGAGAGTTCTTTCATCTCAGCTATTGACGAAGGAATGTTGCCTTCAAAACTATTTTTGGACATGTCCCAATACTCCAATTTCGAGAGGATAATGCCTATATTCTGTGGAACTTTACCATTGAAACTATTACTAGAAAGATCCAAATGAAGTAAATCACGTTTGGAATTAGGAAGTTGAAGAATCCCTGTGAATGAATTGTTCTTCAAAAACAAAGCTTCCAATTCTGTGTTGTTTTGTAACAGCCAAGTTGGAAAATTGCCAACCAACTTATTATGAGAAAGATCGAGGTATTTTAACAGGTATTGGTGTATCAGAAAACTAGGAATGGTTCCATTTAAGTTGCAATAGGATAAACTGAAGACCTTCAACTGAAATGTAGGGAGCCAATTTTCAGTTTTCAGTTGTAACCTATTGTTTTTGTTTGAGAGTAATAATACCTGAAGCCTTGAATGATTGGCCAATGAACCAAGTGAGAATATTCCTTCAAAGTTATTTTGAGAAATATCCAAATATTCAAGGGTTTTGGGGTTTCCAATAATAGATGGTAAGTTCCCACTCAACTGGTTTTCAGCAATGTCAAGAACTTTAAGGCTAGCCAGGTTGTTGAGACATTGAGGAAGATCACCCATAAAATTATTTCCTTTGAGATTCAACTCAACAAGATTCTTCAACTCACACATTCCTGAAAATTTTGAAGGAAAACAATAAAAATCATAGAAGAAAAGTAGACACAAGAACTTTTTATCATTTTGCTTGAAAGACTTTGTTCACTTTAACAACTAATGTATTTTTGTTAATAGATCTAGTAGCATAAATATTCTACTTGAACAAACTTTTACTCAAGGTCAATTTGTATTTTTTAACAATCTAATTAAAATAAATCAAATCATGCACGATTTCAAGCATGTTACTCTGAAAATATATATATATATATATATATATATATATAATAATTAATTAAAATATTAAATATGTGCATTCAATACAAAATATTAAATTTTACCTTGACTTTGTAAAGAACCATTTAAATTATTCCAACTTAGAGCCAGAGCTTTCAAGTTTCTAAAATTTGATAATCCTGCACCAAAAACAAAAATATGTTAAAAAAATAATTATTATTATCGTAAAAAGAAAAAGAATACGATAATTAGGCATGAAAAGGTTTCCTTACATAACCCACTTATTCTGTTATAGCTTAGATCCAATACTTCCAGATTTCTCAGTTTTGATAATTATGCATAATAAAATACTAAGAAAAAATTTTCTTTTAGTCATTTTGAAACTTTTCCGCAAAAAAGCTTGGAGAAACCAGTAATGCAATCAAAGATTCATACCATGAAAGAAATGGGGATAAGCCAGTAATTCAATTTTTATTTTGAGTACATATAAAATTAGGTGTACAAAATGTTAAATTTTACCTAGTGCTCTTGAAGAACCACTAATATTATTGTAACTCAGATGCAATTGTTTCAAATTTATAAGATTTGATAATCCTGCAAAATAAAAAGGAAATAATCTTGGATAAGTTGTTATTTATAATTATGAATAGCTAAGTTAAATTTCAATTTTGTAAACTCAAATATTACCTAAATCTTCTGCAGATCCCTTTATATTATTAGAACTTAGATCCAAAACTTCCAAACTTGTCATATTTTGTAATCCTGCAAAAAGAAAAAACTTGTCTTTTTTAAGATAATTAAACAAATATTATAGTGTATGAAACTCTAGTCAATTAGTAAAAGGGCCCATAAAATTTCATACTTACTAGACACTTTTTTTAACTTTATTTTAAAGTTTCAACACCGAACATATCATAAATCTATTTAGTTATTGAATCTATTTAGTTCCAAGTCTAAGTAGTAGATAGAACAATTATCAATTAATGATTAAATTTTATAAAATAATGCAATCGAACTTAACTCAAATATTTTAGAACTTTAATTTTTAACATAAACTAATAATATTTTATATTACTTGCATAAATTTAGTGTAGCTAGAATCAACATAAATATTGGTTAATTTTTCAAATTTCAGTTGCAAATGTCAAAATTCTGTAAGATTATATACTGTGATATTTAATTACTTAAATATGAAACTTTAATTCTGCAAATTTAATATTACCTAGTCTTGTTGCAAATCCGTTTATAATATTGTCACTTAGATACAAAACTTTCAATTTTGTCAAATTTGATAATCCTGCAACAAAAAAAAATAGTTAAAAAGAAAAAAATTATGATAAATGTTAATATTTCCGTTTATAGAATATTAAAAATTGTAAATCTATCATATAATTTGTTAATATTCCTCTAAGAAGAACAAGAATACATCACTTGAAAATGATTTCTCAGGCTTGATATAGTAATTACCTGGCAGCCCACTTATTGTATTGCTTCTTAGATCCAACTCTTCCAAGTTTGTTGATCCTGTGCAAAAATCAAAACAAAAAAAAAGAGACAATAATCAATATGGATTTAAAATTAGATATTTGGAATTCAATTAATATATCCAAATGCTTACTAGTCTATTTAGTCGTTTCGATTTATTGCCCTTAAAAAATTATCAATTGTTGGTTTATTTTATTTTTGAATAAAAATATTATTTTGAAAAAAAAATTAAATAATTTTATGTTATTGAATATATTAATTATTTTTAATTCTTAAATAAATATGTTAATATAAGTTATTGTAATATATTTGGAAATGATGAAAAATTTATAAAATAAATGTGTCTTGTAAAATTATAGGAGTTCTCTAAATTCTTCAATACAATTAAAATTCAAACAATTATTTGTCATTTTCAAATATGTGAACATGAATCTTTAATTTTACAAATTTAAATATCACCTAGCCCTGTTGTGAATCCATTTATTGAATTGAAGCTTAGATCCAAAATTTTCAATTTTGTCAAATTTGCTAATCCTGCACAGAACGAAAAAAACGATTAAAATTAAAAGGAAAAAAAAACAACAATGATTAAAATTTGCATGATATATGTGGAAGTATACCTTGATTTAATTCGAGACCTTCTATTCTATTCCAACGGAGAGTCAAAGTGGTAAGTGAAGTTACTGTATTCAAACATGACAACACACTGTCGTCGAAGCTATTAAAACCAAGATTTAATGTCTTCAGCTGCTTCAAATTTCCAAACCTATCGTTATTAGCTGCAAAGGCATGTAATTGCAATAAAGTTAATGTTTAAAAATAATTATGAATCCTTGCACAATAAAGTTTAAGGAATAATGAAATTGAGGAAATCATCAGCACAGAATAAATACGTACGTATACCTTTATTCTCATCCCATCCGTCAAAGTAATTTCCATATAAATCAAGACTTTGCAATTCTTGAAAAGGAAGAAACAGTGAAAAATTTATAATTGAAAGATTTAAATATCCATTTAAATAGTTTTCAAAGTTGATTTGCCTGGTGTTGTAGAGTGAGAGCTCCGTCACCCTATTTGTGGTGGTGTTGCAGTGAACTCTCTCCCAACGGCAACAATCAGACATTGAATTATCAACCCATGAAGGAAGAACATTATCTGCATATTCATTCTCACTGGCTGATATAAAGAAGCTCTTGATTTTCAACAGACCAATCCTCTCTTCTTCCAAGCAAGCTTTGCATCCGTCTATCTGAAGCAAAATTATTAAAAGCAACGATGCTAAGAACTTGAGGAAGAAAGTTTCCATTGGAAGATGACAACCTTTCATTTGCTCTCAAAATCCTTCACTCTTAGAATTATATAACGTGGATGTGTAATGTAATGAGAAATGATTTGGTATAAATAGAAAAATATCATCACATTAATTAGTATGATAGACTTGTAAGTGGAAATGTATGTACTATTGAGTCAATTCCAACTTCCGACCATGTCCGCGTTCTCCTAAAATATATTATCCAACAAATATTTAGAAAATTCCATTGAAATGGACAGGCGCATTTAATAATAAATGAGTCTTTGAAGAAACTATAAAGAATGATCGACTGACAAAATTTTCTAAATCATGTGGCTCAATTTTCTACGTATGACTAGTTTAATGGAAATTTTGATTAACATTGATTGACTGACTCATCACTCTGATTGATTTAGCTGGTCAGTTAGAGAATTCATTCGTTAAACTACATAGAAAATCAAAGTTGATACACTAACAAATTAATCAAACTTAGCTTGTATAGTTTCTTAGAAAAAACTTGTTTGTTGAAGAATATTGTGACTTCTTTCCATTATGTCTATGCAATCTTTGTTTTTCTGCTTTCTTTTGGCCCACACGTTGATTCATTCTACACGGAAAGACTACTGACGAAAGCAATTGATTCATACGACGTGGAAAGTAAAAGTTACCGACTTACAAATTATATAGTATTAGAGTTCCGTGATACACGCTTTGAAACATTTGTTAGGTAGAAAGCTGCAGTATGAATGGTTATTGTGAAGCTATTTTTTCAGTAAGCTTGACTTGTATTATATGACTGGCGTTGCCTTGGCTTGTTCTGTGTTCAGATCGCAAATGAAGTGTGCATTAATTATGTCATTATGTTATATTTGTGAGTCTACGTGGTTTATGTGTGGCGTAAACTATGCAACGTATGATATAATCAGTTTTTAAAAGCTATTGCAGAATCATAATCATATATCAATCTAAAATCTACACCATGAATTGGCATTGTTTAAACTTATTCCCTAAATTTCTATCTAAATTATTATAACAACAAAGAGTAATTCTTTATTTTTCTCGATTTTACACATCATTCATTGTTCTTCTGCGACTTGCTAGGATTATCGAGCAAATGGGCAACATTTGCTCAATTCAAATATCATTTGATGCCATATTCTCCCAAGTGCTGGGATTGCGTTACGGGGAAAAGTTACGTGATGGAAACGCAAGTATTAGAGATGGTAATATGTATTCTAACACATCTCAAGATCCTTTACACATTCATGAAGATTCAATTATAGGAGCGAAAGTAAAGAAAATAAAAATAGGCTTGAATGCGTTTATTGAAGATATATGGAGGAAACAAAGTTTGCTTGGAGATTTCATTAAGGCGTTAGGCTTGGAATATAATCAAAGTCATGTAAACATGATTCAACCATATTAACGAGATTTTACTAGTTAATTATGTATAAAGCTTGTAAATTAGTTTGTTTAAATTTATTTAATTGTAATAGGCTTAAAAGATTATTACTAAGTCTAATTTAGGTTTATTTTAATTTAATTAACTTATTAAGTTAGACTTAAATAAATAAAAACTTAATCTATGTTAGATAAATTATTTTGTTAGGATTTATTTTTTTTTGTATTAAAGCATCCTGTAAAAATACTTATAAACTTTGAACAAAAGAAATTGATTAATTACATATAATTTACTTTTTGTTAACTTCTTTATTCTTTGAGAGTAAACTAAACTTATTAAGAACAATACTTATTGGGGCGCTCTATTTCTTATATCTTAGATTACTTTGTGAAAGACGTTTGTGAGTTTAAGGTGAATATTACGCTAAGGTTTGTAACTGCAAGATGTTATCGAGTTGCGGTACATTCAAAGTTCAAATCACGTTTTAACGTTTTAACTTCGTTTTCGTATTCTAGTGCTTTTCTTGACATTTGATTCTTGAGGATTGCATCATAATGTATGCATATAAGCTTGAAGAACATTGTGCTAAGTTGGAAACTGCAACGGAAAAATTAAATGAGTTGAGGAACGATGTGATGATGAGGGTTCAAATCACCAAGGAGCAGTAGTTACGGCAGCTCGATCAAGTACAGGACTGGCTTAGAAGGGTTGAAGCTATGGTGAATGAAGTTAATGAAATGATAATGTGCTGATCCTCAAAAATAGAGAAATTGTGTGGGAAGACGTTCCAGAAACTGCAAGACCAGATACAAGTTTGGGAAAAAAGCGGCCAGAAAAATCAAAGATGTTGCAGCTTTTTGGACTAAAGGTGGTCTGGAGGTTGTGGCTGAAAGGGCGTTGTATTCAACTTCTGTGGAGGGAAGACCATCTGAAGCAACACTAGGGTTGGATTCAATGTTTGAAAATTATGGAGCTGTCAGGCTAATGAAGAAGTGGGAATTATTGGCTTGTATGGCATTGGGGAGTTGGTCGCCATAGCATATGGTGTGTATTTTTTCCTATCACGAGTAATATCAGTATAATCCCCAGTAACGATAAATTTTTTAATTTTTTTATATTATAAAAAATAAATTATTTAATCATCAACTATCGTAAATGCGATTTTCCAGTCATAACTATTTGTAAGATTGTTTAACAATAATTTCAAATGTATTAAGTATTTGAGCAACTGCAATTATTGATATTAATTAATTAATATAATATCTGCTTAATTAATGTTTAATTAAATGAACAGTTGTAAGCCACTCATGAAGTATGTCGATTTCAGACGAAAATATTCTGTTCAGTCAAAAATGCAAATATATTGAAAGTGAGTTTCACAAAACCTGAATTTTTCAACTCGTTGAAGCCCTTCAATCTTGTTGGGTTTTTGTTATGGGGATATTTTCATCGAAAATTCGTATTCTCTTCCATTTTTGGAGACTGTCGTAACATTGTTAAGAAAACAATAAGATTATTTGTCGTAGTGTGATGAAAAAAGGCCAGATAACAGTAGGAAATGGTGCAGATATGTTTGCTAAATTTGATAGATCCTCAGGTATTCAAACTTGATAGATCTTCAGGGATTCAGACATGACTGTAAGCCATTATTGAAATGTTAATCATGCTTAAAAGGAGGCTGGCTATATAGAGTGGGAAGCCCCTTAATTCCAAAAACAATTTCGAATATACCTTTCCTCATCTATATTCTTTTAATATTTATTAACAAATAATATTAGCTTATTTATTGTTCTATAGATTTTGGATTTAGAAGTGTACCCTTACATAATGGAGTCATTGTATTGTTAAAGTTAGATCAATATAGAGCCTAATTTACAAAAGCATGTGGTCCTAGAGAGCATTCACCTGTCCTCAAGTAAAATGCTATTCTTAATGGATTGTTTTGAGCTTATTTTTAAGAAATCAAAATGATTTGATTTGAAAATACCTAAGGTAACTGTTCTTGAAATAGTGTTGTGTAAAATGAAATAAGAAGCTGAGTAAATTAAATTACACAATGCTATCTTGCGGTTATGCTTTACTAGAGATGATTGACAATTTAGAGTTTTTAAATTCAGTTGTATTACCATATTTAGGATGATCCGTATAGGATTGATAACAAAAGAACTCTGAAACTAAAAGCTGAACCATATGAAGTCAATAGAAATTGGAAACTAAAGCATGAGAATGACTAAGTTCAAATGATCATACAAGGAAGATAGAGTCTACTATTACTTAGCACGATTACAGAAAAAATTTACACATTTAAAAAGCCAATAATAACACAAATCAATGCATAGTTCAATGAAAGAAAACCATAGTCTGCGCCAATATGAATTAACCCAAAGGACTGCAAACAACCCCAACATGAATGTGACAAAGGATGCCCCAAAACTCCAAATGAATGACACCATATCTATTGCAGTTTCGTCTTCTTCTCCTTCATTGGAAGTTGGTACTGGTATTTCTTCTACCATACTAATGCAACTCTTATTAATTATCTCACCACAAAGACCAGGATTTCCTATATAACTATCATCAGCAATAGTGGCAAATTGCTCCTTATCTGGAATTTTTCCACACAAGTTGTATGACACATTGAAGATAGATAAGAAGTTAAGCTCCGTCAGTTGAAGAGGAATTTGACCACTTAATCTATTGTGCGAAAGGTCAAGACTCTCTATCTTTTGTAGGTTAGAAAAGCTTTTTGGTATAGAACTTGACAAGAAATTATGAGACAAATTCAATGCTCGAATTGGTTTCAGTTCTCCAATTTCTGATGAAATTTCTCCGGTCAATTCATTGCATGACAAATCCAATCCAGCCATATAGTTAACGTTGCTACCATTGGAAAATTTATATCTATTCTTTGTGACAAAGTCAACCTTTATTCGTTGATCTACTGCTGCGTGAATGTCTCTACTCAACGACAAGTGAAGAGTGGAACTATAGTAAGGACCAATTGAACCAGCATCTGTATGTGAAGAATACTCAATGTCGTCTCCGTACAAATCATCATTTCCCACTTTCCAGAACAACACATCAATAAAACATGAAGGTATCGATCCATTAAGACTATTACGTGAAAGATCAAATATACCTAACTTTTGTAACTGACAACTGCATAGGAATTTGTCCTTGTAGTTGATTCCCTCCCAAAAGCAATGCACGCAGATTTGAGTTCTCATTGATTGGACGAGGAATTATCCCAGAAAAATCATTAACCCTCAAATCTAGAGTCATTAACTTAGAGCTTTTAAACAAAAAATTAGGAATTGACCCTCTCAGGGCATTTTTTTGCATATAAATGTGCTCTAACAAGGAATGATTCACAAAAGAAGCCATGGACCCAGAAAAATTATTTTCAGAGAAATCCAAAATTACAAGTCCTTCAAGATTGTTTAGCTGAACAGGAATATTACCTTCGAAATAATTGTTTGACATTAAAAGAATTGCAAGATTTGAAAAGTTACCAACCCAAGAAGGAATATGACCAGATAACTTGTAATTGGATATGTCCAGGACTTTTAATGCAGGGGAATTCAATAACCCGTCCTTAATTTTTCCGCTGAAATGATTGTTGCCCAAATATAACCACTGCAATTGTGTCAAGTTCATATATTTGGGAACAGTATTTCCATAAAAATTATTTTTGGACAGATCTAACCACCGAAATGAGATGCAACCAGTGAAAAGAGGTTTGGATAATTCTCCAGAAAAATTGTTTCTAGAAATATCCATTAAAATGAGTTCTTTCATCTCAGCTATCGAAGGAGGACTGTTGCCTTCAAAATTGTTTCTGGACATATTCATATACTTCAGTTTCAAAAGAATGGTACCTAGATTATATGGGAGCTTATCATTGAGACTGTTACCGGAAAGGTCTAAACGAAGGAAATCATGTTTGGAATTAGGAAGTTAGATGGTTCCTGTGAGTGAATTATTCCTAAAACACAAACTTCTAATTTAGGTTATTTTGTAACAACCAAGTTGGGAAATTGCCAACCAACTTATTGTGAGAGAGGTTAAGCAATTTTAAGTCGTGTTGGTGTAGTAAAAAACCAGGAATGGTTCCATTTAAGTTGCAAGAGGATGAACCGAAGACCTTTAATTGAAATGCAGGGTGACAATTTTCAGTTTTCAGTTGAAGCCTATTGTTTTGTGTTGAGAGTAGTAATACCTCAAGCTTTGAATGATTGGCTGGTGAACCAAGTGAAAAAATCCTCCAAAGTTGTTGTGAGAAAGATCCAAATATTCAAGGGTCAAGGGATTTGCAATAACAGATGGCAAGTTTCCACTTAATCGGTTGTGGGAAATATCAAGAACCTTGAGGCTGGGCAAGCTATTGAGACATTGAGGAAAGACCACACCATAAAATTATTTCTTGTAAGATCCAACTCACAAAGATTCTTCAACTTGCATATTCCTGAAAAAATCAAAGTACAAGGATCAAAAACCATATTAAAAAAATAAACACAGAATTGTCGAGTACCTTTTATCATTTTCAGTAAAAGTGCTTGAGCACTTTATAATCGACCCTTTTTTTTCAATATTCGCTAATCATGTGGTTTTAATATGGGAGTAGTTCATTGGTTTTTATTTTTATTTATTTTTTACTTAGATATAGTTTTATGTCTAATGGAAAAATATTTTGATGTTTTCCTTTTGGTATTATATGCTCAAAACATACTTGATTTATTTGTAAAGAATTCATTTATTGATTTAAGATAATTAAAAAAGATATGAAGTTGTTTAACTATTCTACTTGTATAAACCTTTGCACCAAGTCAATTTGGATTTTTTAATAACCTAATTAAAATAAACGACTGCATGAATGACTTTAAGCATATTACTTAAACAAAATACTATCAAATACATAGATCGAGGGCAAAATGTTAAAATTTACCTTGACGTTCTATGAAACCGGTTATATTATTCCCACCTACATCAAGCACTTTCAAGTTTCTAAAGTTTGATAATCCTACAACCAAAAAGAAGATATGTAAGGCATTATTATTAAATCAAAATCACACCATATAACAGATGGGGAATAATGTAAACATTCAAATTTCGTTTGTGAATACGTGGCAAATTAAGTTTACAAATTGTCTGGCTTTCAAAATAACCGTCTATATTATTGTCAATTAGATGTAATTCTTTCAAGTTTTAAGTTTTGATAATACTACACCATGATAAAAAAGAAATGATTTTAGTCTTATATAAGTTATTATTTGTAATTATAAATAAGAAAGCCAAACCTCAATTTCGTAAACTCAAATGTAACCTCAATTTCGATTTTGTCAAATTTGTTAATCCTGCAGCAAAGAAAACGAAAAATTAAAAAGAATAAAAAAAATGATGATAATTTTCAATTATCATATAATTTGTTAATTGTTTATGAAAAAATTTGTGTTTATATCTTTGTTTAAAAGGTTAGCTACCCTTACAAATGTTTATAATAATAGAATAAGAAAGCGTATATTAAGAATTGATCTAACATCGAAGGATGGTAAGAAATGAATATTAAAATTTGCCTGATATATCAAGAAGTATACGTTGATTCGGTTTGAGACCTTCAATTCTATTCCCCCCAAGAATCAATGTGGAAAGCGAACTTAGTGTATTCAAGTATGGTAATACACTGTCGTTGAAGTAATTGTAGCCAAGATTTAACATCTTTAGTTGCTTCAAACTCCCAAAACTATCATAATTAGCTGTTAAGGCATACAGTATGTATCTTTTGTTCATGCTCATTACAAACAACCATAATATCCAAAATTAAACAAAAATGACACTCTTTTATTTTATTTATTTTTTGGCTGTTAAAAAAAATAATAATTTGGAGCATTTGCAAAAAGAAATAATAATTTGAGAAAGTCATTTGGGCAACATAAATACATATACCTTTATTCTCATCCCATCCTTTAAAGTAGTTCCAAGATAAATCAAGACTTTGCAATTCTTGAAAAGAAGAAACAATGAGAAATTTTAGAACTACAAATTTATCATCATAATAGTTGAATTTCCTCGCTCAATTAAGTGAGAGCTCCATGACTTGTCGTGTTATGGCATTGCACTGAACTCTCTCCCAACCAAAACAATCGGACATTGGATTATCGACCCATGAAGTAAGAATATCGTCTGCATGTTCTTTGTCACTGGCTGACATAAAGAAGCCCTTGATTTTTAACAGACTAATCCTCTCTTTTCCCAAGCAGCCTTCGCATCCATCTATTGGAAACAAAGCTATTAAAAATAATAATGCTAAGAACTTGACGAAGAAAGTTTCCATTGGAAGCTGACAACCTTTCATTTGCTCTCACAATGCTCTCACTCTTTAACTTACAACGTGGATATGTAATGTAATGAGAAATGATACATTATATATAGAAAAATATGATCAAAGCTTTCTAATAGACTGGCAATTTGATTGGCTGACGAATAGCAAACAGACAACTAAAATGAAATTTATTATGTCTTTGACATAAAAGAAAATATTTAAAAAAAATGGACACCTCACATGGTTGAATTTTCTTCGAAACGAACTTTAGTGACCCAGTGTACTTAATAAGCTTGTTGGAAATATAAATGGTTGGATTGACTTGATTGACTTACTAATTTTATAATTTTTTTGTTTTTACTATATAATCTTAACTTTGTGGGTAGAGTAATATTGATTATTCTATTATCAACTTTTGATGGTCATGTAATGAGGAAGAATGCACATAAGATAGACTTGCAAATTCATTGGCTGACAAATAGCAGCAACGCAACTAAAAACAAATATCTCAATAAAATGAAACTAAGAAGTAATATATATATATATATATGCGAAGTCATTTTGGACTACCCTCCACTTATATTCTATGACTAGTATTGCCTTGGCTTGTTTAATGTTTAACCATTTTTTCATCATTATTTCCCTCCTCGAGCTAATTTGCCGGCAAAATCATACAGCGTAGTTTATAAACTGAACACAATTTGACACCTTGAAGGCCATGATTCAGATGAATCAAGAGACCAAAGGGCTGTAAATTAGTTATGAGCAGATTCCCTTCAATTTTGCCGGAACTTAATATGACAGTGCTGATTTTTGAAAAGTCTATAACTACAAAAGAATTGAGTGATGCTACCACACCCATTTTGGGCTACAAAGACTAAGAAGAAACCCGAACAAGTCCGTGACGGACACACTACCTAAAGCTGACGATGTTTAATCGGTTATGAGGCCCGGACTCTGCATCCCTATGTTCTTGGCTGCTGTGAGATGGAAGATGAGTTAAGCTTGAATGAAGATCATATCTTCAATTTGCAGTGGTCCCTGAAAGATGAGTTAACTTGAATGAAAACATATCCTGTGGTCCCTGAAAGATGAGTTTCAATATTTGAGAAAGATTTCAATTCTCCATGGGCTTTGCCGTAAGGTAAGGTGAGGTAACAGTCATGGCCACTGATTTTGCTCAAAGCTGAGCTTTACTTAATTTATTTTATTTTACCCAGATTGCGTTGGAGTTGGTTCCAAGTGATCATGATATCGAATGCCCAAACCCCTTTAGGAGACGATATTGTTAATTTTTAACTTCTCAACTAGGCGGCCATTTATAGATGAAACGTGACTCTGCTATATTTATGGCAGCCCTACAGCATGGAGGATGCACTTCAGTTGATGGACGGACTTTATCAGAGTCATTCAAAATAGATCTTGACAAAGGAAAATTACATATTCTTTCCGTGATAAGATCGCGATTGATACCGTGAGATGTATTACATGCTACTTAAGGCACCGGCAAAGATGGTAGCTGTATGCGATCCCTGCTATTGGACTACTGCAAGTTTTTACAGTCTTCTAGCTGTAATTCTTTATCCATCTATTTGAAACGAAACTATTAAAATCAATTATATTAAGAACTTGACGAAGAAAGTTTCCGTTTGAAAATGACAACCTTTCATTTGCTTTTAAATTATAACGTGGATATGTAATGTAATGAGAAATGATTCATTATGCACATAGAAAAATATCATCTCATCAGATGCCTGCCTATGTGATACACTCCCAATTTGATTGGCTGACAAATAGCGACCGCACAACGAGAAAAATATCTCTTATCTGGAAATATGATTATTGTATCAAGTCCAATATTCAACCAAAATTGACCAACTGAATTGACTCATATATCCTTTTCGGTCGTTTCAACCGGAATTACAATTCCTTTGATAACTTTATTAGTCGATGAAATCAAAGGACTATATGATTCATCAGAAAAGGAGATGATAGCTACTGTTTTCTGTTAACGGGATTATTAGTCACCTATTGGATTTATTCATCTTCACAATATTGACAATGACTTCTTCCATTTTATGCCTGTACTCAAGGGTTGTGGATCTGTCGAAAAATGAAGATATAATTGAATTGTTTTGAGGAGTTTCACAACTTGGTTTCAATATTACTGTATCTCAGTGTATCAAAAACAGAAATAGGCCGCCGCCAATTGAGTTGAAGAATTTAATAAAGCTGAAGTGCTTGAACTTGTAGTCGACACGAAGCCTCTCTGGAAGTCCTTGGCAAGTGATGTCAAGCTTTTCAATTGTGTCGAGGAGGATTGTGGGTTCCCGCGTGGAAATGAAGATATGGGGAATGAATTGGAGAGTCTTGAACACCTGAATACTTCAGTATCTCCGTTAAGAGTGCAACTTCTCTCCAAAGCCTTCTACAATTCCCCCAACTTACAAACTTGTATTCAAGCTCTATTATCAAAATATTTCAGCAGTTCAAACTTGATCCACATATCATTGCTGATTACTGTGATGAGATTCGGATCATAGATTGCACAAGTCTTGAATAGTTGAGTCTTGATTGGCCGTGACAATCACAGACATGCTTCAACGGCCTTGGCAGAGTGCATATAGACAGTCGCTCAAAATTGCTGGACTTAAACATGGCTTGTTCTTGTACCAAACATCACAGTAATCACTGCACCACTCATGCTCTCACCACTCGTTAACTTTAATCATTAATCAAATTCATCAATAATTAATTAGAGTTTATGTATATCTAAAAGTTTTTGTATATATGTTTTGGCATCTAATTTAATTTAATAAACGTGCATAAATTAAATATAATTTTAATAAAATAATACTATAAATTATTTATTTGTATAAACTCATAAATTATTTAATTTGATAAATATATATATAATTATATAATATAAATATATAAAAATAAATATTATAATTATTTATTTGTATAGAGTTATTTTAATTGTTATGAAATATTTTTATGATTATTGTACTATTTTATTATTAAATTAAATATAAACATATTTCACAACAACTAAAATAATTCTATTCAAAAAATAATTTATAATATTTGTTTGTACGTATTAATATCATATAATTTTATATTTTTTTATCATTTAAATAGTTTTAATTCTATATAAATAAGTAATTTTTTAAATTATTAAAATTAATATCTAATTTATATACGTTTAATAAATTAAATAAAAAATCAAAATATAAAAAAATAATTTTTTAAAATATATTTTATTAATTTTTTAAATTTTTAGAGAAATATATGAAAAATATTATTAATTTAAAATTATATATCTAAGATTATTTTAGTTAATAGACAAATGGTCAAATATAACAATATAATTATTGAGCGGTATTTTCTAGATTTCGTTAAATTTTAGAAAAATTGTCTAATGATACCCCGATTATAGAATTGTAAGTAAACAGATTACGCACGAGCTTGTATCTCTTCATTGTATCCAGCACTCTAAACACCGAATGAATTTAATTTACCTTACAATATGCATGAAGAAAATTGAATAACTAAAGCATTCGGCTCAGTTCCAAAATACTGTAAGTTTTCATAGTTGGCGTGCATTCAGGCTTAACTTTGTCAAAAAATTGTTGGGCATCCTTCGCATGCTTTCGCTTGCATAATGCACACAAGAGCTGATCAAGATCATTTAAACTAGGCTTAATACCAAACTCTACCATTCTATTAAAAGCCCTTATTGCATGCATCATTCGGTAAGTTAGCTCTACTGATTTTCTCTAATTTCTATCAAGAAATCCCATAATAAAGCAAAATCTTTACTGCTTCCCCGGATATCAACCAAAATGTGATAGCTTTCAACACTGTGTTCAAAACCCGGAATCCTTTTATCTCAAAGAAAGAAAGGAAGGAAGGAAGAATCTGTGAGCAAAGAACCCAAGATTTTTGCATCTCTTAAAGACATGTTCAAGCAAGTTTGTCGATATTTTCTAAGAGAACCTGCTAAGAGAAAGCTTTAACAAGTGGGGGAGGTTTCTGAGGACGTTTAAAAACCGGGAAATGTCGTTCAAAGGTCTAATAACGGTGGCTGTGAGTTAATTTGAGTCTGAGACGAGAAATGAAGGAGGATTTGGAACTTTGGCTTGTGAAGAGAATGGATGAATGATGCGGAGGTTTTGCTTTGGAAAGGGATCCGGTTGCCATTTTTGGAGACTGTTGAAACGTTTTTTAAGAAAACAGTAAATCTGGGTTATATTATCATCCTGAAACAAAGAAATTGACAAAAAAATACGAATTAAAGTTACTAATTAGTTCATACCTTACTGAACATAAATCAGGGCCAAGAACGAAAGAAAACTGAGGGCAGCCTCTGCTATTTTTCAATTAGGCTCGATAGGCCCTCAACAAAACTCAGGGTAGCACCTGATAATTTGCTCACCATTACCACAAGTTCAGCTATTTAATTTGTTTTTTTTCGTTTTGTTAGGCTGCACATCAGGAACAAAAATGTTACGTGCCAATTAGTGTGGTGCGAAATTATGTTTGAAAGGAGGTTGGCTATATATAGAATGGGTAGTTCTTTAATTCCTAAGGGAAAATTGGTTCATACCTTTCCTTGTATATATTCTTTTAGTTATTATTGGAGAACAATACTAGTTTGCTTATTTCTTGTTCTAAGATACAATCTAGTCATTGTATCCTGAAAGTTAGACTAATAGAGAACCTAATTTACACAAGAATATGGTCTTAGAGCGAAATCTTACCTTAAGTACAATGCCATCTAACATAAAACACATTCAATTCTGACGATTCTGATCATGTTCATGGCAAAATTTTACAACTAATGATGCAAAGCATTTAATAAGCTAGACAGAGGCATAAATAATTAAATTGACTTGATTGACTCACTTTATTGTTGTTTGATTATTCCTGAATCATCCTGCTCATTTTTCATTAAAATTTGATCAATGCCATAATTTGTTCGCCATGTCCATAAGTTCTGCTTTCTTAAAAAATCCTAAGCTGCTGGATTAAAATTTGGTGCTTGAGTAGGATTAAAAACTGAATGGAAATTATTAGTTTTCGTTTGATTCAAACCAAAGATTGAAGGTCGAATGTGAATCAAACCAAACCAAACCAACTGATTTAGTTCACCGGTTCAAATTATATAAAAATAATAATAATTTTAATAATTTAAAATTAAAAATTTATATGTGAATTATGTGTTATGCTTTCAGTTCATGTATTTTTCTTGTGATTATTTCATTCTACCTGACTATAAATGAAGTTCAATCATTTCACATTCTTTTGTTAATTATAACAATAATTTTTCTAATATATATTTTTCTTGCAGAATTATTTTATAAATATAAAATTAGTAAGAACTTCAAACATTGAGATAATGGAGTGAACCAAATTAAGGACGAATTTTATTACAATTAGAAATTATTTTGGATAATTTTGCTCTCACATGACTATTTACAAGTAAAACATATAAACACAAAATGACAAATTCAAAAATCATTTTATCACTTTACGAGTTTTATTTTTTTTCCAATTCGAAAATTTTAAATTTTGTAGAATAAGTATTCCGACAAGTCAGTGGCGAGTGTACAGCAGACGGTAGGCATTTCGTGACAATACCTGGCGTAATTGAATGCGATCTCCATGACTTGCCGTGTGGTAGCGTTGCACTGAACACTCTTCCAACTGCAACAATCGGACATTGGATCATCAATCCACGAAGTAAGAACATAGTCTGCATATTCTTCGTCACTGACCGATATAAAGAAGCTCTTGATTTTTAACAGACCAATCCTCTCCTTTTCCAAGCTACCTTTGCATCCATCTCTATCTGAAACTTGACGAAGAGTGTTTCTATTGCAAGCTGAAGACCTTTCATTTGCTCTCAAAATGCTTTCACTCTTAAAATTACAGCGTGGATATTTAATGTAATGAGAAATGATCCGCTGTATATAGAAAAATATGATCAACCCTGTATGACAGACTTCTAATTTTATTATGATTTGACATAAAATGGAACTATAAAAATTGACAAAACTATCAAAATTTTCTCCATTATGTCGTTGAATTTTCTTCGTATGAGGTTAAATGACGCAAAGTATTTAATAAGCTTGATGGAAACACAAATGGTTAGATTGGCTTGCTTTATTGACCGAGAATAATAAAATGTTATGTTGCGATACAATAAGCTAATTAGAAATCATAGGATGTAAAAATAACAGTTGATGCAGGCTGTCATAATTTATAATTACTATTTTTATTATATGATCTTTACGTTGTATGTAAAAGTAATATCGATTATTCCATTATCAACTTTTGATGCTCAATAATGAGGTTGATAGTCCCTCAACTTGGTTGGCCGACAGAGTAGTAATCATGCAACTAAAAAGAACCATCTCAGTCAAATAAAACTAAGAAAAAATATATTGAATCGGATGTTTTCCAGCTTTCTCCGTCAGTTGATTACAATTTGACATAATGAAAAATAAAAAAGCAATTGTTTGCGATTCATCTCATCTCTGATGTTGGATTGCTTGTTCTCCTTTATTATGATTTTTATAAAATTTTCTTTAAATATTATCATATAATTAAAGAATTCATCAAGTATTTTTAAAAATGAAAATGATTTGATTTGAAAACATGTTTGGCAATGTATTTTTGAAATAGTAACGTGTAATGTGTAGTAAGAAGTTGAGTAAAATAGTAAAGATGAATGAACATGTTCCTGCTTGTTGTTATGCTTTGCTGGAGAATATTGGCAATGTAGTGCATGTTGCATCAATACTTAAAAGTAAATAGTAATTGAAATTGAGAAATAAAATATGATATGTTCTGAGTTCTTAAATTCAATTGGATATCCATATTTAGGATCTGCTTAGGATTGATAATGAAGAAACACTGAAACTAAAAATTAAAAACAATATGAAGTCAATAGAAATTGGAAATTAATGCAACTGAATTACAAAGTTCAAATAATCATACAAAAAAGATAAGAGTTTACTATTACCTAACGCCATCACGGAAAAGATACACACATTTAAAAAGCCAATAATAACACAAATCTATGCATACTTCAATGAAAGAAAACCATAGCCTGCGCCAATATGAATTAACCCAAAGGATTGCAAACACCCCCAACATGAATATGACAAAGGAAGCTCCAAAACTCCAAATGAATGACACCATATCTATTGCAGTCTCCTCTTCTTCGACTCCATTGGAAGTTGGTACTGGCATTTCTTCTCCAATATTGATGCAACTCTTATTAATTCTCTCACCACAAAGCCAAGGATTTCCTATATAACTGCTCTCAGTAAATGAGCTAAATTGCTCTTTCTCTGGGATTTTTCCGGACAAGTAGTTGTATGACACATTGAAAGTAGATAAAAAGTTGAGCTCTGTCAGTTCAGGAGGAATTTGACCACTTAATTCATTATGGGAAAGATCAAGGCTTTCTATCATTTTCAGGTTGGAGAAGCCCTTCGGTATAGAACCTGAAAAGAAATTATGAGACAAATTCAATCCTCGAATTTGTTTAAGTTCTCCAATCTTCGATGGAATTTCTCCGGTCAATTCATTGCATGACAAATCCAGTCCAGCCATATAGTTAAGATTGCTTCCATTGTAAAATTCATATCTATTCTTTGTCACAAATTCGATTTTCACTTGTTGATCTATTTCTTCATGATTGTATACAGCCGGCAAGTCAAGAATGGAATTATTGTAAGTAACAATTGGACCAAAACTTACACCCGAAGAATACTTAATGTGATATCCATACAAATCATGATTTCCCACTTTCCAGAACAACATCTCAGCAAAACATGAAGGTATCGAACCATTAAGGCTATTCCGTGAAAGATCCAATATACCTAATTTTTGCAACTGACACACTTGATTAGGAATCTGTCCTTGTAGTTGATTCCCTCCCAAAAGCAAAGCACGCAGATCTGAATACTCATTAATCTGATGAGGAATTCTACCAGAGAAAACATTATCCCTCAAATCTAGAGTCATTAATTTGGAGCTTCTAAACATTGAATTTGAAATTGACCCTCTCAAAGCATTCTTTTGCAGATAAATATGCTTTAATAAGGAAAGATTGAAGGAGGATCCCACTGACCCAAACAAATTATTTTCAGAGATGTCTAAAATTGCAAGAGATTTAAGATTGTTAAGCTGGACAGGAATTTTACCTTCTAAACAATTTTTTGACATTAAAAGAACCTGAAGATGAGAAAAGTTACCAATCCAAGAAGGAATATGACCCGACAACTTGTTATTGGATATATCCAAGACACTTAATGTATTGGAATTCAATAACCCATCCTTGATTTCTCCACTAAAATGATTGTTGTCCAAATATAAGCACTCCAATCTTGTCAAGTTCATATATGTGGGAAAAAGATTTCCGTCGAGCTTGTTTTCAGACAAATCTAACCACGATAGTGAGATGCAATTACCGAAAAGTGGTTGGGATAATCCTCCAAAAAAATGATTTCTGGAAAAATCCAGTAGAGAGAGTTCGCTCATCTCATCTATTGAAGAAGGAATATTGCCTTCTAAACTATTTCTCGACATATCCATATACATCAATTTTGGAAGGATGGTACCTAAATTCTCTGGAAGCTTACCAATGAAACTGTTACTAGAGAGATCCAAATGAAGCAAATCATGTTTGGAATCAGAAAGTTTGGATAATTCCTGTGAGTGAATTGTTCCCTAAAAGCAAAAATTCTAATTTTGTGTTGTTTTGTAACAACCAGCTTGGGAAATTGCCAGCCAACTTATTATGAGAGAGGTCAAGGAATTTTAAGTTGTGCTGGTGAAGAAGAAAACTAGGAACAGCTCCTTTTAAGTTGCAACGGGATGAATCAAAGACTCTCAATTGAAATGTAGGGAGCCAATTTTCAGTTTTCAATTGAAAACTATTGTTTTGTGTTGAGAGTAGTAATACCTCAAGCTTTGAATGATTGACCAATGAGCCAAGTGAAAAAATTCCTCCAAAGTTGTTGTAAGAAAGATCCAAATATTCCAGGGTTGCGGGGCTTGCAATAACGGACGGTAAGTTTCCACTTAATTGATTGTAAGAAATAATGAGAACCTTGAGGCTTGTCAAGCTATTGAGACATCGGGGAACTCCACCAGTAAAATTATTTCCAATGATATCCAACTCAACAAGATTCTTCAACTCACATATTCCTAAAAAAAATTGGGAGGAAAATGATCAAAAACAATATAAGAAAAATAGACACAAGAATTATTGAGTACTTTTTATCATTTTGGGTGAAAGAATTTGTGCATTTTGTAATCTCTTACTGGTAATGGGTTCTTTTTACTACTTTTTATTTTCTATTAATATCTAACAACTTTTTTCAAAAAAGAAATTCTCAAATCATTTTGAGTAGTTCATTGAATTTTTTTTAAATAGCTTTTAATCTAATGGAAAAATTATTTTGAAGTTTTTTAATTTTGTTATTATATTCTTTAAAACATACTTGATTTATTTTTAAAGAATTTATTTATTTCATGAATAACATAAGTAAAGACGTTATCTTTAAAGATAATTAAATAAAATATATATTGCATAAATATTTTTATTTTAAAAATTTTTGCAGAAGATCAATGATATTTTTTTAGTAACCTAATTAACATAAATGACTGTATGCATGATTATAAGCATGCTATTTAAACAAAATACTAACGCAAATATTGATATGTAGGTTTGGTGGAAAAATATTAAATTTTACCTTGTCCTTTTAAAGAACCATTTATATTATTCCCACCCATATTCAGTGTTTTCAAGTTTCTAAAATTTGATAATCCTGCACTCAAAGAGAAGATATATTAGACAAATTTTATCAAACTTTGCTTTCTTTTTTTTATTAAATTGGTAGAAAAATTAAGTTACGTAGAATTGAAACCTGTTAGTGATCTATTTATTTCATTGTAACGTAGATTTAAAACTTTCAATTTCGTCAAATTTGCTAATCCTGCAACATAAAAATAGTAAAATAATTATAAAAGAAAAAAGAATATGATAGTTAGGTATGAAAAGATACATGTGGAAAAAGTTTCCTTACCAATCCCACTTATTCTATTGTAGTTTAGATCTAACACTTCCAAATTTGTTCAAGTTTGATAATTCTGCACACCAAAACAAAAATAACAAATATATACAACGATTAAGACACTATTATTAACTCAAAGTCACATTTAACAGATGAGAGATACTGAAAACATTCAATTTTTATCAAATTAAGTTTACAAAATATTAAGATTTACCTTGGCTTTCAAAATAACCGTTTATATTATTCCTAGCCAGATGCAATTCTTTCAAATTTCTAAGTTTTGATATCCTGCACCATAAAAAAATAATTTTAAATATTTATAATTATAAATAAATAAGTTAAACTAAATTTAATGTAGTTAGAATTAAAATATTTGTTGGTTTCTTAAACTACAATCCCATGTCAAAATCCTTTTGTGGTAATACATACAGTGATATTTAAATACTCAAATATGCAACTTTCATTTTGTAAATTTAAATATTACCTGTCAGTGTTGTGAATTTATTTATTCTATTTCGAGATAGATCCAAAACTTTCAATTTTGTCAAATTTGATAATCCTGCGTCAAGAGAAATAAAATAGTTAAAATGAAAAAGAATATGATAATTTACCAATTTTGATAGTAAGAAGGTAAAATCTACTATGTAATTTGTCACTTAAATATGAAAAGATTTGTTTATATATCTATTAAACTGTTATCTACCCTCATAAATGATTATAATAATAGAATAAGAAAGAGTGCATTAAGAATTCGTGTAACATCGAAGGACAATAGGAAGTGAATGTTACAGTTAGAAATACAAGAAAAATGAGCATATGTCACTTAAAGTCACTTAAAATAAGTATGCAAGCTTGATTTACATCAATTTAAAATAAGTAGGGTTACCTTGGAGTCCATTTATATTATTATTACTTAGATTCAACCTTTCCAATTTTATTAAATTTGCTAATCCTGCACAAAAACAAAATAAGGAGACAATAGTAAAGATAGATTTTAAAAATTAGACATTGTGGTACAAATTAATTATTGAAATTTATAAATAATACTATCCATCTTAACTTAAGTATTTTAATTTTTTAACAAAAAAATAATAATAATTTATATCAATAAATTATTTAAAAAATTATAATAATATATCTTAATATTTACTGATCTATTTAATTAATTTGTTAGTTTTATAATAAAATAATAACATTTCTTTATCAAATTTAAATATTACCTAACTCTGTTGCGCATCCGTTTATATTATTTTTTACTTAGATCCAACACTTTTAATCTTGTCAAATTTGCTAATACTGCGACAAGTTAAAAAAAAATAATTAAAAAGAATATGATAATTTTTAATTATTTATAAAAAATATATCTGAAAGTATACCTTGATTCGGTTTGAGACCTTCAATTCTAAAATTTCCACCAAGACTCAATGTGGTGAGCGAAGAAAGAGTAGACAAATATGGTAACACACTGTCGTTAAAACGATTAAAACTGAGATTTAACGTCTTCAGTTGCTTCAAACTCCCAAAACTATCATGATTAGCTGCAAAGGCCATATTGTCCACAATTTAAAAAATAACTTAAAGCATTTGCACAAAAAAAAATTAAGTAATACTGGAAATAGAAAGTGATTAGCGCAAAGTAAATACATATACCTTTATCCTCATCCAATCCATGAAGTAAATTTTCAGATAAATCAAGACTTTGCAATCCTTGAAAATGAAGAAACAGCGAGAAATCCAGAATTGGAAATCTATCATAATAGTCGTCTTTTCTTGTCCGATTGAGTGATAGCTCCATGACTTGTCGTGTGGTGGCGTTGCACTGAACTCCCTCCCAACCACAACAATCGGAAATTGGATCATCAACCCATGAAGTAAGAATATCGTCTGCATATTCTTCATCACTGACAGATATAAAGAAGTACTTGATTTTTAACAGACCAATCCTCTCTTTTTCCAAGCAACCTCTGCATCCATCTATCTGAAACAAAGCTATTAAAAACAACGATGCTAAGAACTTGACAAAGAAAGTTTCCATTGGAAGCTGACGACCTTTCATTTGCTCTCAAATTGTTTTCACTCTTTAAATTAGAACGTGGATAAGTACCGTAACGAGAAATGACCTATTATATATAGAAAAATACGATCAACTCTGTATGATAGACTCGCAATTTGATTGGCTGACGAATGGCAACCAACCACACAGCTAAAATGAAATTTATTGTGATTTGACATCTAAGAAAATATAAAAATGGACCTACTGTCAAACTTTTCTTCATCACGCGTGGTTGAATTTTCTTCGTACGAAGTTAAATGGGGGCAGACCGTTTAATAAATTTGATGGAAACACATATGATCAGATTGACTCACTTTATTAATTAAACCTGGTAAAATGTTGTCCTGTATGATTGATTTGTTGCGATATAATAAGCTAATTAAACATAAAAATTGATGCAGGTTGTCGTAATTGATAGATCATCTGTCTGAGTTTTCTTTCTATTGAGTTTAAATTACGCATCGTATTGAATACGCTTGATTGGAAAAACTGGGGAGATTGACTCACTTTGTTCATTAATGTAGCTTAGAATTTTACATGTAAAAATACTTCCTGAAAGCAATTGCCTCATTCTACATGGAAAATAAAAGTTGACTGACTAAAGATTATAGTCAAGCAGACGGCAGCAATATGAATGGTTAAAAGCGGAGCCATGTTTTTGGCACGCTTGACTTGACTTGTATTCTATGACTGGCATTGCCTCGGCTTGGCTTAGTCTGTATTCAGATCACAAATAAAATGTGTATCAACTATCTCATTCTGATCCTATAAACATTCTTAACTTAAAATCGTTGATCTAATGAAGAGAATCAACAGAAGCTTGAAGTAAAGAGGGAGAGATCTTTCATTGTTGTTTAATCATTCCTCAATTATCCTATTCATTTTTCATTATTTTTTGATCGATGCCATAATTTGGTCGCCATTACCATTAGTTGTACCTGGATTACTTGCACACTCTCTTACATGCTCTTACTAGCTATACCTGCAAAAGCTCACCGTCCTAACTGTTTCTCCTTTCTTTTCTTGTTTTTCTAATTCTAAAATTATATCTTATTTTTAAAAATTAAGTAGAGATACAAATAAATGAGAGAAACTCAGATATTCAACTCAGGACCTAAATTTTGTCGATTGCAAAGACTTTTAATGAACCAATTTTGTGGAATTTAATCACAAAATCAGTAAATTAATCAAACGAATTAGGTCGAATTCTAGATAAGACGAGGAAAAGCAATTTAAAAAAAAGTAAAACACGACACCGCCTTCTTGTCTTACGGCTACTTGCGGATTCTTCCCGACCCCACCACCACTTTCTTAATTTCCAGTAAATTTCTCGACGTCAATGGAATTTGCGTAGAAAATTGCCTACATGTACGTAGATAATTTCGCCTACATTTTGTTCTCGTAGTGGATCGAATAGTCGATTTTCTTTTTAACAGGAATTAGGCTAATAATAAATTTAAACAAACTAAATTTAAATTTCCATCCATCTGAAGCAAAACTATTACAAACAACGATGCTGAGAACTTGACCAAGAAAGTTTCCATCGGAAGTTGACAACCTTTCATTTGCTCTCATAACTATAACGTGGATATGGAATCTAATGACAAATGATTCATTTTACATGGAAAATGTAGCATCAGATGCGTGCTTATATGAGACACTCCCATATTCGATTGGACATATTTGCACAGTTCAAATATCATTCGATGCTATATTCTCCAAATGCTGTGATTGCGTTACTTTGAAAGTAATGTATGTATATAAGCTTGAAGAAAATCATGCTAAGTTGAAAATTGCAACTAAAGAATTGAATGGGTTGAGGAACGATGCAATGATTTTCTGATGAATCTACCGACTTTGAAACTGCGATCTGGGTAGTGGCTTTAAAATATCTGAAACTAGACAAAGTTCAAGGAGAAATTGGGGAGAAAATAGGATTTTCTGGTGAAATAAATCCATTGATCAAAAAGCTGTAGCCATCTTGAGGGTCTTGTGCAGAAAGAAATTTGTTCTAATGCCGGATGATATATGGGTACCTCATCCGAATACAGAAAATAGGTCGAAGGTGTAAGTTTAAAACTCGTTGTGAGGAGGTATCGGGCCGACCGGAAGCTTACAAGAAGATGAAAGTCGAGTGCTTCGAATGGGCGACAAGCAGCACTTAATACTCACATTACCCTAAGTTCGTCGATATTCTCGAAGAGAATGTGCCGGGAGGAACTTTTTTTATTTTTTATTTTTTTTTCATATACTGTGACGTGAGCTCTCTGTGTGTGACTTGGTGAAAAACGCATAATGGAAAACTGAATCTCGACGACAAGCATTCTGGAGAAATCCAAACCACAATAATTGATATGAATTTCTTATACTTAATAAATATTTTATTTTATTTTATTTGTCAATATACTGCAAAGCCAAACGTAAATGGGGGTAAACTGAGACCCAGTTGTGCACTATTAAATAGTTGAGGATAAAAGGATGAAGATTTGACAGGTTACAATCAGCAACAAGAAGCTGAAGAAAGTGAAGCTAAAACTGAAACTACATTTACGTTGCAGAGGCTTAGGAAATTCCTTTTCCTTCTGTCATTCGAATGTTTTCAATGAGTCAAACTATCTAAATGACAAACTTGATAACATATCGTACAATCAAATCAAGGACAATACCTCAAGAAACAGCATTACAGAGGCTGAGAAACCAGAGCTGGTAAGGCAGATACTCTTAGTTTCACTGTACAGTCAGTCCAGCGTAATAAAGAAGCTCCAAGTCAATCTCCAGGCCATGAGAAGAAGTCTGACAAATTTAGTTGCACAATCAGCAATCAAGCTGTGCTTCTGTTCGTTAAAGAGAGATCGAGCAAAGCAATAAGATTCCGAAAAGGCATTATCCTATTTTTCCCCAGTTTTCATTCATAAATTTAGCTGTATCACATGCTTCAAGCATGTAGATATGCTTGCTAAATGGTGAAGTTACAGTAATATGTGTACGAATCACTTTTTTGCCTAGTTAAAAGATTTTGTTCAACTAACAAAGACATACCTGACCGATTTTTAAGGAACCAGACTTACTTTCTTCTTTCTTCCGATGGCATCAATCTTTGTAAACTTGGCACTAGGCCATGTTGTCACAGTACTCAAAGGTGCTAAACTCATCTGTGATAAATTCAAATGCATTCAATGTGAACTGCTAGCTTTATACATGTGAGTAATTCAAATCATTTTTCACGATAGGGACTGAAACAATGTTTACCTGTTGTAGTGATTTTAATGTAGAGTTCTTTATATTACAGATCCGGACACTGATGATATAACTAATTCACCTGGTGATGAAATCTGGCCTTTCCTGTTGACCGATCATGTTGATATATCCAAAGAGTCCTCCAGGATTCTAATGGCCGGAGATCAGAAACCAGCAGTTGTTTTGTGGTTGTAATTAATTTTTAAATACATCACTTTGTCCTTGAAATTCACTGCAATGTTCTGAGTAAAGGAAAATTCCTAACCTTGCTTTTCTGTCCTTCCCAATTTCCGTGCAGAATGGGAGTTTCAATTCAACCCGTGCCTTGCCTAGGAAGAGCTCAACAGGATAAAACTGCCCCAAGAAGTAATTTCTCTCAAGAAGTCTCCTGCGCAATAAAAGGCCTACATTGAAAACCCCTCGTGGCTAAACACTCAAGCAGCCGAGTGTAAGGAACAATTGATGTCACCGATCAGTTGCTAACAACCTTACCAAGGCAACTCCAAGGCTCAAAAATGTGATGTATTTGGGGCCTCTGAACATCAGAAGAATTTGTGTAACAATGTGAATGGATGAGCTAAATGTTTCTGCAGTTTCTTGCTTGTTCAACAGAATTAACATGGTATCATCATTACCCATTTCATAGAATTTTTTTTTAAAATTTCTTTGACGTATCATTTATAGATTAACGTTATATAATTAATTTGTCATTTAAAATATATTATGTGGTTTTGAAATATGTAAATATATCTTTCATAAATTTACAAAAACACATTAAAATGAATACAAAACTGCTCTGGCGCATCAAATGAACGCAATTATATATATATATTGTTTTCCTACATTTTCTAAGTGCAGTGGTTGTTTTCGCTTCCTGAATAGTGAAAACTGATGGAATTGAACTTCCGCAGGCAGTTCCTCACAAGCGAGTCTTCCTTAATGCTTTGTTTCTTAGTGAAGGTCTATGAATGCTTTATTTTAGACAACTTCTGGTTGCCATCTGACTTTTGAGATGGCCCTTAGGAATGGGAATCTATTTCATTCTCCGAGTTATTCAAAGTTTCATATTGCAAACTCAAAGGTTGCAACAGCACATTGTGTTAAGAGGCTAATTTCTATTATGAAACTTGGCAAGCAGTTCAATATGACTCTATGCAGATGAATGTATGTGGGTCATAATTTTCTTGGACCAGAGCAATCATGCATGCTTGCAGCATGTTAGACCGTACATGACTCTGCTTTGGAGGTACATGCCTGGGTTTCTTTTTGCTACGTTTATGATGTGATGTTATGGACTCCATGAAAGATGTCATTCCTAAATAACGTTGAGGCTTTTTCTCTTTTTCTGTTATCATGGATCTTTACTTTTCAGAAACTTGTGAGTGCTCATAAGATTTGTCCCGAAATATTTCAACTGTAGGTCCCAAGAATTCTTCATTTTCAGTGTCATTTTGCATTGAAAAATGTAAGTTTTGATCACAAGTGTGCTAACGCGTGTCCATCTGCATCTTTTAAGAAGTTGCTGCATTGCTTACAAACTAACAATAATTGCCTATACACGGCATGGGAGAGTTGCATGGGACCTGTCTTCTACAAGCAGCTCTGTTATTCCACAACTTTTACCCGCCAGGACAAACAGCTTGCTGGCTGGGAACTCGTAAACTTGAAGCATCTAGTTGCTGCAAAAGATTGAAAAGAGTAAGCGATAAGGAAACTCATAAACTACATTTCTTATCTGAAATTCTTGAAAATCTTGATGCAGTGCAACTTACTCTCTTATGCAAGGACTGTAGGATGTTGCAGTGCCGTCATCGTTAAGGCTATCACAATCGCCAATACCAAGAGCCCCATTGCAAGACGTAGAGGAGATCATGCCGGAGCATTCGCTTGTGCCACATTATTTTAACCAAAAAAAAACTCCCCAACGCTAGAAATGTTCATTGACATTTGAATTTTACAGTTAGATGGAAATTTTACTTCAAAGATAAAACTATCGGTGAGGGGGAAAATCTTAGAATACCTATCCTTGAAAGGTGGGAATGATGTGTTTGAATTTTGACTAATTGAATTTGATTTTTGTTTCTTGCACTCTTTTGGATCACAGACTTTCCATATGTGATTTCTGTTACGTGCACCCTCTTACATGACCAAACTTGAAAGGAAAAGTCCTTTTATTGTGGGTGGGACTGTCATATTTGCTATTTTTAGCAACATAATTTATCTTTATAAAATTATTTGTGGGAGTGCAATTTACACTTTAGTAGGCAATAGTGCAGAACTGTTTGCTAAATTTGCTAGATCTTTAGGGATTAAAATTGATAGATCTTTGGTGATTTAGACATTACTGAAATCATAATAAAGATGAATGAACATGTTTCTGCTTACTGTTATGCTTTGTTAGAGAAGATTAGCTAGCAATGCAGTGCATAGGGCATCAATACCTAAAAATAAATATTAACTGAAGTATGCATTGAAATTGAAAAACAAAACAAATATGATATGTTTTGAGGTTTTAAATTCAATTGGATAACCATATTTAGTTTCTATTTCTAAATTCAACAGAGATTGGAACTAAAGCTTGTGAATTACAAAGATCAAATAATCATACAAGAAATAGAGTTTACTATTACCTAGCACGATCACGGAAAAAATATGCACATTTAAAAAGCCAGTAATAACAAAAATCAATACAGACTTCAGTTAAAGAAAACCATAACCTGCGCCAATATGAATTAACCCAAAGGATTGCAAACAAAGCCAGTATGAACGTAACAAAGGATGCCCCAAAACTCCAACTGAATGACACCATGATCTATTACAGTCTCGTCTTCTTCTCCTTCATTGACAGTTGTTGGTGGTACTTCATATGCAGTGCTAATGCAACTCTTATTGATTGTCTCCCCACAAAGACCAGGATTTCCTATATAACTGCTTTGAGCAAATCTGGCAAATTGCTCTTTATCTGGGATTTTTCCAGACAAGTGGTTGTATGACACGTTGAAGGTACTCAAAAAGTTGAGCTCTGTCAATTGCTGAGGAATTTGACCACTTAATCTGTTGTGGGATAGGTCTAAACTCTCTATCATTTTTAAGTTGGAAAAATTCTTCGGTATAGAACCTGACAAGAAATTATGAGACAAATTCAATCCTCGAATTTGTTGAAGTTCTCCAAATTCCAATGGAATTTCCCCAGTCAATTCATTGCATGACAAATCCAGTCCAGCCATATAGTTAAGATTGCTACCATTGTAAAATTCATATCTATTCTTTGTCACAAATTAAACTTTTACCTGTTGATCTACCACTGGATGATTGTCTTCCATCAATGGCAAGCCAAGAATGGAATCATAGTAATCACTAATTGAATCATCCCCGGAATAGTAAGAAAACTCTATTTCTTCTCCATACAACTCATCATTTCCCACTTTCCAGAACAACACATCACTAAAACATGAAGATATCGATCCATTAAGTCTATTTAGTGAAAGATCCAATATACCTAATTTTTGTAACTGACACAGCTGGTTAGGAATTTCTCCTTGTAGTTGATTCCCTTCTAAAACCAGAACACGCAGATCGGAATACACGTTGATCTGATGAGGAATTCGACCAGAAAAATTATTATCCCCCAAATCTAGAGTCATTAATTTGGAGCTTTTAAAAAAAAATTGGAATTGACCCGACCAAAGCATTCTTTTGCATATAAACGTGCTTCACTGATGAAAGATTCAAGGAACACGCCATGTATCCAGACAAATTATTTTCAGAGACGTCTAAAACTTCAAGTGATTGAAGATTGTTGAGTTGGACAGGAATATTACCTTCCAAATGATTCTTTTACATTAATAGAACTTCAAGTCTTGAAAGGTTAGCAATCCAAGAAGGAATATGACCAGATAAATTGTTATTGGATATATCTAAGACTTCTAATACAGTGGAATTCAATAACCTGTATCCCCTGAAATGATTGTTGTCCAAATATAACCACCCCAAATTAGTCAAGTTCACATATTTGGGAAGAATGCTTGCATACAAATTATTTTTGGACAAATCTAACCACCTTAGTAAGATGCAACCGGTGAAAAGAGGTTCAGATAATTCTCCAGAAAAATTATTTCTAGAAAAATCCATTGAAAAGATTTCTTTCATCTCAGCTATTGAAGAAGGAATGTTGTCTTCAAAACTATTTTTAGACATATTCATATACTTCAATTTTGGAAGGTTGGTACCTACATTCTGTGGGAGCTTATCAGTGAAGTTGTTACTAGAAAGATCCAAATGAAGCAAATCACTGTAAGTGAATGTTACAGAGAGAGATACAAGAAGAAGAATAAGAATATGTCACTTTAAACAAGTATGCATGCCTGATTTACATCAATTTAAAATAATTAGAGTTACCTTGCAGCTAACTTATTGTATTATAACTTAAATCCAGCTCTTCCATGTTTATGAAATTTGCTAACTCTGCACAGAAACAAAATAAAGAGACAGTAGTCAATATAAATTCTAAAGTTTCAGATATTTCGTGCAAATTAATGATTGAAATTTATAAATAATACCATCTATCTCAACGTAAATAAATTAATTTTTTATTTTTTAACATAAAATATTAATATTTTATGTTAATAAATTGTTTAAAAATTTATAATAATTTGTGATATATATACATATAAAGAGGTGTGATTATATACAAATTAAATTAGTGCTGCAGATGAAGGTTATGGCTTCCAAAGATTGCTTGTTTGGCTGTGGGGGTAAGATTTTGTTTAATATAACAAAAAATTTTAAGTCCAATTAAGCGTCAACTATAACTATTTCTAAAAAAAATTATTTATGTGTTATTTTGTCAAACTAATTTCGGATTATATCACATTATGCCTTGCCTTGCCTTGGCTCGTTCAATGTTAATATAACAAATGAATTGCTTATTAATTATGTCATTCTGATTCTATAAACTCGTTTAACTTGTAATGTTGATCTAATGTAGAGATTCAACAGAAGTTTGACTTGCATTGTGAGTCCATGGCGTAAAGCATGCAATGTATGATGTAATTAATTTTTAAAAGCTATTGCAGAAGCATAATGAGCTAGCAATCATGCCGGTAGATCTTGAAATAACTCTGCTACGCACAACTATGAAATAACTCTTGCTTCGTGACTTGTTACCGAGCAAGTGGGAAACATTTGCTCAATTCAAATATCATTTGATGCCATCTTCTCCAAATGCTGGGATTGCGTTGCTGGGAAAGTAATATATGTACATATAAGCCTGAAGAAAATCTTGCCAAGCTGGAAATTGCAGCAGAAGGAATCAAATGAATTGAGGAATTATATGATATGAGGCCCAAACCACCGACGAGCAGAAGTTAAGGTAGCTCTGGTTTATAAGGCTTGTAGCATTGGTGACTGAAGCTGATGAAGATTATTGTAGACATTGTAGTGTTTTTAGAATCTGACAGGGGTGTGTTTAGACTTGCTGACTGATTAAATCAGTTAATTCTGTTTGGGCTGTTAAGTAGGCCAGAAAACAGTGAGTGGCTAGCCGAGGAATCATGTCACTTCCCGAGCCAATATCTAGAGCTAACTCGGCGTGCAAGTACTCGTGGGAAAGCTTGAAAACTCCTCTGTAACCTTGTAATCCACATTCTTGCCAAAAAAGCCTTTCTTCTGTGTTTGTTCCCGTGAATGTAGGCTGTTGTATTCAGCTTCTGTGGAGGGAAGACCCTCTGAAGCAACAGTAGCATTGGATACAATGTTTGAAAAATTATAGAGCTGTCTGGTTAATGAAGAACTGAGAATTATTAGCTTTTGCATTCATGCTCTACATATTTTAAGCTCCATAGTGCTCTCTAGACAAGGATCAAAGAGTTGTCATAAGCTAAGGAAACACCACTTAATTCTTGGCTTAAGATTCGTGACTCCCAACTCAAAAGATTGTCATCAATTAATTCATACACATATATGATCAACAATGACATAATTGGGTGATTAAATATCACTCTAATTACAATGGTATTCGGTGTTATAGCTTCTCTTAATCCTTTGCCAAGCATATAATTAGTAATTAATTAACATCATTTCGTACACTAATTCCCGCTCATGATGCGGGTGACTCGGATTTAATCATGATAATGACAATTTTTTTAACGTATTTTATTTATTAAATAAATAAATTATTTAATCCCCGAGTATTATAATGCAAATTTTCAGTTATAATTATTTCTAAAATTGTATAACACTAAATTGTGATTGTATTAAATATTTGAGTAATTGCAATTACAATAAATGTTAATTAATTTTATATAATTTTCTACTTAATTAATTTTTAATTAAATGAACAACTGTAAGTCGCTTATACTTTTACTATTTCTTAAATTAAATATTTTTTATATTTAATAAAAATTTAAATATTTTAATTAATAAATTAAAATTTTTTATTTTAATTTTTATAAAATATTAATACGTGATATAATTAATCGTATTGTGTGTTTACAAGTACCATTAAAGACATGATTGAAACCAAACAAATTAATAAACTTTTAATTTAATGCTCCAATTAAGAATGATTATGTTAGACTAATCCGTCATTATCTTGTAGTGGCAGACAAAAATCGATCCTCAGAATCCAAGTTAAATCCTACCCTGCATGTTAATTTTCTTTGGTCAATTGAAGATGGATGATATTGTTTAACGGAATAATTTTAAATTAATTTATTGAAATATTTGGATTAAAATTTTATTTTTAATAAATTAATAAATCGTTTCATTTTTAAAAAACATGAATTTTGGGGATATTTTTGGTCAAGATTAGTATTTTTTTTTGTTTGGTAAATATATATATTACATTATTATTTCAATAAATTGAGTTTAAAAAAAAAGGCTATTATGGTAAATATGTGAAATTTTAAGGGACACTTTTGACAAATCGAATAATTACTCAACAATTTTGTTTCATTTTCACACGCTTTACACGTCGTACCACGAGTAAAACCTCTTGCTGCCTCTGGCAAAGTACACAATAATAAAATTAATAATCGTCAGTTGCGCCAGAAATTGAAATTTAAAAAATAAAATTAATACCAGAAGTGAGTAATAATCCAAAACTCAGAAAATGGTGTTTCTGACGTGGCTCTGACCGAACTGGAAGCGGGTTTGGTGGTAATGGATTGCAAGTGATCTGTCGAGTCAGTAACGTCGATTCACGTGTCGTCTTCTATATCCGACAGATGAATGGTGGGACACGTGTCGTGCATGTAAACATCCTTCTTATGTATATAGGTACATCACCTGTATCGCTTAAAGTCATCGACTGTGCCGTGGCTAGTTGAGCTTCTTCCTTTTTGTCTCTCCTATATTTTCTATCTTTTAGCATAACAAATTAATGACTTTTTGGTTTTTGTTTTGATTCGTTGTTCTCGTTAAATTTTTTGTTCTTGATTCGTGAACTGGGATTGGAATTTTCCTTCGTTTTAAGTGAAATTTCTTGGAAAATGAAGGAAAGTATGGGAAACCCCCTGCATCTGAAATCTGTTAATCACATCTCACTTGTTTGCAGATCAGTTGAGGAGTCCATTAATTTCTACCAAAATGTTCTTGGTTTTGCCCCGATAAGGAGGCCAGGGTCTTTTAACTTTGATGGGGCATGGTAATGGTCGAAACCCAGAAACAAGATCAGTTTTTTTCTGTTTGGTTCATGGGAAAACTGTGTTCGATTTTCCTTCTGTGGGTTTATTATGTTTATGCTGTTAAATATACAGGTTATTTGGGCATGGAATCGGCATACATCTGTTGCAATCGGAGAATCCAGATAGCATCCCAAAGAAAAGTGTGATCAATCCGAAAGATAATCATCTCTCTTTTCAGGTAACTTTTAACTCTACAATTTGATGTACAAGATCATGTACGTTAAGATGTTTTTGTACTAACGTACAGGTATATAGATACAAAACATAAAACTCATACGTATGTACATCGAACACTGGTGGACGACATGAATCTCAACAAACAAGTACATACATCCAATTCTTGTCTCTTTTATATACTACTTGATCACGACAACAATAATAAAGATATTCATTTTTTGTCGGAAATCCTAAATTCATAACTTCAGTCTCAACCCAATTTTTTTCAGTAATTTTGATCGAATGTATCGTATTTAGACGAAATTATTCTAAACACACTTCATAATTTATTTTTCATCATGTTTTAGAACAAGTTTAGGTAATAATTTATGATTTATAACTTATTTTTCATTGCAAATATTGCAAGCTTAGGGAATAAAAAGAACACTTCAATCGAATAAAGTCGTAGTTTGTGACAGGGTTTGACTGTATTTGATGGGGGTGGATGCAGTGTGAGAGCATGGCGAATGTGGAGAAGAAGCTGAAAGAGATGGAAATAAAAAGCGTTCGGGCAATTGTGGAAGAAGGAGGAATACTAGTGGAACAGCTGTTTTTCCATGATCCTGATGGCTTCATGATTGAGATATGCGACTGTGATAACCTTCCTGTGATTCCTCTCGCCGCAGAAACGGTTCTATCTTGCTCGCTTGCCAATATGCAAATGCTGCAGCAACAGCCGCAGCATTTACGGGTGTAAAATTAAGGAATTTGGCTAGCATATGCATCTTCATTCTTCAGTTTAGATGCTAGTTAGCTAGTTAAATTACTAAAAAAAAAGTGCCGTGACAATAAAACAAGAATCAAATCTGCAGTTTGGTTCTTAATCGTGTTCTTCATTCAATTTGTTCCCGTTTATTTTTGTGATTAATGAGACAGATGGATGTGATCCATGAGATACTGGACATGATCATTCCATTTTGTATTTACCTTTTTCGGAAGGTCTGTTCATTTTTATCTAATATGGTTGTGGTTTATTCGGATTTATAAGATGTGTTCAGCAGGTAATACATTATTACCAACAGTAATTAAAGCCAAGTGCAAGTTCTTAACAACAGTCTTATTAATATGATAATCGTCAACACCTTCATCAAATACAAATCTGTGAATAATGAAATGGTTAGCAGGCCTGAATAATTAATGGAAAGTTAGCGAGGGCTGCTAGTTCCACAGCCTAAACAATTATTGCCTTTCAAGAAAGTGACAAGTGAGGTTTAATTAGGAATGGTAATTGGGAAGTATTTTCGATCCTCGACTCTTCCTAGTTCAAAACATTAATAAGAATTATTTTTTTATTTTTTATTTTTTTATTTATAAACATTCTTAAATTAATGTATTAAAAAATTATAATTTTAATTTTCCGTAAAAATAATAAAAAATTAAATAAAATAATATACTTAGAATTTAATATTTTTATTAATTTTATAAAAAAAATATATTTTATTTGATTGATGAAAAAAATAAAATCTTAGGAGCCTTTGTTTTTCTTTAGTATTCTTGTATTAATATATTAACTTAATAATTATGATTAATTATTTAATTTAACATCAATTAATAATTATATTTTTATTTTAATTAATTATTTATTTAATAGAAATGACAATTTAATTATCTCAAAAGGAAGAAGAGATACGTAATTAGTTAAAGACCTCCAGCCAACATCAGCTCGTAGTTCTCGATAGATTCAAGCCTCTGAATTAGAAGTTGTTTCCTGAAATTCTTGATGAATAACTCTGCACTTTCATTTATGTCCATGGATTGCTTCCTCTCTAACTTGTTAGTAGTATTCGTTTCTGCTGCGGGATTTTTCACTGTGACTTGAGACTTCATAGCTGCTCTATTCTCCCTGTACTCTACTTTTGTTTCTGCAACTTTGGAGCTGTAAAATAGAGGAGGAGACGTTGAGCTGTTCTTCATGGCAAGAGTTTTAATTCCTCTTCTTGTCTGTATGTTTTGATGGGATGCTTTCAAATGGTAAGACGAAGGAATGGAATTTCTTTATCTCTTTAACTGAGGTTTTGATTCCTTCAAGCTTTCACAAGGTGAAGTTGAATACCATTTAATCTGCAAGGATATGCTTGGAGTCAAAATTTCAAAAGTTCATATGCTCTTGATTTTCTATTTAGGCCACCACCTTTGTTATCAAATCAACAATCAAAGCATTTCTAATAATTTGATAACAAAATAATTAAATTAAGTTTGAACATTACATATACTATTTATTAATTATTTAAACGATCAATTATTTATACGCATTTATACCAAACTATTTGTCATACTAGTTGTTGGGTATATTGTATGTATGCACATGTTTCTATCCAAGAAATGGTATCAAATTGGTACATTGCATGCGTTTGGTTTGGGGTGGTTGGCTACAATTGTTTATAGTTGGCACAAAATTAGGTTAACTTCATGTTAAAAAAATACATACCTACATATACATGCATACACATACTTACATATACGTACATATACATACATACATATACAAACATGTGAGTACGAACATCTCATAATTTATTTCCAAATATAAATGTAACGCAAAAAAATATAATTATAAGTGTATTATATTATAAACATCTAATAAATATATTATTCTATAATTTTGTATATTATTTTTTTCTTAATATACTCGTATATTTATTAAATAAGATAAATCGATATAAATTTTTATTTTTAAAAAATATAATTCTTTGTTTTTTTACAATTTAATACAATAAAAATTTATCTATCGAATTTATTTTAAATTTTTTTAGTTTGGTTAAATAAATTATTGTTGACATCGTAATTCATTATATATTCTATCATTACAAATCACTATTTATTAATAACAAATCATTATATATTTTCACTATTATAATAACAAAAAATAATAATAATACGAATACAATCAATCATTAAAAATAAAATAAAATTAATACTTTGTCCATTGGTATTTTCTTATTTTATATATAAATTTGATTAATTAACTCCAATATCTCCAATCAAAACTCTTATAATCATGATATATGAACTTAATTTTTTTGTTTCATTTTCCATTTTCATTTATTTTATATCATTCTCTCTTTGAACCAAAACATTAAATAGTTGTTCTTCAACATATTACCATGCAATTATTGAAAATTCACATGAAAAACAACACGTTTTCAAGAATAACATGACCACCATGCTTAATTCATGCAAATGAAAAGGGAATTTTTTTTTGAATAAATTATAATTAAAATAATTAATGAATATAGAAAAAAAATTCTAAGATCGTGGATCAAAGTAAATATTCATCATGGACGAAAACTAGACTTAAAAGGCCCATCTGATTTCACTTTGTTATATGGAACCTAAATTAAAACTCAATACAGTTAAAATAATAATTACATAATTTGATAGTTTTCAGTAAAAAAATTAAAATAATTATATTTTACGTATAATTTGTAAAAATAGTCATTTTCATAATTTTTTTATTAAACAAAAGAAAAAACTTAATTTTAAGTAAAAATTAAATAAACAAAAGAGTTAATGTTAAATGTATTGTGCATGTACTGTGGCATTTTCTTTAGTGTGGATGCTGTACTTCTGATATGAATATAATTATCTTCTCAGAATGAAAATAACCATGCAGAAAGTGAATTAAGTCAATAAACGTTTCAGAATAACATATATGGAAGCATCTAAACCAAATAAATTCATTTGTTAGAGCCATGCACCATGTGGGCACTTCCATACAAAGGGGAATGCTTATACTACCACGGCTTCTGGTTAATAGTTCGTGCACAGATGAGAATTGATGAAAGAAAGCTCAAGGATAGTTTTAGTGGATTTGACTCTGTGTCTTATCAAAAATGAATTCAATATTTCATCTCTTTGTATAGTTAGTATTTTGCTTTTAAATTTGATATCTGCAGATCATAGTGTTTGATCTTCGACCAATTTTGCAGTGTCAACTGGTATAGAGCAGTGGTGGAGTGATCTCTTTTGTTGAGGTTACAGGTTAGCAGGCCCGTATTTTACAGCATGTATGCGACCATTTAGACGGGACTATATATGTTGATAAGTTGGCACCAAAAACATTCAGAATTGTAGAAAATTTAGACTTACCTCTTGCCGAGGGGTGCCCCAAGCTTGGACCCCGCTAGCTCATGCTTCAGTGCTGAACTGCCAATCTAAAAGATCAAGGCTGAAGGCTTAAATTCAAGTTTAGTGAGACCTTTCGTTATATCAGTAATGCTTCCGGATGCAGCTGACTATGTTGGAGATACATCCGCTCTCCGGTTAAGTCATTGGCTCAGGAAATGCAGGGAAAATGTTTTCTTCATTTAAATGTATTCTTATTGTTAATCAAATTGTTTTTTTATTCTTGAAATCTTGGAATTTTTCCATTGAAATTGGCATTGGACTTAGATAAAGCACTTCTTAGTTTGTGATCTCGTGAATTGCGTGGTTCCATAGCTCAGCTTGACATCACCTGCCAAAGAAGAAGATGCCTGTAAAAAGAAGTGTGGTATTAGCTAAATTGCCCTTTATTACTTGCAGGAAAGCTTAATCTACTTGTCTTTTGGTCTGCACTCGGCACAGTAGATTTACAAACTATTTTCCACATAACATTATGAACAACCACTTTAGATACAATATATACCAAGTTCATCAATCATACACATCGATGATAACTCTGTAAATTCGAACTACATTGGGGTAAATTCTTTCGATGAGCATTATACTTACTGAGCTATAAGATTATTGCGGGAAGACCCATATTCCAGGAATGACAATTTATTCCAACAAATCCATGCCCTCTAGCTGCACCACTCAGAGTTCACGGCGTGGTCTTTGACGTGTTTAGGAAAGAATAACCTCCATTTAGAACGATTGAAAAGCGGAGTTAGATGGGACTTTCTGCTGAATTATGCCTTCAGTGCTTGCAAAGCATGGAGGGGGCTCTACCAGGCCAAGACTTGACCCATACGCTTCCCAACAGAAAGATTTTACAATTCCCCCACAGTGGGATGCAAGTTGAATATCTTCCAAATATAAGTCTTCACATGGTGAATCATCACTGCATGCAAATTTTATTGCTTCCTCTGTTGCTGAAGTTCCTTTAATGTGCTTAAAGGATATGTTCTCCACTTTAACAGCCGAAGTCTGCATTCCATCATGATATAGATCATACTACGTTTCATTACAAGATTATACAAATTCAATCAGCTACCTTCGACAAACTCCATATTACTAATTCAAAGATAAGAGGTAATAAATAGCTTCTCTTAAGACTTTTGGTTTTAACTTAACCTAAAAACAGGGAAGAGGAATATTATCTTGCTTCAAAATCAGGATTATGTCATGGTGATGATTACAAACACGTGCAATTATCAATGAAGCTGTACGTAAAACACAATTATAAAAATTTATTTTCGTCAATAATGTGCATATGGAATGCCATTGTCCTTAAACAGGAAGAGTGCAGATCTGCAATCTTCAATTCGTATGTGCTCTAAAGATGCAATAAATGGAGTTTAACCAGTTCAAAAACAGTTGTACAAATAAAACCACACAGCTTTTGACATCTCTTGCAAGGATCCAATGTTCCCAAATGTAAAATTTACTTATAGATAAAAATCTCATACCTGGTTTGCACATGGCACTGGAGAATCACAATAATATTGGTTTATTATTATTGGATTCGATACATTTTTCATCAAAACATTCTCAAACCTAATGTTGGAGGCAAAACCTCTACCTCCCTGGTCAATGTATAAGAAAGCAAAGAATCAGTTTAGTGTAAATTCACCATTTTAGAGCAACTATGCACAGAAAAACATAGGCATACATGCAGAAGAGACAGAGCAAGAGAGATCCAAGGAAAACTACCTGCCAAGTTTTTATCCGAACCCCATTCTCGGTGTTGGAAATAAATGCTCCAAAAACCATTATATCACGAATCATTGCAGTTGAGTTTGCTTTTCCCAAGCTTCCAATGCTAATGAAATGCAATTGTAATTAGTCAAGGTATTCAATGGCATCAATCCTGACTAATGGAAAGTTGTTCTTACCTTATACCATGGCCTGGCCCACAAGCAATGTTTCTGACTCGGATCACTGAAGAGTTGCTCACTATGGAGATGCAGTCATCTCCTGAATGCAGAATTTTACGAATTAAACTTATATGGAAGCACAAAAGATAATAAAATTTCAAGAATTTGGGCATGCACAGAGGAAAAATAGACAACATCGTGTAATAAAATTTTTTAACTCCATGGAGTTCAAGATGTGATATTCTTGTTTCTTTCATCCTCTGCAATTTATGGGGACAAAAGGGTTTTAGCAACACGTCCTTCCCCAGTCATCTAACATAGTGGCATCAATATATTATACACTGTGCTTAAAGGTACCAAAATTCTCTTAGTTAGTATGTTCTATAATGAAATATAAGCAGAAGTATGGAAATCCTCATAATACAACATATATCAATAACATTGTCTGAAATCCAAGAAGAACTGGAGAATGAAAGGAAAAACCAGAATGAGGAGCTACTGTGATAATCAACTCAACTAACTCGTTAACTATTTTGTCAGACTCGTCTTAATTAGTTCAAACCTATTTTCTATAAAAGTACTTCTGATCAACTTCTTTTGAATGCACATAAAGAAAGTTAGATACTAAAAGAAATAAGCACATTACAAGCAAGACAAAAACTACAATAATAACATATTTCATTTGCAAAAGTAAACTGTAAAACGTTAGATGAAATAACATATTGGTAATCCTAAAGCACAATTCACCAAGCATTGTCCATTTTTTAAAGTAAATAGGATAATAACTGCTTGGCTATGATCTTCAGAAAAGAATAAGAGAAAATTTTTTAAAAGTGATTATTAAGTTGTTGAGCTGGTAAATTGCAGCAGTTTCTAACAACTAACCTGTCTGAACTATGCTATTCTTGACTTCAACACCGCGAGATTTACTGACATGGATCCCATCCGTGTTAGGGCTTTCAGCAGGCGCTATCACTTTGAGGTGGGATGCTACTACCCGTAGACAATTGGTGAATGAAATGTGCATTTGTTGACTATTGACCACCAGAAGGTTCCTGACTTTCAAATTCTTGCACTTATTAAAAGTAATAGCCTGCAAGTGTGATTGTTGTAACATAACAAGCAAACAAAAACGAAGAGTAAGATATTGTTTTGAATATTGTTTGGGGAAGTACAAGGAGAGATCAGCAGAAGTAACTGCAATATTGCTCCAAAAAAGCAGCAGCACTAACCGTTGGAGCATGTCGACATGGCTGCAATAAGATAAAGTGGATTGAACTTGAGAAAAATACAGATATAATATCTAAAAATAGGCATAGATTTAAGACTGAAAGACAGCTATACATTTGTTGCATTGATCTTGCAGGATCTAGCCCACCATTCTTGTCCCATACCATTGATTGTTCCTCCTCCTTCTACGGTGAGGTGGTTGACTTCATGAAAGTATAGCCATTTACGACGATTTAAACCCTTCCAAACATCAGGATCTTTTGGAGCAATTATGGTACCCGCTATCTATGAAAATACAACTCCATTGCAGTAAATAAAAAGAAATATATTATACATGAAAAATCAGTTGTAAATTAGAGCATTTTAACCATGTATCGTACCTCCAAAGTAACTCTTGATTTGCAATGCCCAGCAAAATCAATAGGATGGATTAGATAATTATAGCCAGCTGGAATTACAATTCTTGTTCGTACAGTAAAGGAACAAGCTTTCTTCCAAGCATTTGAAAAAGCCTGAAAGCATGAAATAAACTTTGACACTGGAAATGCTCTAGTTGTAAGCATATTGAAAGTACAATCAAACACCCCTCATATCATGGACTAATGCTGCATTACATTTCCTACAGATTGAGGGAATGAAACGAACTTCAGAATATAACATCTCACATAAATGACTTTAAGTTCCAAATTTCGTTCATTTTTCTCCATTTTCTTATAATCTTAACCTGTGGAGTTGTTTCAATTGGGATCATGCAGTGCTATGAACCCTTCATATGATGTTTGGAACTCAATGAATTTGCAAGAAATGAACAACATAATCTTCCCCTCTACAAGCTCAAGAGTCCGAGAGGGAACTCTTACACAAGTCAGAAATTCCCTACTTGCAATAGTTTTGAACAGTTAAAGCCTGAATTTTTTTGTTCATTTGAAACATTCACAGTGACTTCCAAAATATATCAAACTCTGGGCATAACTTCGACATCACAATCATTAAATTTCTAAACCAATGATAGTTTCTAAACCAATATTGGGCAGTCATTGTTCAAGTTCAAATACTGAATCGTTCAGATAAACGAGCCGAAATATCATCTCCCCAGTATAAAAGGGAAAAAGGCAAAATTAACAGCTATGATCACCAATTCTTGCAAACTGTAAATATGTTACCTCGGTGTCGTCACTGAAACCATCTCCTTTGGCACCAAAATCATCAACAAAAATGACCCTTTTGCATCTGGGTCGACTGCTATTCGACCCAGAATGTGGGAACTCCAAGAGCGAGTTAAAACCTTCTGCACGTACAAAACTTGCAGACAGACCAAAAAGCACAAGAATAAGATCCATAAAACATGAACCAAAGCTTAAATGTTTCATGGTATTACCTAACACTAACAGAACATCAGAGTCTTTTTAGCTTGGAGAGTTTAATATAATAAGATTTGTTATAATGACTGAAGTACTGTTGGAGAATTTATTGGAGAATTCAACAGAATTTCCCCGATTCCAAAGTAGAAAGCATATGATTCAGCTCCTGAAGAAAGTAAAAATTCCTAATAATATTAATCAGTTAAGTTATAAATAAATATTAAGGATTGACAGATGTCAGGCGAAGAAAGTGTTGGCTTGTGTGATCGTGAAATCACGAGCATGACTCCCACATTCTTTTTCTTAATAGAGGACTTCAGCACATGGTTGGGTCGGTACGCTGTCTTTTCCGTTCGCTCAATATCCTCTCAAAAATGGGAGAGATCCTTTGTTTGTTTGGTAAATAAATAACTTGTTTCATTTTTGTGGACGGCTTTTCTTAATTATATTTTTAATTTAAATTATAAATAAATTAATAGAATATAATTATTCAAATAATTAAATATATTATAAATAAAATTATATTAAAAATTTTAAATTTAAATTAATATATTTATTTAATAATTATGCCTTCCAAAGAATTAAGAAGTAGGTCCAAAAACTGCGACCCTATTATTTTAAAAAAAAACTTGGATATCTCTCGTCCTCGTCGAGAATTTCTCGCCTTATGAAAGCATAGGAAATGTCGTATTTTTTTTATTATTGAATGGGCCACGAGTAATGAAGAAGGAATGTTGAACCAAACCCAATCATTGGGATTTTATTTCCAAGGATAAGGTCTAGATTAAGAGAGCCAGCCAGCACAGCACATAAAATGTATGCACGATTCATGATGATGGTACGCTTGATGCATCCCTTCTCGACCATTATCTGATTGGTGGGGTCCAAATCTTGTGTGGGACCTCAATTTTTTAACACGTGACACGTTACCGGATTTTGTGTGATATAATGAGATTTGTTATAATGAGTGAAGACATTGTTGGAGAATCAAGCGGAAGCCAGCGGAGTCAAAGTAGAAAGTCAACGATTCAGCTCTCCAAAGAAAATAAAAATTCTAAGCATTGTCGAATAGGAGGGAAAGAAAGTGGATTAAGATAAGACAGTCGATCAATAATATAAAAAACAAAAATTATTGATTAATTATAATAAAAAATCGAAAAAAATATATAAATTAATAAAAAAATAATTAAATTAATTTATTTTTTAATATATAATTAATTAATAATTTTTTTAACAACTTCTCTCGACCTCGTCGAGAATTTCTCGCGTTATGAAAGCATGTGAAATGTTTAATGATTGAATGGGCCATCAGTAAAGAACAATAATTGGGCTTATACTTTCCGAGGACAAGTGCTGGATCAAGAGATGCCGCATCTACATGATTCATGATGAAGGTATGTTATGTATGATTTCACCCCAACTTGATGATCACTTGACCGTGGTGATCATAAATTGGTGGGGTCCATATTGTGGGACCTCAATTGTTGATCGCCCAACACGTTTCCGAGTGTGATACATATTTGATCATAAATTATCATCAAAATATTGCCAAATAAAATAATAATAATAATTCTTTATTTTTCTTTTCTCTACAGAAACCGAACTCTAACTACGTGTAAGCTCATGAACCGTCAAAATATATCTCAACGTTTTTGGCATTCAAAATACGTCACCTAAGGACGTTTTTGTCCTTTTACAAGTTCAGCCAGACAAGGTTGAAAATGTCTTTTCGTTTGGGCGGTGATGTGCCAGTGATCAGGTGTGGGGCTGTTCGCCGGCCTAAATTTTGTACACATATATAACATTCAAATATTGAGATAAGTAATAAATAATTTTAAAAATTAAAAAATAATAATTATACTTAAAATTAAATAATTTAATTATCACTATAATTAAATTACAAATAAAAATGTGAAATGATATTAATTTTGACGTAAGAAAACAAATGAGATGTTCTAAAAGTGACAATTCACAGCAAAATCTCGAGTTGCCCAACCAAAGAAGGCATCATCAAGTGGGGCCTAATACTTAATATTTGGTCCAATCAAAATAAAGAGAAATAATACTTAGTAAATAAATTAAGAATTGCAGACAACTGCGGTAGCAGTTTTCAACTACACCACTAGCCCACAAATAGTTAGTGAAAAGTTCATTAGTTGACAAAATTGTGCGACCTAAGCGATAGGGAGACTTTATCTCTGTCATGATCCCGAGAATACCAGATTTTCTGCCGGGCCAAACAGAAAATTTACAGATTCCCACGGAGAAAATCATGTTATATACTTGTTGTCGAGATTCTATTTGGCCAAAATTGTGGGATTCATTAACGAATTTGTGTGATGTTATTCGGAAGATGTAAGGTAACAGAATCTTCTTCAAATTCTATGCAAAGATTGTTAAAAATTATGATGCATAATTATGAAAGAGAGATTCCAATCAAGACTTTGCTTTGTACAAGACGAAACTTTTCTCGAGAAACAAACAGTATTCATATAATTACAGCATCCACCAAAATCACCACGAGATTGTTTCTAGAATCTAACATTGACAAACAAGAACATGAACAGAATCAAACTCCAGAAAGAAGAAGGCAGAACCTAAAAACAAATTTAAGAAAAAGTTTATCAAATCCTACATCTCACTTTATTGATGAGATGATGAATTGAACTTAAATTAAACCCTGCCCTGCTGATCTATAAATACACAAACAATATCCCAACCTCACCGGAATATTCCACTCCCGGTCATCTGAAAACATGGATATATATATATATATATATCTAAAACTGTCGTGATCTACGCTTACCAGACCTTTTTGTTTGATTTTTGGAAGGTTTACCGAAAGCACCACAGAACCCACATGCAGAAACCCTGGGAGAAGGTGGCTCCATTGCCGGGGAGACTCTGCCGGTGCGGTAGCCTCGTGCTCCACCGTTGGATCGGCTTCTTTCCATGGTGCTGATTGGTCTCGCAGGCTTAACATCTTTGATATCACCCTTTTGATCATTTACTTCTGACTGAAGTGCCGATTGATCTTGCTCTTGCTGTAATTCTGCTGATGCTTGTTCTTCTTTCTGCTTGTTGCTTTCTCGATTCAACTCTCCTAAAAACTTGTCGTCCCATACGAGACCTGAAGATCCTTGTCTTCTGAATGAAACTGCAGATCTTTGCAAACCAGCCATGGCGTTTACTCTCTCTTTACTAGATCTTTCTGAGGTTGATGGGAATTATGAAATATATTCAGCTGTCGTCACTGGCTGTTCAGTCCAAGACTTTGTTATTTATATCTACAAAAGAGCGATGGGTTGTCGAAGATGGAGCGAGAAGATAAAGAACTGGTCATAATAAGGAAACACAGTGAATGTTTTTAAGTGGGATACTATCAATTAGGTCCTTCAGTTTTATTGATTGTTTGCATACTAATATAGTTATTCTATTTCTATTAAATAACACTCAACTCTAATTGAAATTTTAAAATTAGTAACGGTTGAGTTGGGTAACATTTTCAAAATCAAAGATTAGGTTGTCCACCCATTAAATTAATCCATGAGTTCAGCTAGTCCACTTATATTAAATAACACAACTCTATTAAAAATTTAAAATTACTAGCGATTAAATTTGGGAACATTTTAAAAATTAAAGATTAGGTTATTTGTCCATAAAATTAATCCATGAGTTTGTTTAAAACGTTTCCGATTCACATGCAATACAAGCATTAGAGCATAAAAGGGCCTAGCTTTAGTGTATAAAGATCGACAAAATAAATAAATTTTTAATATATTAATTATCATGGTAATAATAAAATTGAATAGTTAACATAAAACGAATAATTATTAAAAATATTTATATTTTTTTATTTATTTTAAAAAAATTTTTTTTATATTTTATTTTATATTTAAAAATTCATAATTAAAAATATGATAATATGTAATTAGTATATGACCCAAAAACGTACCTAAAATTGAAAGGTATTTAAGTTAGTTGAACATAAATTATGGACCTATTTATTATAATTATAGAAAACTATATCTTTTTATGGAATTATAATAATTTTAAAACATAAAAGATAAAAACCATTTTCAAAAGTTGTTTTAATTCTCTTCCAATATCAATATATAATTACAATATATTGATTAATTATGTATTAAAAATCAGGACACCCTTATCTCATTGTTCAAAAGTTGTTGAAAAGTTTGAATTTGCAAACCAAATGATATTATTCAACTATATAATAAAGCATAATGTTACATATTAAACTCTTGTTTTTCCCACCATTATTGATCTGGCCTGTCCTTATTGTTCATGTTCACAGCAAAGCCCCAGTTTCTGTTCATATTTGACACATTAGTTAGCCAAATATTGAAAGAGAAAATTATTAAAAAAAATTTGAGAAATTGGGTATTTAAGTAATTTTCATACATGGTAATTTTTTAAATTATATTTAAAAATTCAAGTTAAAATATTACATTAAGTTGTGGATAATAAATGAATTGAATTAAAAAAATAAGTGTTGGGATTAATTTGGATAAGGAAGAAGTTGGGAAAACATTTATTCTCTCCACTAAATTTGGTGAAGTGCATTTAATTTTCTTAATCATCACTTCTTTTTTAGTAAATACCATGAAGATCCCTTGTTTATGTATTTTCATAAATTAGAGTGAAATATTTTCTTTATTTTTTGGATTAAATAATAGAAGAGTTCGAAATTAGAGGTGGGAAAAAATTAATTTATTTACATATATAATTAAAAAATGATAACGGTAAAATTATTATATATTTAGGGTTAAAAATGTCATTTTATTGTAGTAGTACTCCAATCAAATAATTTTCATACTATTTAAATAGAAATAATTTCTCATTTCGACAAGAGTGAGATTTGATTTCTAATTATTTTGTCTAATTTTAAAAGTTTTATCAATTAAAATACCTATTAAAATTCAAACTTTATAGAAAATGTGCTCAACACTGTTTGTTAAAAAACTAAAATGAAACACAATTTTTTTTTAAAATAATTAGTTTTAAAAAAATATTTCGTATTTTTTCACACTCATTATGATCATTGTATAGCATTCTAATATTACATAATTTTCAAATCAATTATCAATTATTAAATTAACAATTTATTAAGAATTAGAATTAAATAAAATAAATATTGTATTAATTAGAATTATTAATATATTCAATTCTTAAATTTTTTTCTCTCGTCATTTTATTTAATGATGCTAATTATTATATTTAAGTATTCATTTTATTTAATTTCGATCCTTATTAAATTGCTAATCTAAATATAGGGAGTCAAAGTGTGAGTGCGTGTATATGTTTTAAATTTAGAGTATATTAGAATTGAGATTGAGCTTGGAATTTTGTAATTTTATTGTATTTAATATAAAATTTGCAAATAACTGATAAAAATAAACAGTTATATACAAATGTATAATATGAGAATTAAGAAAAAGTATAAGAATACCCTGAATTTATACTCATTTACAATAATTTTGTATGTAAATTGATTTATTGTGTCATCCTTAATATCAATGAAAATTGAGAATTAGCCATGCATTTGGGTGGTACACAAAATTTAATATTCTAATTTTACTTGCTTCTACGTGTGAATTATCATATTAATTTAAAAATTAAAAATTTATTTATAATTATTATGTCATAGTATAGAAACTTTTTTAAAAGAATTTTCACAAGTAATTTTAAATAGTCTTTTTAATTAAAGCATGTTAATGATTGAACAAGCAATTTTCTTTGAAAGACTATTTGGTCAAGGATTGAAAATTATGAGATTTGAATCCTATTTGGTCACCCTACCAAGAGGAAAAATAAAATTGAAAACCCTTTTGGTCCAAGACTTTAAAATTGAATTCATGATTAGGGTTTTGAAATTGGGTACACAACAACGATGATAAGAACCAAAAACTCCGGTTTCAAGTGATTTGCATGCAAGTCCAAAGCACAATCAAGATTAGACCAAATCTATAGTTGTCATTTGTCACCATCATTGTCATAGCTAGCATCATCAACATTACCATTGAACTACTTTGCGGCATAAATCCAACATTTGATATATCATGATTGATCAAAAAACAATAAAGATTATACATCATATGGATTTTATGATGGGCCTCAGTGACAATGACAACCAATCAAACTTGGCCTTCATGTTACACCTATTTGGGATAATTATAGATCATGAATTTTATTGAGTGATCATTTGAAGCATTGCTTTTTATGTACTAGTAATCATTTTTTTTTATTTTAAAATTTTATAAGAATGATTTTAAATTGTATAATTAAAATTTTTTTGTATGTAACAATATATGAATATACCATAGAAAAATTCTCATATTTTAAGAAATAATAATAATAATAATAATAATCATTACGAAGAATAATAAGATATATAATAAACACATAAAATTATAATTATATTATACCTTCGAGTAATGTCTATTTATTTATTTTTGGTATTTTTTCGTATACAGAATCAATTATTGTTAGATTGAGCGGTTTTAATTTATCAAAAAATCTTAAATTATTAATTCAATTAAAATTAAATAAATTTTGTTGTTTGCATTTAAGGACGTGTATAATTATATCAAAAATTCTTAAATATCTTATTATTCGATGTTTTGTATTGGACCGAGTGAATAAATTAAAAATTAATTTAAAACTTTGATTCAATATAACGTATACATATTTATTTAAGTAAATATTTTCCTTCAATAATGTAGATATCATTAATTTTGATTGCAAAATTTCAGCCGACCCGACCCATTGGAGCGGAATTTGGACCCGGTATTGATTTTGGGCCGCGCTAGACCTTTTTGTTTGCATTTGATCCGGCCCGTTCCCCATTTAGTATTATACAAGTATAAAAAAGCAAATAATAAATTTAAACGGGTAAAAAACGCACACGTGTTAAACAAAACGCACCGTCTTAACGGAGACAACACGGACCCAAAACTTTGGGCGCTAAACTCGAAAAATCCTTTAAAAACTTACCCGCCAAAACTGATAACTACTAATCAGAATTAGATCACAGTTTACTCTAATTCTGCATCAGCTCACATTTCCTTCGTTTGCCGAAACTTTGTTTCTTTCCGAACGGCCAAAACAGGTATTTATCAAATTTGTTGTTTGCATTTAAGGACGTGTATGAGTGTATGTTGCAAGTATGTGTATGTGCGTGTAACTTGTTTGATGAAATGCTTGATTGAGTGAAGGATCGTAAAAGGAAAATATGCACGGAAGACAGGGGCGTCGTTTGGTAAAAGAGCTTGCGACCGGAGAAAAAGGCCAGCTCAAGCCTTTCAATGTAAGTCATTAGATCCTTTTGCTTCTCTATTGATATCAGTTTTTGTGATCTAGCACAATATTGACTAACCGGAGTTGCGAGGTAATTTTTGATTTTTATGCATTATAAACCCCTTTATTTACTAGAAAAAATTTAAACTTTCTAGGTTACAGGAAATGGGGGATTTTGCATTTAGCATTTCCCTGTATGTTCAATTTGATTTTCACGTGAATGAATTTGATACCCATATATAAAGATCCAAATAGGCATATCTAGCTCATTTCTTGTGTTTTTGCTTCCTACATTCTTGATTAACAATTGATCTTCCTAATTTATTTCAAAATTGCTGCCGTTTTCTAAATTTGAATGAGTATTAGGGCTTGTTAATGCTACATATTGGCATGATTTTTCTATTGGGATTTTGTAGGATGAGCTTTTAAATGACGTGATTAAAGAATGTAGTGAAAATTTCCTTGCCCTTCAGTCCTTGATAAGGTAATCTTCTATTGTTTTTGTTAGATCATGAATCTTTGTGGATTCTTTCCAGGCATCGAGTAATCACATATGTAACTTTGTCAATTTCTGTCACTTCTGTTTTATGTGATGCATTTGATGATTTTATAATAGGAAAATGCAGGATGAAGGATTGGATTTTCAAACAACAAGAAATGCAGACCACTATGGAGCACTGATTAATCACCTTTCTCTACTTCGCAACAAACGCTGTCTAATGGCATATTTGTTAGTATTTTTTGAATGCTGAGTTATTTTCTTGAGCAAGCCTTTTCTAACTAGTTTGTATATTTGATGTGAGGTTTATCATTATGACCTGTAAATCTGGCTTATGGTTTATGGTCGTGCAGGTACAACCGAGCAGAAATGATTCAAAATTTGGCATGGACAATTGGGCTTAGGCTCTTTGAACTTCCCCAAGAAATTCAAGAAAAGCTCAGTCACTCTGAGAAAGAGTATTTTAAGGGACATTCTGCAGCACTGGAATCATACATGTCAAAAGTGGATCTTAATTTGAAAGTGGTATGAGTCCTTTTTTTCTCTTGAGTGAACTAAACTTTTCAATACCAAGAATCTACTTTTTGATAATAAGAGTCCACTAGTGGTGATCTTGATTATGTGTAATTGTTGATTAGTTGTGATACATAAAAAGTAATGAAATTGGTTCAGAAGTCCCCGAGTGTTGGTTACTAATGGCAAAATGTTGTTCCATATCTCTTTCAGATAAAGAAAGTGAAGGGTTGGACAGTAACTTTCCTCTTGAAACATGACCAAGCTTCCTGAATTAACTAGATTGTTATAGCTAATGTTCTTGTTTCTGCCAGGATATGGTGCCACCAAAAGACCCCTACGTGAAGGTGAGAGTACTTGATGATCTTGGTGAAGGAATAGTAGTAAGTGATAAGGCAGCCAATTTTGCTCGCCATTCGATGCACTTTCTAAAACGAACTGATGCAGAGCCATACATCTCACGGGTGGGTTGCCTCTCTAACTTCTTTCTCCAGCTCTGTCATCAGATTTGACTGTTGAGATTTTTGAATTCCTTTAACACTTGTTTAATTTCCTGCATCAATAGGGCTTGATGGAAGAACTTACAGGATGATCTACAAAGAGATTTACAGAATTTTACTCTTTTTTTAATAGAATTTTTGATGAATCTGGCCTTGTTGCTCATCCACTGCATGCAAATTCTTAGTTCTAGGTAATCTTAGATGTTCAAGCTTTCTCCCTTAGTATGGAAAAAGTAACGAAATTTGTAATGAAGTGCAAGCTTTTATATTTTCTAATTTTTTAATAGGCTGAGATTTTGAATCATGTGGATGTCTGGGGTTTGTATAGGTTACTTAAGAGTATTGGTGTTATCATTTTTCAATTTTGTCAAAGATTGTTTTTATTTTTTTACTTATATTTTTTTGTATTATTTATTATGTATTTTAATTTTTTTAAATATATTTTAAGTATTATTTATTTTTTATATTTTAATATATATTTTTATTTAAAATTTTACAAAAATTATTTTAAGTTTTATAACTAATTTTTTTTTAAAATATAAGATTATTATAGCTAATTTTAAATTGGAGTTTTTTTTTAAATATTAATGTTAATAAATAATAAAATTAATAATAAATAATTTAAATTATATATTAATTTTTTAAATTTATATTATAAAATATAAATTAATTAAAGTAAAATTTGAATAATTTATTATTAATTATATTGTATTTTAATATTTATTTAAAAATTAAGAATTAAAAAAAAAGGGAGAATTCGTATTGTAGGGTCGACCATACAGCTGAATAATCCACTATCTTAGGTGGAGAAATCACGTCCTCGACTCTGTAAGATCATGACCACTTTGCTTGTACAGATTCCCACAAGCAACAAGCTGTTAGGACCAGGTAGTAATAGACAGGCAGTGGCCCCCGTAGTTCACATCTGCCTGTATAATTGATCTTCGTGCTCGTTTGATCTCCTTCGTTCTTCATTCCACTGGAAGTCAGCCAATCTGAAAAAGTCGTTGAGGAAGACCTTAGTCACCCGACACTGCGATTCCTTCATCTTATGAGAGACTTGCTAAACCTTTCAAGATCAGTCATCGTATCTCAATTAGAGACTTGCTAAAGCTTTCAGGGTCCGTCATCGTATCTAAATTTTTGAGATTCAAAGTAGTTTGAAGAATTGTTCTTTTCCCTTTCTTTTGACTCCGTTTTACTCAGCATTCTCCGTTTGAGGAAGCTTTGAGGCAAAGGTAGAACCCAGATAGAAACTCAGTCATGGCTTCCCCAGCTAGTCAGCTTCACTTCATCTTGTTGCCATTCCTTTCTCCGGGCCATATGATTCCCATGATTGATATTGCTAGAATGTTGGCACAGCATGGCGTTTTTGTTACTATCGTCACGACACCAATTAATGCATCCCGGTTCGGAACAGTTATTGCTCGTGCCGTGCAATCTGGGTTACATATCCAAGTAGTGGAGCTTCCATTTCCGTACAAAGAAGCGAGAGTACCTGAAGGTTGCGAGTGTTTGGACTTGCTACAATCAGAAAATCTCTATTCCAGTTTTTTCAATTCACTTGGAAAGCTGCACTTGCCGTTAGAAAATTTGTTCGAGAAGCTAAGTCCTCGGCCAAGCTGCATCATCTCTGACGTGAGTTTTTCATGGACGATCTCTGTAGCCCGGAAGTTCAATGTTCCGAGGATTTCTTTCTATGGATATTCTTGCTCGTGTCTGTTTTGCATACACAGTTTGCATATTTCCAAGGCTCATGAGAATGTTGCTTCTGATTCAGAACACTTAGCGGTGCCTTTATTGCCCGATAAAATTGAAATAACTAAAGCTCAACTACCCGAAATCCTGAAATATGAAAGTTTTGGTGAACCGCTTCTTGCGGCTGATTTGGCTTCGAATGGGGTTATTGTGAATTCCTTTGAAGAGCTAGAGCCAGCATATGTTGAAGAGTACAAGAAAGCCAGAAACGGAAAAGTTTGGTGCATCGGTCCTGTTTCATTATGCAACACAGAGGAAAAAGGTAAGATTGAGAGAGGTAACAAGGCATCCATGGATGCTTCTGAATGCTTCAAATGGCTTGATTCATGGAAAACAAACTCTGTTGTCTATGTTTCCCTCGGAACTCTTTGTGGTCGTTCAACTTCACAACTGATAGAGCTTGGTTTAGGCTTAGAAGCATCGAAGAAGCCATTCATTTGGATTATTGGGAGAGGAAAGAAATCAAACGGATTAGAAGAATGGATTCTAGAAGAAAAATTTGAGGAGAGGATCAAAGGAAGAGGACTTTTGATCCGGGGTTGGGCTCCTCAGTTACTGATATTATCACATCCTGCAATTGGAGGTTTCATAACACATTGTGGCTGGAACTCAGCACTAGAGGCCATATCGTCCGGCGTGCCATTGGTTACATGGCCATATTTCGGAGACCAGTTTTGGAATGAGAAGTTGATTGTGCAAGTTTTGAAGATTGGTTTGAGGATTGTGGACGAACATCCACCAAAATTAGCCGATGAAAACGGGGTGCTGGTGAAGAAAGAAGATGTCGAAAAGGCTATAATCAAACTCATGGATGAAGGAGAAGAAAGTGTTGAGAGGAGAAGAAGAACCACAGAATTTGCAGAGAAGGCAAAGACAGCAACAGAAAAAGGGGGGTCTTCTGACCTCAACATCACACTGTTGATCCAAGGTATCATGCAACAATCACAATGCAGCGAACAATCCAAAGCTTAAGATTGAGATTAACTTTTTCTATTATGAATAAAGGATGTAAAACTAACTTCATTTGCAGTCTTATGTTTCAATAAAGAGACCTCGGTTTCATCAATCTTTTTTCCTTTCAGATTCAGTTTCTCGTACACATAAATCGCTCTCAACATTGACTCAGAAAATGGCCAGAAAACCATCCTTGCAAATGGCAGTCGATCTCGCCAGACAATCTGCACTGCATATTAAACTCGTTGGACTGCTTTTTCCATGTCAAGAAGTCGGATTTGCCTCAAAGTTTCGAGAAATTTGACATGATTACACGAACTGATAATTTTCCATATGACACATTTCTTATTTACCATTTAACGGCATGCTTTAGGTGGGTAAAAATTCAGACAAATAATCACCCGAACTGATAATTTAACCCGGATGTCCACAACTCTGTGTAACATCACAATCATCGTGTTTATCAAGATTCCCGAAAGCAACTCCACTTGCTGTACGAAGCAGGAAGAAACAGACAACTTCGGGTGCAAAACGACGTCCACAACTCGTAAATATCATTCACAGTGCCAAATGCTTATGATTGACAGACGATGGTAAGTATTAAATATAATATTACATTTAAATTAAACAGGGCATTGTAAGCACATATAACGCAGATATTTTAAATCGTACCGAAAAAATATAAAATAAATGTGTAAATATTAAAAAATATTTTATATTTTATTAAGTTTTAGTTAAAATTAAATTGAAAAAAATTATAATGAATATATAAAAGTGGATTTTACTACTTTCACAATACCTTAAACAATATGAATATATAGTATTAATATTAATTATATAAACTTTGGATTATATTAATAAAGTTTATATTATACGTTGAAAGGACATTATTTGAAGTGCGCATCCAAAGTTTGGAATATGTTTAATATTAAAATGGTGTGATTTTTAGTACATACTTATTATAATAAACTGAAATTAGAATATTACATGGTTGTGGTTATTTTAATGGACTAAAGTGATAGTTTTCGAAATATTTGGTACTAAAGTGATATTATCCATTGTATTGGTTTAGATAAAATGTTTATGGTCATAACACTGGCTAAGGCTGGAGTAGCTCAGTGGGTTAGAGCGTGTGGCTGTTAACCACAAGGTCGAAGGTTCAAGCCCTTCCTCTAGCGGTGTTTTTGGCAAAAACTTTTTGGTGGGCCCAAAATTCTGGAGTCAGGCCGAATGGTTGGTTTCATCCGAAGGATTTTTGAGTCCCATTTCCCAGAAGGACAGTTCATATATATTCGTTTTCTCCTATGATTTATCGCCTTCATGTGAAATACAATATATACAAATAGCATTAGAAATAAGTGTGGCTTTGGGATCAAAAGAAATGGGACTGAAATGCAGAAACATGTTGTCTTATTGTTCCTCTATTCATTAAGAATGCATGAAGGAGCCAGGCTTGGATTAAGCAAAACTCCTTTAATTGCCACATTTTGTACTTGTTTTCCTCTAACAAAACTACACCCATCAATCCATTTCCATTCCCATTTACTCTTGTTATCTTCTTCATCTTCTCTCCAAGCTATCATTCCTGACCCTATTTCTCTGTACAGCCAAATCCCCCCTTTTCCACCCACACACTTTGTGCTGCCCCAACTTTCCCTGCCTCCTAATTGTCTCTTCCCCATTTCAATTGGCACCTTCTCTACTAAGCGCCAATTGTCTTCCTCCTCGTTAAGCTCCCACACGCAAGCACCACCACCACCACACGTGCCGCCGCCCACAAGTGTCAGCCTCCCGTTCCGTGAAACCAATGTGGCGAATTCCAACCTGTCCGCCATCGGAACACTCACTTCTCGCCACGTGTTTGACTCGATATCGAAGCCCACTACGCTATAGGCCCGGGCTGATGTGATCCAATATAACGTGCCGTTTGTGTACACACTCTCGTTAGGAGTCCAAACGGTCAGCCTTACCGCAAATTCTATCGGCATGGGATCTATTATTTCCCACGTGTCATGCCTTGAATCGTACATTTCAGACGTGGACTCGTATGTGGCACCGCCACGTGATTCTTCCGACATTCCGCCTGCCACGTAGATTCTAAAATACGGAAATGGGCCGTTTTGGGCCCGGCCTTCCCATACGACACCCACAGCCGGGTTAGTTCTGGAGATATTCAACACCGGGAGGTACCTAAACTGCCTGGCAAATGGATTGCACAAAATCAACTGCAGGATTGTAGAATTTGAGGGCCTTAAAAGAAGAAAGCTACCGATAGAACAAACGGGTCGAACCGGATCTGGCAAGAAGTCGAGGGATAACAAGTGCCACTGGCCGATAACTGGGTTGTGAACATAGCAACATAGCCGACGGTTACGCGTAGGAAAAGCCAGGAACCATGCAGGCTGGTGTTGTTGGGTCATCGAGTGGAGGTCGTAAAACTTGGCACACGTATGCCAATGACTGCAAACTGTCCTGGCGCGCGCGAAGGAGTCCGGAGAGAGGAAGGAGAAGATGTTGGCCAGGAGATCAAAGGGAAGGCTGCACCACATTTGTACAAAACAGAAAAAAGAAGAAAATATGGGAAAGGTTCTCTAGCAATAGAGCGTGAACGCAAGTGTATATATGCAGGTAGAAATTGGTGGACACAATTCACGAAGGGCAATTATTGGAGATGAATTATTAGCAGCATATGGGATTGGGATGTGTGCCATACCCACATGTCAGTTTCTTTCTTCTCTCCTTGTACTTTTGTTGCTTCTGGGAGGAGCCGAAAGGGCAAGAGAGATTGAATAAGAAATGGGAAGATCTTTCTTTCCCTTTTGCTTTTGGCCTTCTGCATTAAGATTTTAATGGGTATATATTCTTATAGTTGTAATAAGTATGGCTTTTTTACCATGAGTTGGCTCTTTAGACAGCTTAGACAGCTAAGTATAAGAATGATGCTGATGATCACAATAGCTTGCAATAGTATAATTGTGATTAATAAAGGTTAATTAAGTTTGTTTTTGTTTAGATTTCTAAAATAATCAAAAGGGTATTGTGTAAGTCAAAGAATTTTGAGGCTAGAGATAAAGATGAAGCTAATACGCCACAATGACACTCATGAGATGTTGATGGCATTCTTATCGTGAATTTGGCAGTAATTTCTATAATGTTTACACCCTAGAAATAAGCCAAACCCTTGCAGTCATACGATGTATTATGATCAAAATAATTTGTTAACATTTAAAATTTTAATTTTAAAATTTTAACTTTTAAACATTTAGTTTAATATTATATTTTATAAAAATTATATTTTAAAAATTTATTTTAAATTTTTTAAAAAATTATTCAAGAAATATATGAATATCCTTTTTACTTAGAATTCTTTTGTTATTATTAATGAATGGAATTTGCAGGATTAAAGAAAATATTATTCCATTGTTTATGTATGTAATCTTTATTTAATTTGTAAAAATTATCAAGGGAGACGTAGGTGGGAATAAATATTTGTGTGTGACAAGCATGCGTAGGAGAAGGACACTCATTTTCTTCATGTTTTAAACTAAAATCGGAGAGATTCGGCGACAAGTCATGTAATTTATCAAAATCGGTCCTTTCGTTTTCTTTCTTTTCAGGATTTGGAAGCAGACAAAACAAACCAGAACCAATAGATACTTCAATGGGCGAGAAAATGTAGTTAATTCTCAAGAATTTTTGGTAAAAAATGAAAAATACGAGAAATTTTTTTAAAATAATTACCCTTTTAAGTTCATTGATTGAAATAATTTTGTTATAATTTTTCAATCAAACCAATCAAATATATCAATTTTGAATGAAAATACTTTACGTTACTAAAATTTAAACTTCTTCGTTTTTGAAAGTAAATTTTGAGCAAGTTTAATTTTTTTTTACTCGAAAGTTATTTTTGAATAAGTTAAAATTTTTTTCTTAGCTATGCGAAAAGGGATTTTTGTTCAAAATTAATATACTTTAAGTAATTTGGTAAAAAATTTTGTAACATGATTATTTCGATAAATTAATTTTAAAAAATAAAATTTACGAGAGTAATTATGTTATAAAAATTTTCAAAATATTTACTTTTCAATGCATTAAAATAAATTTTTTTTACAAATTTGTTTGAGGACAAATCAATAAGAATTTATTTACGCGGAATTTTTGATAACAAAAAAAAGAGTTAAAAACTAAGTTAACGACTTTCAAAAACTAATTTTTTTTATGATTTTCATTAATTTAAATGAAAAATTTTAAAAGAATAATGTTATGAATACAATCTTTTCTATAAATGATTACATATTTTATAGAATTTATTTTTCTTCATTTTTGTATATTTTCATTTATTTTTTAAAAATATACAATACGTGACGATGAGATAACATATTCATATTTCAATTTGAACGAAAATTTTGAATTTATAGCATCACCGGTTTAAAAGTTAGAAAAAATGTGTTGATATTTCAATGAAATTTCAACAATGGAATGGAATAAACCCTTTAAATTAGAGAATTTTATATTCTATTTATCCACTTATTACCAAAAAAAAATTCTTAATTTTTTTAAACAAATGTTGTATTACGTGGAAATTTAATGTACACGTGTCATGTCCTCGGTGTTCAAAAATGCCTCAATATACTTGTACAGTTACAATTTCAATTCCTTTACTCTCTCCACGTTTTCTGGTTTCTTTAATCGAAGCTTATTTATTATTTTAATGGCTTCTTCGAGGAAAAGGGCAGCCCTTATATCTTCCATTGCTGCTTCTTTATATTTCTTCCTCATTATCTTCCAAATCCCAATTTTCAGGTAATTAATTAATTCTTTATTTGTTTCCCATAATTAAAATTTCATTTTAGAATATAGAATAATGGGGATGATTCTTGAAATTTTTTTTCAAAATACAGAAATAAAAAAAAATTAATTTCATGATCCCAATGAGCTTTATTCAATTCCAAATTCAGATACGAATGTCTCTGATTTTACAGGATACCATGTAGATGGGGAGTATGTACTACACCGGTAGATGTGACATGCTCTCAGTTGATTGCAAATGAAATCTTCCCTGAATTTGTAGTTAAGATTCTTCTATATCCTGGAGCATTTGCAAATGCTATTATGAAAAGCAAGAGCATTCCAGGCTACAGAAATTTGCTGCATTTTTATAACTTTACCAATCTGAAGAATTCCCAGGAAACTGACCTCCTGGGCCTTGAGGTTGTTTTTATCTTTTTACTGATCATCTTTTCCCAATTCTTTTGTATTGATTTTTCTCGAGTTTGGCTTCAAACTTCATTTTGTTTCTATTTTTGAACATCAGGTTGTTGCAGGAAGCTATTTAAGTGTTGCAGGAGCAGTAATTAGAGCTGGAAGAGTGAGCCTGATTGGGACTCTTCTTCTACTTTATGGCCTTGGAAGACGAGTGATAATCTACCCGACCATGTCAATTGTTGTGCTTTGTTCTTTCCTGTCTATAAGAAAAGATTTAAGGAAAATATTTCGCTGTTATAAAGCCATCAGGCGTGAACAAAAATCTCAGAGACTAAAAGCAAAAGATGCATGAGTTGATGCTATCGCAGAATTGTGAATTTCTAACAGAAATCTCTTAGAAAAGTTTTTGAAATGCAGTTGTTATGCATGTTAATGCTGTATTCTAACCTTGAGTTTAGCATGGCTTCAAAAATGAATGAAAGTTGGGTTTGCAGAATATTTGCATCTCTGTAGCTTGTAATTAGTCCTTTTTGGGCTTTCTAATTTCTGCATATAATTTTTCTCCGGGACCCTGTTGCCTTCTGAAAAATAGCAGGCTGAGTAGGCTCATCGATTAGATCTTTGTGAAATGTAAGAGCAAAAACTGAACTAGCAAGTGTTTCCACAACATTAAATCAAGCATGTGAGCTACATTCTACTCAATCGAATTCAAGGGCCCAAGGAATTCCTGTAGATTTTGCAACCTCCCATGTTACCTGTGTGCCTCTTAATGACATTGAATTTTGGGTGTTGTTATCTTGTTTGTTTCTCGATTTCTCATGATTCAAACCTGATAAACTGGGGCCTAAAGTGAAGAATGCTATTCAATGGATAAGAAAGTGTGAGACATGAGCTACTGTTTACAATGATGTTGTGGCTTAGAATCAAATGGTAGGCAAGACAATGTACTGTGCACACATTGCATTCACATATAAAATTTGTGACAAGCTGACAAAACATTCAGCATCAGTGTCAACATTACAACATGACCTATAGCACCAAGATGGAAAATATTAACTAGCATTCATTGGGATGAACTTCTTTGGCTCGTTAGATTAAACAACATCAAAAAAAGTCAATAAAGAAAAGATTATTTTCCATTTTAGATGAATAATAGACTAATAACGTGTGATGGTTCAAGTGAGAGTAATGTTAGCAAGAAACACGAAGTTGAGGCAGATTAAGCATGTGCTCTTCAGGCTACAAGTTGCAGATTTCACAGAAAGGTAACAGAAACAGACATAAACATGTGTTCTTCGCTTATTTTCTTCCGTGTTTTAACTAAAGCCAGATGAGAACATGAAACTGCAAAGTGAAATTGCACATGATATTTTATCAAGGACAAAGATTGTTCCCCACTTGCCCGTGATTTCTGGTCCAGTGGCGAGTGATTGGTCCACAGGCCAAAAATTAAAAAAAAATCCATATTGCTTGGAAATTCTGTGTCTTCACTTTTCCTTCTATAAATCTCTCACTTGCTATTTGTGTTTATGGTATTCAAGTCTAGTTCTTTTTTGGTTTTTGCTTGAATTCTATAGAGTAAATATGGAGACAGATTTCTGAGTTTAAGAGTTTCAGAGTTTTGGTTTGTTTGCGGGTCTGAAGCATTAAGAGAAAAATCATTAGTACAGCAGGTTCTCTTTTGGAAAATAATTTTGACAATCCGATAGAGATTTTACATTTCTGCTGGTGGGTTTTTTGGTTTGAAACCGGGATCAAAGCTGGGTTGTGAAGTCTGAAGAGTAATAAATTTTGAATATTTGCTTGTTCTGGAGGCGCTGTTTGGTTGTTGAGGGGAGAAACAGAGAGAGAAGGTTAAATAGAAAGTCTTTTAGAGATTTGCAGTATGCGTTATGAATCTACGCTGAAAATTCATGAGTTCCAGGAGATAGGATTGGTTGAAAGAAACTGCTTTGTTAATTTGAAGGCAGAGTCTGATTCATGGGGAGGTGAAATTTAGATATTTATGCAGGTTTAATAGTTTAAAATTCGTTGGCTTTTGGTACAGGATATGTTTGATAGAAGCTTGACAGTATCCGTCTGTACACTAAACTACCCATCATGTAAGTTGGATTTAGTGAGTAGTTACAGAAGCATAGTATCTGTCAATGCAATAAATTACCCATCATGTAAATTTGGTTTTGGGAGTAGTTATAGAAGTCTGTATCAGAAAAGATGGAACTTGAACCGAGTTCTGGCTATGCCTCCATCTTCAGTTCTTTTGCAGAAAGATGAAAGTGGTAAATTTCAAGAATCTAAGAGGAGTTCTGGTTTAAATGCAGCTTCATTAGGCAGCGATAACTTGCTTAATCAAGAAAATACAGTTGGTATAATTGGAGGTACTTCAGTTGTTTCTACTTTGAATTTTTTGAGAAAATTAGTTCAGCCGAGTGGGGAAGAAAATTGCCTTCCCTTCTTGCTTTGCTCTGATCCTGTGTTAAATAAGGAGTTATTGTCATATGACAGGAGTTATTTTCCTTCTATCAACGGTAAAAGTAAATATATTGAATTGGATCACACCCTGATTGTGGAGAATCTGAGGAAAAAAAGGGTTTTTCTTGAGAAATCGGGAGCTCGCTGCATAGTCATGCCTTGTAATATCTCTCATATTTGGTATGATGAAGTTTCCGAAGGATGTTCTATTCCTTTCCTGCATGTGAGTGAGTGTGTTGCCAAGGAACTCAAGGAAGCAAAGTTGAAGCCACTTGAAGCTGGAAGTCCATTGCGGATTGGGGTGCTTGCCACGAATGCGACTCTAACCGCATGCTTTTACCAGGAGAAACTCCAGCATGAGGTAATTTCCTTCTGTGATTCATTTTGTACATATTTCACATTGTCCTGGTTATGGTGCAATCTAGAATATGTTGTTAGCACTTAGCAGATACTTCTTTTAACACTGAGAGAGTATGCGATTTAGCTAGTAACAATTACTGAAAGAAGCACTGAATTTAACTACAGAACCAAGAGGTAAAAAAAAGAAAGAAAACCTACAGAAGACATGGTACAATATCTCATTGGTGTTATTTGAGTGCTTCTTGAAGGCATTACTTAGACATAACGTTCTTATCCGTGTTGGAAAAGGAAGTACAACTGAGAATACAACACCAAGGTACCATTTGTAAGATCATTTAACCAAGTTTTTTTTTAAGACGGGGAGCGGGCTATTGCATTCAGCATATCAATTGTTTATGGCATTTTTGCAAGACTTGTGTTAAGTGGCCGCGTTAATGAATTGTGTATGGAAATAGTTATGCTGGCAACGACTGACGTAAACTATGAAGAAAAATGAAAAAGAAAAAAGAAAAAGTTCTGGTGTGTCACAAGTTGCATGCCTCATAATGAGAAGTTTTCACTCTCACTGGAAGCCTGGAGACTTGGCGTCAAACACTGAGGCTCATGCCATTTATGCATTGCACTGTAAAGTTTATAGAATAATATATAACTCGTGTAAGTTTTCTTTCTGCCTTAATTGTTAATTCAAATTTTCAGTGACTGTTCGCAAAGTTCCCTTGATTGAGCAGAGTGGTAAAGGGAAGATGAAATTTTACCTCATCGAACTTGCCATTTTCCTTCTCTTCAACGTTAGTTTGTTGCTCTTTTTTTATCTTCTTCATATGGCATCGATGAAGTAGGAAATTGGAAAGCTTAATTGCATTGCTTTTAAAGCTTATACATCATCTTGCTAAGTAGTAGAATCATCTCAACTTCTGCTTACATGTCTAGCTCTTTCATCCTAGTTTTCTTCAGTAGTTTGCTTTATTTCTGCGAATTGCTAGGAACCATGTATAAAATTTCTAAATGAGCAAAGTAGAAACACTAGGAACTTCAATGCTTGCTTTGGGTTAGCATGATATTCACTCAGCTATCTCACTCTTCTTAGTAGCCAAATACTGCAAATATACTGGTGAAGGAATTTCTATGGGGTATTGAATGTCTCGTTTAAATTGCATGTTACAGTTTATTTTACATTCAGATGATCTGACATTCTGACCCTCAACATAATAATTTAAGGAGGCCTTAAATTTGTTTTTTTATTGTTTAGCTGTCATCTAAAAAATGGTTAGCATAGCATATCAGTGGGAGTTAAATTCAGACAAACCTTTTCTTAGTTCTTTCTCTAATCTATGAGAGGTATGGCTGTTGATTTTTATATTCCCTTTTTTTGTGCAGGGTTTTGAAGTTGTGCTACCAGATAAAGCAACCATGGAACACACAGTGATTCCTGCAATAGATGCTTTGAATAGAAAGGACACGGAAGGGGCGCGTAATTTGTTGAGAATAGCACTTCAGGTACTGCTAGTGAGGGCTGTAAACCTTGTCATCCTAGCCTCAGAAGATATGCGGGATCTCTTACCTCCACATGACCCACTTCTTAAGAAATGCATCGATCCAATGGACGTGTTGGCCAGGTCAACAATCAAGTGGGCGAATTCTGCTGAAAAAGGTATTTAGAGAGTGCTGGAAATTTGACTCATCAATTGCCATTTTTCACTTCCAGTTTGCAATATCTTCTTTCAGAAGAAATGTATTTGACAAATATTGTTAACCACATAAGGGGAATTTATGTGTTTAAAAGTAGCCCATTTATTGATGTGTATTCGTTGGAGATCAAATGATGCCAGAAATGGCTTAAGGTTGTCCAGCATTTACCTTTTTTCTCTCCCTCGTCCTGTCTTCAGAAATAGCAAATTTCATCGGAAGAACTGGGAATTTGAATGGTATTATGATGAACAGTGATGTTATGCCTAGGTGGTGAAAAGATCAATTTTTATTTTCGGGTAATAATCAAATAGATGTTCTGTGTTTTGCGCCCACAGTATTTGCTCTTGGGTTTCAAGAGCAAGTGTTGGTCGCTCTAATGACTGGATGGTGAAAAGATCAATCAGTTTTGGGGTAATAATCAAATAGATATTCTGTGTTTTGAGCCTACACCATCAATGATTTACTCTTCAAGAGCAAGTGCTGGTCGATCAAAATGTGCCCACTTAATTTATTTTAACTCAGGTCATGATTTATATGCCTTCTCTCAAATTTGTCTTCCCCTACATCCAAGCAACAGTTAACATATAAATAATACATCTGGGATTAGAATTACAGGAGTCAGAAAATCCTGGACAGAGGAGGTGACGTAGACATCAGTTCAGTTTTAAGAAAGGTAAACAGAAAGCTAACGAGGGCAAAACTAGAGTAGAAATATTTGATTGCAAAACACACATACATGACCAGAAAATGCTAGCTCCGCCAGAAAGCTAATTCAAACTGTTGCTCCCTGTGTCATTTAATTACAAGGTACGAAACAGGTAGAAAATGCAATTCCAGTAGATTGATCCTCCCATTGCTGCTCTTCCAACCATTGTTTCCTTCCCCTGATAACAACTTTGCTTTCCTTAGCACTGTTGGGCATGCAGTCACTCCAGTTTCCTTAAGCTGTGGAAAGGGCAAGGGATTCAAGTAGATGCCCTTCAAATTTGTTAGACCTGCTGTTTTTAGAAATTTGAGTTCTCGAATCAAGTTAAGCTGTCACATTACCTCAGACATTTCGCTCAAATTTTCAGTTCTTATTATTTCTTCTATATCTTTGCAATGCCGCATGTCAGTATCCTTGAAACTTAAAACGGAACAGCAAATGCCATAGACAAATTAAAGTAGACAACAAGATGGTTTATTCAACTGGAAAAGATTTCACAAACATCCTAGGAAACGTGCAAGAAACAAGAAGTCAATAAAATAAAAAAAAGTTTATATGCAAAGGACTCGGTTGAAATTAAATGAACATTTGAACTCCGTTTCAAAATTGCCAGTCAAATTCCTGTATTGATGATATGCCTCTTAATGCTGATCTTCGTTTTCGCTGCTGTCATCCTCACTAAATTCGAAACAGGGACCGAAAACATTTTGGGTGGCCTCATCCTTCCATTGCAGATTCTTCCACCAACGTTTCTCTCCCTTAACAACAATTTTACGTTCTTTTGCGGTGCTGCAATCAAGCGGAAGTTTCTTGAGCTGTGGACATCCATACACGACAATTTCCTTTAGACGTAGGAAGGGCAAGGCGCTGCAATAGATGCTTTTCAATTTTGGTACATCTTGTAATTTAAGGAATTGGAGTTCCAGAAATGGGATTAGATTTCCCAGCATCTCTTGAATTTTGACCAACTTTTCGCCATTGATTACTTCTTCCATCTCATCACAATCTGATATCTGAATCATCTTCAGGTTTGGAGCAGGAGTCAGCCATGTAATGTCCTTCAATTCATGGCAATAGCCAATCTCTACCCTGCGAAGGCTGTTGAAACCGTGTACTTGTACTGTACCTGCACCATCAATACTCTCGAACTCTTTGAAATCACAAGAATCTATGAGTACTGCATCTAGATTCTTCAAATCTGCTAATGATAAAACGTTATGTGACTCTGAATCTTTAATATCTCGAAGGCATAGATGGTCACAACAGCTCTGAAATTCGTAGGAGCTTAAAAATTTTTGAAGAGCACTAGCATTTCTTAAAGTGATGGTCAGTACATTCAAATGTTTCAAACACAGCAATTCCTCCATCAAAGATTCACCATCATCAAATAGAACACTGTCTTCCGTTGCGATTGCATGAAGACCACAGTCCGCCATTCTCAAAATACGCAACTTTAAGAGACTGGATATAATTTATCGTGGAAATGTATGGAGATAAAATGTTTTGGCCACACTCAAATATTTAAGGTTTACCAAAGCCTTCATTTCTTCTGGCAACTTTAGCAAACCAGTGCATGCTAGATCAAGATGTTCTAGTGAAACCAAGTTTGATATTCCTGATGGTATTTCATTCAGAGAATCATTATAAGAGAGATTTAAAACTCTGAGAGAAGGCATGAAATTGAAGAACTCATGTGCGATAATCGATAAACTGTTATATCCGAGAAACAAAGTTTGAAGATTGGGACTTGTGGGAATCTCTGACAGTTCTCTATCTTATTATCCATCAGCGATATCCTTTTGACCCCTTCCCATTCTCCAATCTGTGGTGCTTTGCTTAACCCAGCACCTGCTTGAACCAAATAGTTTTCCTTTTCCTTCTCAATTTCACGTGCTATCCATAAAGCCATGCCCCGTACCACATCATGCATTCCTACCCAAGTTCCTTCTTCATCTTCTTCTTCCAACAAACAAGCACGAACAAGATCACCGATAATGGAGTATCCGCGAACAATTGCTCTATTTCTATCAAATTCGTCTAAAAAACCCTCCCTTAACCAACACTGTATCATATAACTTTTGATAACCCTAACATCTTGAAATAAAGCACAATATAGAAAGCAAGGTCTGGTTTTTTGGTTAGGCAGGCTGTCATAACTAAACTTTAAAATAGGATACACCTGTTTTCCCATACCTGGAAAATCATAGGCCGATGTCCTTAAGACTTCAACCGCATCCTTCCATTCTTCAACTGCATTCTTAGAAGCCATGGCTCGACCAAACGTAATAAGAGCAAGAGGTAGACCGCGACACTCCTTGGCCACCATTTCAGCTAGTCCTGGAATATCCCGATGACTGTTGAGAACATCTTTTCCCACCTTCTTCTCAAACAATTCCCAAGCTTCTTTGTGTTGCAAACTCTTCACTTCAAACTCCTTGTTAACTTCCATTTGGCGACAAACTGCAAAAGAACTGAGTGGTAAAGACCACTTTGGATCCAATGTTTGCTTTTGGACGAGGGACACCCACTTTAGTCAAATCAACTCGTTCCCATATATCATCCAATAAAAGCACAAACTTCTTCTTGCCGAGAATCTTGAAGATGTCGGGAGCATTATCTTTATGACTTCTTTTATTCCATGATTCTGTACGCAAACCTATCTTTTTTCCAATATTTTCTTGAATAGTCTCAAGTTTGTGCTCTTTAGATACAACTATCGAGATCACGAAATCAAAATGGCGGCCTTCATTATTTTTGCAAAAGCAATTATTAATTTGTTTTAATAGGGTGGTTTTACCGGACTCCTCCGGTGCCATATAGGCCAACAATTCCAGTTTCTTCTTTGTTCAGGCAACTCCAAACTACTTCAAATATTGATTGCTGGCCTACAATTGTTGGATCAATAGGTAATTCATCCGCTGGATCTTCAGGTCTTTCCTGAGCCACCTCTTGAAAAACTTCTTAAGCCTTCAAATCGTTCAACTCTTGTAGTGATTTTGCTACTCTTTTTCCGAACTCATAGCTGGCCTTGCAGTTCCTGGAACAGTATCCTCCAAAACATAATTTCTCAATTTCTTGAGAATTAAGTTTCTGCAGTTCTCCAACTTTGTCTTCTACCGCTTTCACCCTTGAAAGCCACAATTCTACTGGCTCTGTCGGTTCCTCTCGTTGTTGTTTAGCAAGATTGACCCTCCTCTCCACAGCGTTCCTTGCTGCAATTAATTCTTCCAATTTAGTAGGCAAGGCAGCAAGATTATCTTCAAGCTCATTTATGTATGCAGCTTTTCTAACAGTGCAATCAAGGCAACAAGAGATAAAGGCATCGCATGAGAATGAGAATGAGTAGATGTTACCCATTTCAGTTTTAGGTAATTACAAAGCGAAGTGATCAGCAAGAAAAATCGAAAATATAATGGAGTTTTATTCCACTCATAGAGTTTGAATTGTCAATTTTTTAAGGTGCACAGTTTCAGACACTGAGCATCCATGGCTATGGGTTAGTTGATGGCAGGCTAAATCTTTATGGTTTACATAACATGTGAGACAAAGACCCTAACTCTACCTACTTATGATACCGTGGCTCGAAAAATTTGCAGGCAACACAAACAGTTCAAACTCTATTAATTTATTATTTCTTCCGAATCATGACTGATCCAATAAACTTATAAACCGATTTAAACCGTGTTTATAGTTCACTTGCCGTTACAGAACATGCAAGACTCCAAAAATTTGCATCCAACGCAAATAATTCATAATTCATAGTACGTGACCACTTGGTGGTGTCCGTCGTCAATTTTGGCGTCTAATAACTTGGACCCCATGATTGAAATCATGGCCCAACATCATCCCATTTCTTTTATTGTGGGTCCTGGTTTGTTGATCATGATCATGGTTTGGAAAACGTAAGATGTTAATAATCAAGAACAGTTTCTTTTTTATGTTATTTTAAGTTCCGAAATCAATCAATCATTCTCAGCCTCTCACAGTCCCACTCCAGTTGTTGATTGGACCAAACGTATAATAATTTCGAAAGAGAAAAGGATCAATAATTTCTTACCAACTCCCACCAATAAAGTGTCAATTGCTTTACCCATTGGCTTTGTAGAAAGAAATATATATAATCGAGACAAAACTGAAAGCAGTGATTAACAGACAATGTCACTGAGTACTTAGTGACATTGTCTGTTAATATATATATATATATATATAATTTTAAATAATTATAAATTAAAAAATATTTGAACACAATTTTTAAATATTTACACTGTCTACTCGCAATTTAATTATTTAATTTTCTAAAAAAAAATCTAAAATACTAAACCAAATTAAAGTTACAAGAGAAGGTTCAGAAGTAAGAAGTCAACAACAGTACAAAATTTACAAATCAAGGGACAAGCTGAGGTCTTTAAGATCAATTGTACTCCACAAAGGAAAAGAAAAAGGAAAAAGGAAAAGAGAAACCATCCCACAATCTCAATCCATGTTAACCATGAAGCTTTGAATTGAAGTATGGAAGATGAGCAATAAAGCATTCTGTTTGGTTTCATCCTCCTCTTTTCACCATTCGTAATTACAATTTTACCGTCCTTTGCATTGTTAGAATTCAGAGGAAGCTTCTTAAGTTGTGGATATTCAACAACTCTCATTTCGTTCAAACATGGGAAGGGCAGGGCAGTTCCATGGATGTTCTTCAAATTTGGTAGCCACAAGGGAAGAAATTCAAGTTTTTCAAATGGTGCAAGATTTCCCATTATCTGTTGAACTTCATCCAATTTTCTTTCACTGATTATAACTTCTATATTATTGGAATTGGATATCAAAATTTCCTTGAGAGTTGGAGCAAGAATCAGCGAAGTCCTTCAATCCATGCAATGTGCTATATCTACTTTCTGAAGGTTGTAGAAGCAAGGAGGTCCTCGGATACTTTGTACTTGCTCTGCTTAGTCTATAGCAACTGTATACATAAAATATTTCGGGCTGTGAAAAGCTTGATTTTCTGGTATCCTTTGTATTTTCCCTGCACAGTCAATGTCCAAATCTTCCAAGCGATCACGTTCGAAGGTTATTCATAATTGTCAAGGATAAAACATCAAATAACTTTGAATCATGATCGCTGTATGGAACGTATAGAGTTTGAACACACCTCTGTAAGGAGCACAACATTCTTTAAAGAACATGTTGCTTTTTGAGAATCTTGAAGATGTCCCGGGCTTTATCTTTAAGACTTCTACTCCATGATTCTGAACACAAACCTATATTTTTCCCAATATCTTCTTGAATAGTCTCAAGTTTGTGTTCTTTCGATGACACTGCCCATATCACAACATCAAACTGGTACCCTTCATTATTGCAAAAGCTGTTATTGATTTGTTTTAATAGGGTAGTCTTACCGACTCCTCCGGTGCCATATAGAGCAACAATTCCAATTTTTTCTTTGTTCAGGCAACTCCAAACTTCATTAAATATTGATTGCTGGCCTACAATTGTTGGGTCAATATGTATTTTATCCACTGGATCGTTGGGTATTTCCTGAGCCACCTCTTCAAAAATTCCTTCAGCCTTTAAGTTCAACTCTTGCAGCGTTTTAGCTACTCTTTTCCCGAACTCATAGCTTGACTTGCAGTTCCAGGAACAGTATCCTCCGAAACATAATTTCTCAAGTTCTTTAGATTTAAGTTCATGCAGTTCTCCAACTTTAGCTTCTACAACGTGCATCCTTGAAAGCCACAGTTCTACTGGATCCGTTTCCTTTCGTTGATTTTAAACAAGATGGACCCTCCTCTCCATGGCGTTCCTTGCTGCAGTTAATTCTTCCAATTTAGTGGGCAAGGCAGCAAGATTATCTTTAAGCTCATTTATATATGCAGCTTTTCTAACAGTGCCATAAAGGCAACGAGAGAGAAAAAGGGGATTGCAACACTAAAATATGTTTAAAAAATTAAAATTAAAATTATAAAAATTACAGATAACTAATTTTTGCAAAATAAAATACTTTCTAATTTATAAAGTTTTTTTTCATAAAAAAATTCTCATATTTAATAAAGATATTATAATTATTCAATATTACAATTTCATATTTTAAATTTTAATTATAAAATATAATAAAAAGTTAAAGACCATAATTTAGATATCATAAATTATTTTTTAATAAATTTAAATATTAAAAATTCATAATTTATAATTTATAGATGTTACCCATTTGAGTTTTATGTAATTAAGACTTGAAATGAAGCGATCATTAAGAAGGATTTAAAATCTAAAGGAATTTAAGCTCATTTATGTATGCAGATTCAGGGATTACCTGATGCGTTGATAAATATTCACATTTTGACTGATTCCTATAATATTATGATCACAACTTGTCTCTTAGAAGCCATGAACTCATGATTTGAATTTTGCTCTCCCCCCCACCCCTCTCTCTCTTGAAAGTATTATTAAAATTTGTTCTTGTTTTCTTGTGCACAGTTTAGCTGTAACATTGCGACATTTATATATAAATAAGTATATGCTTACTGGTGAAAAGGGGAAGGTGTACTTTATGCATGAAACTGAAATTGCAAGGTGGGCAATTTTTCATTAACGCCTTCCCCTTTTGCATGATTTTTTGAAATTGCACGACAATAAGAATGAACAGATGTTACCCTTTTCGATTGTACGTATATAATTAAGACTTGAAACGAACCGATCAGCTACTAGAATCTGATGCAGAATGGAATTAATGCGCAAAAGCCTTCATTGAGAAAAACACCCCTAACGGGAAAATTAACTCTAGGAATCCTTACAGCAAGAAATAAATATACAATTTCTTAGAAAATCAAAGAATGATAAGTTGCAATCACCTGTAGACAATCCAGACTCATAACGATCCGTTATTCTCCTGTAATGCGAATAAATTTAGGAAATTTACCACCTTGAATTTGACTTAAGTCGATTCATGGAAGACTGTTATCTGTAAACAAATGTTCACATTCTGATACTGACTCCTATTATATTAAAATCACAACTTGTCCATTGAAGACGGAATCATGACCTAAATCCTGTAATGTTATAATCATAACTTGTTCGTTGAAGACATCAACTCACGAGTTTGAATTGGCATTTTTTTTGGAGCATTGTTAATGTCCTTTCTGTTAGTTCACAGTTTCAGATACCGAGCCTTAATGGGTTAAGTGTTGGCAGGCGAAATCTGTAATGTCTTTACACTTGCCTTTACAGAACTGCAAGCATGACCCCAAGTCGAAGATAATAGCGGGAGTCGACAAATTCGAGTCCAACACAAATAATTCAGGCTCTCAATTTATTTGAGAAGTCCCACAAGCTTACTGACTTCTAACCTACTAGTGGTTGCCACCAGGATTCGAGGTATTCCCGGTAGATTTCCTACCCATTTGCCTCAAATAAGATATAAGAACGATTGAGTCTTGCCCATGACAGCCGCAGTGGGATTTTCAATTACTAATAAGAGAAAATCCCTTGTTAAAAATAAATAAAAAAAAGTCAAGTAAAATAAATAAATGAGAGAAAAATAAAATTTAATTATTAAATTATTAGTCTAAAATTTCTAATTAAATAGTTCTACCAATCATTATATTGATATAATGAAACTATGGTGGGTACGATTCTCTCAATTGTAATAACAAAAACAAAAAATATAACAAATTTTTATTATATATAAAATGTCTAATAATTTAAAATTAAAATATACATATTTTATTACCTATAATTATTAAAATTTTACTCGTCAAATTATAATAATTATTTTCATTCACAATAATAATTTTAAAAAAAATATTTAATTCTAATTATTAATTATGTTACGTGTAATTCTATTTATTATATATTTTATCTTTATGAAATAGAATAAATATATAATTGTATTAGATTTTATTCTTGCATGAAAGTACAAAGAGATAATTTTATTAATTTTTGTTAAGTCGTCATTTTTTAATTTTGGTTTCAGTGATAAAAGTAAAAATTTTAAGAATCTAAAACAAAAAAAATACTCTTTTAAATAAAAAATTTCAAATATTTGCGTTGTTTACTTCTAATTGTAATTGCAGGTGAGGAAGAATGGTGGAAAATCGGAGCAAGAATCATCTACTTCAAGTCCTTCAAGCCATTGCAATTTGCTATATCTACTTTCTGAAGGTTGTGAAAGCAATGAGGTTCTTGGATATTTTGTACTTGCACTGCATAGTCTATTTTCAACTCTTCCAATTCATGACAATCAAACATGTATAGTGTATGGAGATGCTTTAAAGTTGTTAAAGAAGAAACATTGAGGGAATTTGAATCTTTAAAGCGTTGAAGGCATGCCGTTTGAGTACATATCTTTTAACTTATAGGACCTCAAAAACTTGTAGAGAACATTCAAACTTTTCAAGGAGATGCTCAAAACATTCAAAAGCTTCGGACAAACCGGTTCATCTATCAAAAACTGGGCATCGTTAAATAGAATGCAATCTTCATCTGCTTCAAGCAAAAGGCCACAGTGTAATAGTTTCAGGACGTGTAAATTTGAGAAACTAGATATAAGCTGCCGAGGGATTTTACTTAGTTTATGTGCACAATCCAAATTTAGATATTTCAGATTGACTGACCAAGTAATGCAACTCTAGAGGCAACTCTGATATGTACACCCATGATAAATCAAGATATTGTAGTGAAACCAACTTGGAAATTCCTAACAATGGTAATTCATTTAGACGCCAATTACCTACCAGGTTTAAAACTTTGAGAGAAGGCATGTGCTAGCAGAAGTCATCGGGGATCGTCCTTAGATGATCGTTGTTCATAAACAAAGTTTCTAGCTAAGGGCATTTAGGAGCTTTGACTAAATTCTCAATTTCATTATTCATCAATGACATCCTTCTCAAATTTTCCCATTTAGGCAGTCTATCATAACTGAATTTTAAGCGAGAATGTACTTCATCCGTACCTGAAATTTCAGCCCTTGACCTCCTTAAAAACTCAATTGCATCAATCCATTCTTCGGGTGTCTTCTTACAAGCCGTTGCTCTGGCAATGGTATTGAGTGCAAGCAGCAGACCACCACACTCTTTGGCAACAATTTTGGCTAGCTCAGGAATGCAAGGATGACTTTGGAGAACATCTTCACCAATCTTCATTTGAAATAATTTCTGAGCCTCCTCAAAGGCCAAACCCTCCACTTTAAGTATCTTTCGAGCATCCATTTTGCCCAGACCTCCTCAAAACGAGTTGTGAACACTACTTTCGAAGTATTGTCTGGGTTTGGAATAGGAACACCAACTCGGATTAAACTAACAGGCTCCCATATATCATCCAACAATTAAAACAAATTTCTTTCTTCTCAAAATGTTGAAGATCTCTCGTGCTTTATCTTGAAGACTTCTGTACCTCACATCTCAACTGAGAAGCCTAGATTTTTCCCAACGTCTTCTTGAATCTTCTCAATTTTCAGACCTTTAGACAAAACTAACCATATGACAACATCGAAATCGTGCCCTTCATTGCAGAATTTATTATTGATTTGTTTTAAAATGGTAGTTTTGCCAACTCCCCCCCGTGCCATATAGGCCAATAATCCCCACTTGTTTTTCTGAGATGCAGATCCAAACTTCATCAAGTGCTGACTCCTGGCCAATTATCGTTGGTTCAATACGCACTACATCTGCTGGATCTTCTGGTACCCTCTCAGTCACTTCTGCAAAATTTCCTTCATTCTTTACGCTGACCAAAAGTTGTAGCTTTTTAGCCACTTCTTTCCCAAACTTGTAGCTTGCCTTGTAGTTCTTGGAACAATAGCCCCCAAGACACAGGTTCTTAATTTCCTGAGATTGACTTCTTTGCAATTCACCACCTTCTGCTTCTACAGTTGTACCCTGGAAAACCACCCCTGTACTTGGTCAGTTCGTTTCATTTGCTTTTTTTCAGCAATGATAACTCTCCCCATCACTTCATTCCTTGCTTCGACTAACTTTTGCAATTCAGTATGCAAGGCAACAAGATTATCCTCAAGTTCACTTATATATGCTATGCTGCTTCCGACTGTACAATCCAGGCAACGAGTGAAAACGGCATCACAGGAGATTGACACTGCACAGACATTGCCCATTGGAGACAGCTGTGTAAAATGAAAAACAGTGTTCTGGTTAAGGAAGAGAAAAACAATCAAAAGAAGGAGAGTGATGAGAACAATGGAAAGAAACTATGCTTCAGAGAATTATGCGAGTGCTAGTGCATGATCTTATTGATGTTGTAACTATACATGTGTAAAACCTACTTATTTTTTGGCGCAAAAGAGAGCTATTATAAGGAGCAAGTTGTTGCAGCATTGTTGATGTCAACTAATGGTGATAATGTAAACAGAATTTATGTATGTCAACTTGATTGATAGTGATAATTAATGTCAACTGACATCCTAAAATAATTTATGCCAATTTGTTAAGTAATGAAATGAATATGCTGTGCTTTCCCCTCAAATGGCAACAATTCTGATTGGAAGGTTTAACAAGTAAGCAACTGGGATGGTCGACTCAATTTGAGAATATAATTTTGGTTCTTAATTTCCCACGTCTTTAAAGCAGCTTGTTTTACTTGGGAGATTCCAGGCTAATTGAAGTTTGCTTGGCAGATGACTTTCTCCTCTCATTGACATTTCTAACAAACATACAAGATTGAAAAATTGAGCTATTATATACAATAGTCTGCAGCCGAAATTGGAAAGGCTGGACATGACAATCTTGAAGTGCAATGTTTCCAGGAAAGAAAAATTGATGTAAATAGACTCAAGATCATTGGTTTGTGTTTTTGTCACAACAGAATTATTAATCAATCGAGTGACTAAGGTAATGAAAGGGACATGACTGATTATTATTATTCTTATATATATATTAGTTCCAAAAAAATTAATTAGAATTTTCATTTTTGTGACCATTACCCATTTGTCACAAATCAATTATTTATTTTTAAATATTTTTGAAAAGAAAAACTAGAAATGGAGATCATATCAATCAGTACAAGTAACATTTGTATAGAATTTGTAATGAATTTGTGGAGTTACATAATAGTTATCACTATTGTTTTTCATTTCAAACAATGTGGCGTTCATTGCTTACTGTTCAACAGCCACGGGACAAATTAGCCCAGGTTTTGATGTATGGTTTCTTACTTCACAAATGAGACAATGTAAGCTAGATTTGTCATGGAATTCTGAAGTTATATTTTCGTTTTATTTCTGAATTCAGAATATTTTATAACCATGATCACAGATCCCAAAGCCATATTTTTTTTTCTCGTCTTAAAGCCGTATCCATTCGAAGTTTCTATCAGTCCATCAGCAAGGGTTGAGATTGAAGAAGAATCAACCAAATCTTCTACTGCAGCTTCTTTATGCCAGGAAATGAAGGTAGAATTGCGATTAGTGCATCGCCATATCCCACAGGATCTGTCGGTTTCAACAAAATGATCAGCCAAATGAGAACATAAAACAACTTATATAAAGAAGAGAACCAAAACTGTTGAAAGATGACCCAACTTACCACCATCCTGTCTTAGGATCTTGATGACCTCCCCAGATATATTGGACTACAGAGCGGACAAGATAAAACAAAGGTAATAAAATCAAGAATCTTGTAGAAGTATAAGGATAACTAGGTCGAAGCAAAATAATAATTGGGGGAAATGGCAGAAAACAACCATTGCTTCTGTTATTCAGAATAAACAATGACGTGCTGCAGAGGCATAAATAGATGTCAAGTTTGAAACCAAACCTCAATTGGAATTTCACCACCAAGTTGTTCAATAAAGCAAAGCACTTGGCCCTCCTTCACTATCTGCTTCTGTAGGCAACAAGGCAAAAGTTATCAGCATAGATTTGACAGAAACATCACAGCTGTAAGAAGATCCCTTGAGAAAGAACAAAAAATAAAAACATTTTGGAAACCCATTAGTAGAAAACCGGAATGAAGCTGCTCAGTGAGCAGTCAACCATTACAAGAGGTCAAATATGCAATCAAAGCATAATTCTTAAGATGAGTTAAAAGCATTTGCCCAACCTGAATCCAATCCTTAACCAATCTACATAGAAATGTAATGTCTCCCACATGGAAAATATGTAACTCTTTTGTCAAGAAAAGTACCTCTTTACATGATGGTGGTGCATGCTTCCCTTTTATGGTTCGAGATCTCCGGAAATATCCCACCTGAACCATTTGCAATGTTAGTGATGTGATCCCAGATTATGAAGAGAGTAGAAGCACCGAAATATTGGATTTTTCACCTTTGGAGACTCAAGTATCACCAAGCCTTCATCAGCAACTTTATCTAGCAATGTCTGAAATCCACCAGTTGACGGCACTGGTTTTGAGATAGCTAAAGATGCAGAAGCAACATACCCATTTGATTCGGGTGCATCAACAGTTGTATTTATACTGACAGGAGTAGGAACTGAAGGTGGTGGTGGTATACTGTTTCCAGAAATATCCCTTGTCACATATAGCCGAAAGCCATCAAGCTAACAAAACATGGAAAAGATTTAGAATGAATATAAGATAAATGCCAACTTACATTAAGTACTCAAACCCAAAGTGGCATTCCACTAATAAAACAATTTACAATTGTAAATATGAGCATAAGAGACTTTAAACGCGCTTACTTTTAATTCAAATTCAGCAATTGAAGTTGTGGTGCATATTTGTGTGACCAGAGATTCCACCTGCAGATGAATTTTAAGTGAAATCTCAATTTCAAGCTCCAAACATAGTATGTTTGTTCAAGCATTAACAAAGATGCCCGCACGAGAACATATCCATCTGATGGCAAATTATTTGTTTGTTAATCCTGGCAGCTGGAAAGAAGCAGACAGCTTCACTTCATTAATTAGATACGGCCACAGATAGCATCAGCAGACCAAAACACTGATTTACAGAATTACATTTTGATAAAAGCAAAATAAAATCCAAATATTTAAATATATATGTTCTGTGGCAAATTACTATGGCATACATGTATCTCAAAAGTGTGACTCATTCCTCACCATTGTTTTCTCTCCAAAAAAAAAGGTGGTTATTTGTGTTTTAGACTAGGCATTTTAGTGCATATTCTGATGCCTCATTTTGACACCAAAGAAGCTAGTTTGGGGTTGTAGCAAGTATTTGAATGAAATGTTGTATCTTGGACTTGTTGAATTTAGTTGTTCTGGAATATGAGAGATACAGTTGTAATAATCTTATTTATCTAAAGTCACATTTTGCCATCCACGCTTTCTACAGTCCATCTATTGAGACAAGGTGTCATGTACTATGTGGACAACAAAAATTGATAAAATTTTAGCTGACCATTTAGGGAAGTCTAAGATGTCTTTAAAACATATAAACAAAAAGTGAGGGAGTGGGGGATTTGGTCATTACTAAAAGCAAAATATATATCACATCCAAAAACAAATGTAAGGAAATATTAATGCAAACTTACAGAGCGCAAATAATAATAGCTAATTAAGTGCCCTGAAATTTCTTAAAAAATAAAAAGTTAGTATTTCCATTGTGTCTGTGTAATTCATCATCATTTTATTGATGGTGTTAATATAAGAATAAAATAAACTTGCCAATTAATCCCTAAATTACTTCATACATTTGTATCTTTGTTTGTAAACATAAAATAAAATAAATAGTTACTGAAAATTAAAAAGACCTACAGACTTGCGATCTAGCCGCGGAAACAAATTTCAGAGAAAAAGGTCATAGCATGGATTTTTCACACACACTTAAGATTTGGTGACATGAAGAAACAGATAAAACTGAAGAACTCACCTCAAAAGAATTTGGAATGAGTTGACTTGTCAAACCAGATGACTTGGGCTCTTCATTAACATCCCTTAGATTTCCAGTAGCTACATGTGAACAAAAAAAGCATGCCAATTTAACCATAAGATTCTCATACACACATGCATGCAAATACATAAACATGACTGTTGCGCACAAGACACCTAGTGGATTTATGACGAAAGAAGAAAACATAGACTAAAAGGAAAAGTCAGCGAGTAAAAAAAAATATGACAAAATAAGTCATCAAAGGCTTGCATAAGGTTGCCAAACCAGTCATACTTCATTAAGAAAAAGGACCATAGAAAACAGAGTCGTGGAGCAGCAAAAACTCTGAAATAGAGGCCGAGCATATGTCAGACATGTTATGATCACTAAAACTCATCAGGAAGGTCGAATGTATGTTTAACACTTGATACAAGTGGATGACTCCATCCCATCTAAATAGAACTAAAAATTCCCCAAAAGCACAGCCTATTTTTAAAGATTTTTTATGTCAATACTATGAAAAAGAAATGATAGATCTTAAAAGAGAGCATATATGTCTTGTCGTGAGGCTCTTTAACATCAAAAGTGCATGTCTTTGTTACCAGTATCCTACCAAAAATCTAATTGTTCATATTTTCAAATCCTCTATAATTAATGCACTATGTGCTACACTACCACAATAAAATAGTTTAAGCAAAGTTCTCTTATACACAAACATCAACAGGAACATGGTATAGAACTTGTCAAAGAAGTTCATAAGCCCTAAAACAGGGAACACTTACACTCAGCTTCTGAAGATGGACCACAAAAAACACTGAATGCTTTCTTTAATGGTTGTGACATTGCCAAACCTGCATAATGTAGAGGTTTCCATCCAATCCATTCTCTTACATCACTCCGTGGTTGCAAATCACCAACTTTGGCTCTGCCAAGATTGACCTTTGGGATTTTAATATTAGAAACAACCAAGCTACCTGATGTATAAAATTTAAAAAATAATAAAAAACAAAAAACATGCATGATTAAGTACATAATCTTGATATGATACATTCTCTTTAATGCTAAGCTGAGACTCTTATTGGTTGTTTATGCTTCAACTGGATTGCTACACTAGATATCACATCAAACAAATAAAGAGTACAAATTTTAAGTTTAGAAACATAAGTTATACACATCACAAGCGCCTTGCAACCCTAAACTCATTAATGCAATATGAACTACGAATGAACTCTGTAATGCAGCATGTTAATTTTTATCACACCTTTACTATAAAATAAACAACTTGTGACCTTAACTTAAAATTTCTAATGAGTTTATTTTTTGCAAAATGTTTGATAAGTAGCAAAATGCAATTTCCATTGCACTAGTCATTACGATCTTATTGATTTTCCTCAATCATAAATGTATCAAGATAAATTTCCCAAGTCTTCACCCAAACCAAGACAAGCTCCAAAAGTGTTGCAACTTATAATCTTACTTATCATTGTATAAATAAACAACCTTACCATGTTCCCATCACGAATCAATAAAAGCATCTATGGGAAAGAAATATAAAACCTCGTGTCCTTTTATCAGGTATGGCACAACCTTAAAACAGTCTTAAGAAGATATAGAACACATAACAGTGATGAGTAACATTGAATTACCCATGCCATTATCTACATCCAAAGTCATAATGACAGATAATTTCTGAAGCCAAACATTTCTGTTACGTCTCAATGGAATGAATACATGGTATCATGACTTACAAACAATGTAGCTTATATGAGACTCACACCACCACTGGGTACTGTGCCTAGAGAACACAAGACGATATAACAACCAATTTCAGCACTGTCATGTCAACAGGTAAACAAACAATGAGAATTCTATAACAATTTGGATTCCCTGAGCAGTCACTGTCACCAAAAATCAAGGAAATATCCTTACAGCCCTTTTGTACAGAGCTTATAAAACATATGTATGAATCTAAATGTTAATTCAACGATCTGACAAGGTCACCACACACATGAATAAGAGCTTTACATATATAAGGAACTACTTTTCTCCTTCAAATTTCTAGAATCAAACCACAGCTACCCCTAAACTAAAATCTAATAAACTATATTTCCAATTTGAAAACTTGTCTACCAGTTACTCCAGAGAGCACAATCTACCACAACCCAGAGTCTTCATTGTCATTCTACATATAATTTGGTATTAAAGCCAAATGAAAACAAGCTTTCAACTTGTTGGGCATCAACAAGAGAGCCAGTTCACAGCCCATCCGTAAAATTCCAAATTTACAATCTTCAAAGTCGATATCTTTCTGATTGAATTATGTCCTACAAGTTAAATGCTTTGGTAAGAAATACTCTTCCAGAATCATCCTGTTCTCTACCTATTCGAGTTTATACTACGTCAATGTGAGCCTTAAAAGCAGAAGTATTTATAATTTACGTAACCACAGAAAGATGAGAAGACAGAGGAGAAGGATCGCTTCATATTTTCAACTATTCGCAAACAAAAGAAGTAAAGAACAATGAAGCTGATGACAAGTTTAAACAAATGCAACATTGTGAATTCTTCAACAATCTGAGCTAACACTTAAAAATTAAGGAACAAAACGGAGAAGACAATCTATCAGCAATGAAAAAACTAAATTAACCACATGCCCATCATAGTTTATGCACAGAGGATCACTAGACAGCCAAAATTATTAGTAATTTCAAAGTAAAACATAATATAAATCAGAGAAAAACTCACACGAGGCCATTGATTTGCAGACAAAGAGAGTTGTTAATTCAGAAAAAACCAAAACCCGGGAACAAAGATATAAACGAAAGAAAGTATGTGCGTGGCTGTTGGGTTTTGGCTGTCATAGGTTAAACCCCATGTAAATGCTGTTTGTTGAACAAACGTTGGGGACCAGAGACACCCGTTACAAGCTTAAAAAATCCGTAACAGGCTGAACAGCTAGCGCCACTATTGAAGCGTTTACGGTAGGAATTAGGATTGATCGGCCCAGGCCCAGAATTTACTCGCCTTTTACTCTTGTCGTAACTTGTGACATAAAATTAAGAATGATAATTTTTAATATAATTTATTAAATTTGTATAAATTTAATATAAATTTATGAATTTAATTTAAAATAAAATATTATAATTATAAATAAATAAATACAATACGACATAATTAATAATCATGTTTAAATTTAGAATTCTGAATATGTAAATTTATATTTTACATTTTTTAAAAATAATTTAGTTATATTTATCAATTTTTTAAGATATTTAATTATATTTACAATAAAATTAATTAATATTTATGCATATAGCATTATAAATATTATATAAATATATATATATATATATATATAAAGATTTTTAATTATTAATACAATTATTAAATGGGTCGGATTGAAATTGAATTTTATTTAATATGACACATATATAACCCAATATAAATATGATATAATAATTTGAATTACCACCCTTAAATAAAATAAAGATTATTTTCTGATCCTTCAATCCTAATAATGCTCCATGTGAAGAATTATTTGAGAATACAACGGTGAAAACTATTATTTAAGATGTTAATTTTGAAAATCAAAACGAGTAAGAGTTAATTGATTCCTAATTGAAAAATCATTTTTCAAAAATGGTGTATGGTTTTAAAATAATATGTGATTGAACATCAAAGATAATTCTTTAGTTATCTCAACTTTGAAGTTAGAGAGTTAAATTATTCTTAATATTAGGAATAAATATAGATGGGGATTTTTTTTATATCAATTTTACATTAAAGACAGAAATTTGTCTTAATACTCGCAAGAAAATCGAATATAAATACTAGCCAATTAAGAATTTTCACCTCAATTTTAAACGTAAATATTTAGTATTATAGTTGGATTAAGAGTAGATTTTGTGAAGAGGCAACCATGAATGTAGAAGAACACCACACCAAAAGGTTATGGAACTAACATTCCTTAAAAAAAGTGTTAATCGTATTTAAGAGATGTTGATTTGTTAATTAAAAGGGATATTTTTACATATTTTTTTCTATAAATTTAATGAAATCACATATAAATATGAATTTTAAAAAATTAACAAAAAGTATAATTTAATAATAAAATTGTTACTTTTGATCACGATTAATTAATTAAAATTAAAAATTAAATGAAATAATATTAATTTTTTTATAATTAAAATGATATTTGACTTATATTTTCAGATAAAGTACGTAAAAATTACATTTATATGTTATAAAATTAATATTCCTTAAAGAAAGTGTCACTCATATGTTTGCCTTTAAAAGCTATTGACATGTTAACTAAATCTACAATCATATAATATCTAAAATCTCTATGATTTTTCATGTGTAGGATAACATATAATATAGTGCAATTAAAGAAGCACAATGGATCTTGCAATCCATCATTGCATTTCTGTATTCAAAGTAGGTGAACATTCTGGGGCCAACTGACATGCCAAGTTCAAGTAACTGGGGTTTTAATAAAATGTAATCAACATATATTCATAAGAGAATGTGAAGTAACATAAAGCTAGCATTATTAAAAGGGGGAAGCTTAATGTATCATTTGCTTTTGAATCCACTCATGAACTTTACATGGTTATCCATGAGAGGTCAATGAAGAGTATCCAATGTAGCTTTTATCGTAATTTATAAATATATATATTTTTAAAAATAAAATTATAAAATAGTATTAATAAAATTTTTAATAAAAAATTATCATCATTGATTAACATTAAAATAAAATATTATAAAATAAATATATGCATAACGTGATATCAATATTTTATATTACAAAATTTTAATTTTTATCTAAATAATATTTATTATATATTTTTTTGTAAAAATAAAAATTTATATGTAACGGTACTTATGTGATATATATATATATATATTTATATTCTCTACAGTATTGTATCGTTAGCGTTTGCATTATAGGAAACCCTAAGTTAATCCGTTTCTTTCTATTTGCCGGCATGCTTTGATTTTTTTTTACACATCTTCTTAGTTTACTTGCATAGATAAACAAACTCCATGCTGGAAATCACTATGCTCTGCTGATTTCTAATCATAATTAAAGACATTCGATAGAACGTAGTACACTCGCCCACAGCAATTCATCAATGATTTAATTTGCATATTACGCTTGGAAATTAGTGTAATTACTTATTATAAATATATTTTCACTGTGGTTCTTTAAAAGTAAAGTGCTCTCAGTTATTCTTGAATCTTGACCTAATCATTCCTTTGCACATACGGGAGACAGCTTAAAGCTCAACTGTGGTCCTTTGATTAATAATAAAACCTTTAACTTCTGTAAACCTTTTCATTTTCTTTTAATTTCACGTTCTTTATATATATATATTCTGCATAGTTTAAGAGAAAAAACACGTTACATCCACTCCATGTTACGTAATTTTTTTGTTAATAAACTTTTTAATTCGTTGCCCTTGTTGTCAAGTGTTGAGTTTGTAGTTCATGTTTGATGTCTAATACAATATATCATAACACGCAGAGATAATCAAAATCAATTTTAATATGATATTGGGTTGATTTAACCCTAATTTATTAAAATTTTATTATATATATAAATATATATATACACGAGTATTTAATAAAAATAATAACTTTTTATTTTTTTAATAGTGAATTGATTATTCTCTCTTGTATAATTTTTTTTTATGTAAAAGCAAGCATGATTTTAATTTTTTTTGTTTGTATTCTCTGTTTGATTTTTCCTAACACAAGATATGTACTTTGGTTAATGAATTTTCAGAATCCTTGACATTGAAGATCAAATTTGTAATAGAAAAATAATAATAAGCTTCAAAGGAGAGAGAGAGAGAGAGAGAGAGAGAGAATCTTTCTTTTAAGAAGTTCATGCAAATCATCTTCTTTTAAGAAAGCCATGCAGAATACAATAATAAATAAACTCGTGATGATGAGTACAAATGGATAACAAATTGAAGAAACACCACAAGGGCTACTTTGCTATGATGACAATAATAATAACACTTTCGGAAATTGAGAAAAAGAAAAACCTAACAAAAATATCGTAGCTGGGTTTATCTCAAAGTGAGCATTTATTTGGTTTTTTTGGATTAAACCCATATATATGTTTCACCTCAAGATCAAACCCTAGCAAGCACCCAAAACAAATATTGAAAATTCCACCACTCTCTCGGTTTGCTGCAATACCTGCAAGTTAAAAGGAAGGTGTCTAGTATGAAATTCTGTTGCCAAAGTCCCTTGGGGCATTGCATCTGAAACACTCCATTCTGCTAGCGAAGTTATGCTCATTGCATCCAGACCTGTTAATTAATTCAATTACACGAACACATTAACAAAGTAAAAGTATAGTATTAATTTGATTCATGCATACTTTCATGTATTGAAGCAAAGAGAATCCTAGAATTAAAGGATTATCTCACTTGCAAACGCAGTCGGAATTCATTGACAAGAAAAACAAGGGAAACAAAAATCTACCATGAATATGTAACCTAAATTTTACCTGGAGCAAATCCAATCTCCAGACTTCCAACCAGATCGATTGCCACCAAAACCTGAGGCTCTGGATCGTGGGATGTCACAGTCAAATCCTCCACCAACATCATCTTTGAATGCACCACACTTAAAGCAGCTAGAGCGGCTGGCAAAGTTGTGTGCCCCACAGTTCCCGGCGGAGCAGTACCAGTCTCCTGGCCGGACGTCGGACCCGGTACCGTAACTGAATGAAGGTCCTCCTCTCCCACTACCAAAACCGCCAAAGTCACCGGACCTAGGATCACCACAGCGCTGGCACGAGTCACGGCGCTGGAAGTTCAGGTGCTGGCATGACCTGCAGTTCCAATCTCCTGGTCTGTTCATTTTTTCCTACACGCCAAAAATAAACAAACACTTGAGAAAATGCATCCAATGCAACGTTATGTCGAATAATATCATAACCCGTGACAAGATTTTATTAAATGAGTGTACACATCACGAGCTAACAACAGTTATGAAACCAACAAATCAATAAAGAAATGACATAAGAGAAAGATATCAATGAATGTACAGAACTAACCTAAAGAAAATGAGAAGGGGAGTGATTCAAAGATAATATGGAGAAGAAGAAGACAAAGGAATTGAAGTTGCTTTGCTGAAGAAATGGAGTAGAGGGGAGGGTTTAAATACATGTTTGGAGAAGAGAAAAAGGGAATAAATGGAGGGCCGTGTACAAACTTTTTCGTGTTCTTAACCTGGCAAAATCTTGATAAATGGAATCCAAAATTAAATCTAAAGGAAGGAAAAGAGAGAGCTAAAGGGAAATTCCACTACGATTCCAGAGACCAAAAATTTTGAAACTATTTCCAAGGAACACAATACAACATTATTGCCCACTGCTTCACTTCCTTTAGTGTGTTTTCTTTTTTTTGGAGGTGACAAATGCATGCATACATGTACTTTCTCTTGGAGAAGTAAATTAGATTTTAAACAACCAATTTAGTTCTTTTGATTTCAAAATTAATGGAGATATAAGTTATAAGAAATTGGGATAGATTTCAAAAACTTTTTCGGTTATAGCTAGCACTGCAGAGAGATGTAGCCGGCAAGCCAACAATGGAGGATCCCACATAAAGTAAACAGAAGATATTGTTAACCTACAAACACAGCAGGGCATAATCCAAGAATCTATTTAATCAATTGAAGCATGAAATCATAAAAGTCCCTTTGACCGTGCCAAAGCAATCCCTTATGCAATCCCCACAACCAAAAATCTTACATTACTGTGTTTGGCAGAAAAGAAAAAAAGCAACAGTGAAAATTTTTCAACAAAGAATAGGGAAAAAAAACCCAGGTGGCTGAATGTTAATGGCTCGCAAGGAATCCGAATCCAAATTTTTCTTACCATTGAATGAATATTCTTAGCAGGAAAACCAACATCATAAGTTCAATTATTTTGGTCAATCCTCTTTAAATTCCATGCTTTGAGAATCAACATATATTGCGGTCAATCTTATGGTTTAAATTGTTGCCGCTTTACAAGTTTGAATATTCTTGCTTTATTCCGTTCTTGAGCTCCAATAGAATAAGAGAATTAATGCTCTATAAATTCTTACATTGTTAACAAAAATTCATCAAATTATATATTTTTCTTCATTAAATTTACATCACATTATCATATCTTATGTTTGAGCATTTTGAAGAATCATTGCCAGTGCTTCGAATTTTCATAGCCTATTTTACCTTTTTCCTCTTGGCTTGAGTCATATATAACTAAATAAATAACATGAACAGGCATATATTTTAATTTGAAAGGAACAATGAATGACCAAAACAAATAATAAAAGGAGACAAAACTATAGAAAAAAAGGAAAGACAAATGGTGAGTTTCAATAAAGATAGATACATGATGGAATAACGAGTCTTCAAGGTTTCATTTTGACCATCTTTTCTTTTTTCCTTTTCTGCGGCTGCCATTCCAACTTTTTCTTTCTCAATTCTCTTTATTTCACATCCCAAATGTTTTATTAGTTTTTCAATTAAGACATAGTTGTTTTTTTTATTATATCAAATAGGTCCCCAATTGCTTAAAAAATACCTGATAATCTTTAATGTTAATAAGATTTCCCTATTTAAAGAAAAAGCACGAACTGTCGGGGAACCGAATGTTATTAGTCCATTTATCCTAGAAAATAACACAAATGAAGAGGAAAATTAGTAAGATCTGGCCTCCATTCTCTTGGAGAATGGTAAAGGAGGAAGAGGCAAACTGTAAAGGGAGAAATGAACAAAAAATTAAAGGGGATGTGGGTTGATTCGATTCTTCTTGGGAATCACTCCCATGCATGGCCTCGACCAACTCACTCATCCAACATTCTTTCCTTTGTATCATTTGCTTGCTTGTGTTTGTGTGCTTGCGCATGTGTATGTTGGTCGAAAAGTGCAATATTCTTTTACTTTCAAAATTTTTCTTTGATCCAATTTTGATCTCCATTCTATTTACTTCACTCGTAAGTTCAGATAACTATAGAAGTTGCGGAAAGAGAGGCATGCTTAATTTTACAGGGATAGGCACTGTTTCTTGCCGTGCAAAATCAATCAAATCAAGCAAGCTAGCTCCTTTGGAGAGCATGCTAGTTTGCCTTATTTGATTGTTTGATCCTTTTTATTTAACTTTTATGCAATCTAGTTTTACTATTTTTTGACCAAATAGTTCTAAATTTCTAAGATAAATTGTGTATTACACTCTTGTAAATTGTATATGAATAATGAAATAGTCAAAGTGACAAACAAATTACCACATTAGTTTAGATAATGGGACAGTACAATATTTGCTATAGGACCAAACAAGAGTAAATTATGGGAATTTGGACTAATTTGGTGTAGTAAGTTTGGCTCTATTATTAATGAAGTAGTTATGTATTTGTTTATTTGGCTTTTTAATTGAAAAACTTGGTGAGATTATTATCTTGACACTCATGTTTTCATATCATTTGGATCAGAGCGACATCGAAACTTGTTTCGAATTCAAATCAGGAGATCATGAGAAACAATTGATGGGATCACAACTCAATCCTCTTGATTATTGTTTGACACGTCAATGTATGATATTTGTTCATGATTATGCGATGGAGCTTGAAAGCTTTTACGATTGTTCGTATTTAGCTGCAAAGGAAGAGCTTTTAGTCGAAAGATTTGTGGATTGGAGATAGGATGCCTCCGTATCCCATATGCACAATACAATATGCTGGCCGTTTTAGCCACGCAAATTGAATTGTAAATAAAAATTGAAATTAGTACAATCACTAAAATGATGTTGACGATACAACCAAAAATACATTTGGAAAAAAGCAGCTAAAGATGGCTTGATCGAAGATGTGCATGAAGAAGTACCAGAAATTGTGAACGAAGAGGTACTATTTAACCTTGACATTGAACCTACTGATGTGGTTGAACTTGTGCAGGAAACTCCAGTCGATGGAAACCCACCTATAAATGACATGGTTCTACCAATCTATGTTGAAAATACAGGTGTTATGCTTGAGAAAGATTTGAATGAGAAAGCAAAATTAGAATGAGATAAAAGAAATTTGGTGGTTATTTGGTAGATTGGAAGTCGACATGATCTGTAAGAGTCAATAACAAATACAATAAGAAAACAAATTGTGGCTATTTTCGAGCTTGGAGAAAAATTAATCTGCGGAGTTACAAGTTCAGCTTAGAAGATCGTTTGATCAGTAATGCAAGTTTCATCCATGAGATTAAATCAATGAGGAATTTTTTTAAAGAGAAGGGGAATTCTGACAGTTTTGTTTTCGAATTGTTCGAATTACAACCATATTTAATCTTGTCTCTAAACAATATCTAATCAATTGTGTCAAAACACTGAATGAGATTGATCATTCGATGATAAGGTGTATCAGCCCACTTCCCCAAATTCACATGCATCATCAATATTCACACAACTTGTAAACTATATTGAAAATGATTCCACTGTTTGACATCTCTATCTTTTTAAACAACCATCCTCTTCAAATGATGATTAGGAATACTTACTTTGCTCAATTATTATAATATAATTTTTTTAAAAATAATTTAAAATTTATTTTTAAAATTAAAATTTTTAAACGATAATTGACTCAAAAAATTTCATACTAATTAAAAAGAACAAAATATTTTTATAAAATATATAATCAAACTCAACCTAAGATAAAATGTTACAATTTATAATTTTTTTACGAAACACATTCTCATACTCAATTTAAACCTCTTTAAAGAATGAATTTTAGTTAGGAATAAAAAAAGCTTCGTTGACATATTTTTAATTAAACAAAACTTATTCAAATATTATTTACAATAACTTAGTTTAGTTAGTATTTTAATTGAGTTCAAGATAGCACAACGGATGCAAATCTAACCCCTAACAATTCTATTCCTGGCACCAAAAGGTTTATACTAATTATTAAGAAAAGACAGAACACTTACAAATCATAACTCCAAAAGCAACCAAAACGACATAAATTTTTACAATTTCTTTTAGCATGATGTTTGATATTAGACAATGGTAAAATTTAAGAGACGTAACGTCCCAACTCATCAACCAGTTATACCTCCATTATTTATAGGATGGGTCCAAAACTTGTAAACGCCGCCCTACTGATTTAAGTTAATCAATGAATTCGGTCCGTCCATTAGTTCTTGTCAGAGCCTCCGTCATGCATTAACATTATTGTGAAAATTAAATTTCGTAAAGGAATCGAAATGTCTGTCGCTTCTTCAACAAACATAAATTCATCATTTGTTAATTCGTTGATTGAATTCACCATGTGGCAAAACATGAAACACTTAAAACTTGCATGTCTGTGTTGGTTTTTCCGGATGCCACAACGCACATTTCAGACCGATGCCATCGTTGTCTCGTTTCTGCCTTCAACTGTGTGACCCGATGCCTGAGGCTGAGGCCACGGCATTAACCCTAGTTTTCAAAGGAAGGAAACCCATATGACAGATGATTGAGAAATGAATTTTGTTGCTTGCATTTACATCCATTACGATGATAACTCATTGTATAGTGCATTTAAATCCATTACGATGATAACTCATTGTATAGTGCGTTTCAGTGTGACCCATAAATGTTTTAAATGTTGTCCAATCAACTCCAAATCAATTGGTAGAGGTAAAGATATGAACTACATCCATCCATTTCTTTCCCATTATTTTAACTACTCTCGATCCTTTGTCTTCCATTACAAGAAAAGTCACACATTGTGATAAAAAAAAATATTTTTTTATAATTAATTATATTTTTTATTCCTAAACAAATTACCTGACAAAAAAAGTGTTAATATACTCATGTATCGTATTTACCACCAGCACTAATTCATACGGTGACAGTTTAACGATTGTCATAAATATATAATAATATTTAATTATATATGTTATCGTATTTGTTATTAATAATTATTTTATAATAATAAATATTAATTGATAAAAAATAAGGGAAAAAAATGACAAACTACCACGTATCTTATCTTTATACAAATATAAACTCAATTTTCTCCTCAATAATGTATGTTGAAAATCAAACTACTTGTAATTTAAAAGATTTCTAGCAGTTAAACCAACAACTATTAATGTCTTCTATTAATATATTATATTCATAAATTAAATGAAATTATCATTATAAAGTATTGTCTTCTTTCTATTTTACTTTTATCTTTTCCTATTTTATTGCGTCTGTATTGTTTGTCGATCATGTCAAATGAGATTGAGATGAATTTAGTTATTTTATTAATTAATAAAAATTATGTATAAATTATGTAAAATATCATTTGATAAATACGAGCAATCGTAAATTTTCTTGAACTTTTAGAAATTTTAAATGAGTTCTTAAGTATAGTCCTAACTAATTGTCTTTATAGTCAGTCATCTTTGTTAGTATATACAAAACTTTAATAGTATATTGTATGTACTATATGGTATATATAACCCAACTACGGGGAGATTACTAGATTTGTTATGCATGCATGTCATATAGATAAGAAAAAGCAAAGGATAGAGTAAAAAGAATATCCAATGTGTAACAAGTAACTAGAAGTAGAAAAGCAATGTGCTGCTTTCAAATTAGGGATAGAAACCATAATATGCGAATACTGTTTCAATCATCAAAACTGGACACATGTTTCCATTTTCATTTTGTCGCTTGGGAGAAAATTAAAATGCAGCTAGGCCTATTCTGGGGATGAATGGACCTCGAGCTTGAGCAGCCACCTACTCGATTTAATTCTTTCGTTTGGTATAGATATTGCCAGGGCAATTCTAAAGTTGTGAGACTTTAGGCAAGTTCTAGTGTGATCTGTGTCGAATCTAATTTTGGACTGAAAAATAATTACTTAATTCAATCTTGTTGTAAAGTTCAAAAAACAATGAAAAGGGAAAAGAAAAGAGGAGTTTGATGTAATTGAATTCTTCATATAGAAGAGATTAGAAAGTTCTCCCATCACACCTGTAACTATATTTACAAATTTATTAACATCTGCACGATAAAACATTTCACTGCTTTAACCATTAAGCTAAAAGATTACAAACTATATAATTGAAACACATCTTAAACTTTAATCTTAATTTATCGAAAGTTAAAAGAAATCAAGATGAGAAGAGGCAATATTGTTGTCTATGTTGATAAGCTTTTGTATTTTTTCTGATGGGAATGCAGGAGGCTTAACTGATCTGATCAAAGACCAATTCACACCTTTAAAAAGCTCGTGCTTCTTGATTTCAACAGAACCCCAGAAGCTGCCCATTCTTTTCATGTGATTCTTTACCAAAAGTTTTGCTACAAGGTCATGTGCCTTCTCCATTTGTTCACATTGTTTTACATCACTTGCATAAGTTCTTGGAAAAACCAGTGGCTGTTCCAGGATGTTTTTGAGAGTTTTCTCATTGTTTTCACCTCTGAATGGAGTCTTCCCATCAAGAGTTCATACAAGAAAACCCCAAATGCTCACCAATCTACCTCATTTCCATGGCCTAATCCCAGGATCACCTCTGGCGCCAAGTATTCGTGTGTTCCTACGAATGACGTTGAGTATGCATTAATTGGTTCGGCCCAGAATTTTTTGTCAAGCACTTGTATACGGACTCTGCCTGTTTCTGTGGTTGTTTTCTTCTTGTTCTTGCACATTTTAGAGACCGAGAAACAAGAGTTGCAGCCCATGCTTTTGTCGATGATTTCAGGCTCAGAATTACATTGCAAAAGCTTTGGGACAACATCAGATTTGAGAGAGAGATCGAAGTCAGAGAGCATGATATGACCATTTTCTTGAATAAGCACATTTTCTGGCTTAAGATCACGATAAATTATCCCCATTGCATGAAGATATTCGAGTGCTAAAAGAACCTCAGCTGCATAGAATCTGTTGCATCAATAACACAAAGTTACTCAAGCTGCTTATTATAAGATCATAGTTATTAAAAGCTAAAGCATAAACAATAAAATGTACTTCAAAGCTCAAAAAGGCCTAAGCAAAGATACGAAAACTTAATGGGCAGCTGGGATACTGAACCGCTGCCTTGGCTGGCACTGCAAAACACCAAGTAAATCACCTCCAGGACAGTATTCCATAACCAAACAAGAGTAATGAGATACATCAAACTCAGCAAAAAGAGTTGGAAGGAACGGGTGATCAAGCATTCTTAGAATCTCCGTCTCCACGTCTAATCTATTTTTCTTGCTTTTCATTTTTAAAGCCTCTCTGTCCACAACCTTCATGGCATAGAAGCAAGGAGGAAATTCCATGGTTGCTGAGTTTTTAATCTTACAGACGTAGACATTTCCAGTGTTACCACTGCCTACGCGTCGCAAGAGCTGAAATCGATCAAGACCAACTTGTCCATGTTCTTGTTGAAGCTGGTTCATTGCTAGCCAAGCTGGTTGGCTTGCTTTGTGAGGCTTGTGAGAATAAGGAAAGAGTTGTCCATTCTGAGAGCAGGGGGAAGTTGAGCTATGGATAATGGAACTAAGACTGCTGCTTATTGAGAGGTGACCTGAATCCGATGCTTCAGATATTGAGTCGCTGACCATTCTGAAAGTTGCCAGTGTTTTTATGTCCTTCAGTCTTGCCAGAGTTTCTTATTTATAGCCAGTTTGTTATTGGCATGAGAAGTTGCGTACGTTAGATCATATTAAGCCAGGGCCAAAGCAGATTGCGAAGTCTAATGCTATTACTACAGGACAATCTCATAACTCACATCAATGAAAAATTATGTAAAATGGACTGATCTTCCCTGTTCTTTGTGTGTCATAACTCTTCATAGAGACACTTGGAATAGCAGTATATATAAAATTCATTAGTTCTACAGTAAATTAAAAATATAATTTTACATTGATTAAAAAAAAACTTCAATGATATATATTAAATCCAATTTAGATATTTGAGTTTCCTTAAACATAAACTAATTAACTCGAGATAAATTCATTTCTATATTTAACTAAAAACAAATCCAATTGGTAAAGATCCATTTGTTTTCAGTCATATACCCATCGGAATTAGCCAAGAACACTTCAGATCCCACTTGAATAGCCAAGGGTGTGATCAATCAGCAAAAGCAGACGCCCAAACTTCATTTCATCACCTTTAATTATAGGTTACATAATACATAGACGGTGTGTGTGAGTACACAAACTCATCATAAATTTGGGAGAAGATAAATAAAATATGTGCAGAACAAGGGCAAGTATTGCTTAATAATGGAATACCATGCTCCCAAAAAAGGTTACACAACAGAACTGCCAAGTCTATAAATGAAAATGACGATATAAAACCAAAAAAGCAATATATACAACAATTATCTTCAAGGTATAACTCCTGTCAATGAATCGTTAGTTCCTTCAGGGAGTTTACTTCAAATAGATCCAATGCTCATCCTATAACAACTCACAACTCTCCAAGGATACCATCCAAGCAGCAGAAGTCCCTCTTATGAACCATCCATAAGTCAAGCCTGAAGAGGGAAAAAAAGGCACATATGAGGAAACCATGCAATCTAAAAGCAGTGATATGTAGTTCAGTTTGGAACTTTCCTTTTCTAATTTGATCAAACCATATGATTATACAAAAACAGCAATACAGCTTTGAAACTTACAAAGCTGCCAAGTTCAGCTTGGAATTCTACTAAGATCCTCTTCTGCTTCGGCTACTGGGACCAGCTACAGTCCTCAAATCAGCTGAACTATGCAGGTCTCTATGACTTATGAAAGCACTTCCCCTATGTCCACGAGATAGAGAATGATGGGGAGATAACAAACTTGAGTTATTCCCCTTGAATACCTCAGTCTCCAAAACCTTTGCTTCATTCGTTAGCATTGCCAACTGTTTCAGCAAAAGCATATCAGTCTCCAAGTGCATTGAAAGATGAACAGAAATTAATGATTCAACTGAACTAATAAAAATGAACAACAGCATTAATTTCTAGTGCTCCACCGGATGAATCAGATGAAACCCAACACGTATTGGTCATAAAAAATGTCTACCACAAAAAGTTTGAAATAAGACATGCGAGTGCAACACATTTGAACATTTTCCCAAAAAGACATGGCACAGCGTTGGCTTCATTTAAAAAAAAAGAAAAAGAAAAAAGAAAGGAGTCAATCTGAATATGTAATAGGTTCTGAAACTGAAAAAATTTGCAATTATAAACCATCCTCACTGCCTACCAAATACATATAATCAATTTAGTCATATACCCGAATTTCATTCTCCCTCAACCGGTCCTGTAGTGCATTTATGGCAGGACTTAAACTGCAGATGGATATAGAAGAAAGGATGTGAGTACCAAAAAAAAAGTGTAGCCTGTATAACCAAACAAGCTGTAGGGGTTTGTTTCTAACCAATATTCAATTAATTTGCATATCGAAGCCTGATATGTCGATGTGTGATGAATGTAAGTAAGGGGATGCACTTTTCCATCACTGTGCATAATTAAAGATAATAAATACATCTAATGGATAGTAAATGATGAATAAGATTAAGATATAAACATGAAAATTCTAGTTAGTGATATGCAAGTGACAATGGATTCAATGCATGCCTCATATTTTGCACAATAGCTTGGTTATATGCAGCTTGCTCCTCTTCACATAGTACACGTTGCAAATCCATAAATGATGCTAGAGGTGAATCAAGTTTCAGAAGAGTCGAGGTTGGCAGAACATGAAGAGGGATTTCCTTCCTGACATACTCTGCACCACTATCAACAAACAAGAGCTAATATAAGGATCTCAAATAGATGGCTGGATTCTGCCAACTCATCATCTTATTTCAATAAGAACAGATAGAAACACCGGAACTCCAAAGGAATAATGAGAAATAAAGTGATTAAGTACATACTCAGGTATACCTCATGTCCAAGTTAGAACGGTGCATTGCTTCTTGCATGCTTTCTGACATATCCATGGGATCTATATTACCAATGATGTTATTTAAATCACCAGTTTGTTTGTTTCCGCCAATTCTCTCTCTCTCAAGATGGTTGGTATCAGCATTTGCAAAGAAACCTCCCAAGTCTGAAGATTTTCCTCCTCCCTATCCAAAACATATACAAACATTACAAGAAAAGACCAGAAAAGAAATTTGCATCACTTTTCTTTTGCAAATTGCATTTACTTAAGAAAATAACTTTTACTGACAGTAGAGGCTCGCAGGGAGGCTACTCTTTAGTAAAGCCAAAATGCAAAATGAGTTCAGGTAATCACTGCATTTTACCCCTGCAGTGACAAAAGAACAAGGAATACCACCATCTATTAGGTTCCATTTAGAGACTTAAGTCTACAAAAGGAAGAGCAAAATAGAGTACCAGCCAAACTGTTTCAGCAAATATTTTTGAATAATGAAGAAGCCTTATGAGATAAGATGATGCATTCAGAGAAATCTAGGAAACACTAAATATACAAAAATGTGTAACTTGTTATATTTAAAATCATTAGAATGCTGAAGCAGAAAATAATACGAATAATCTGATGTTGTGAAGAACTTGGAGATTAATGCAGTGAGTTGGACATTCAGTTGTGGAGATTAAGACAGTAATTTTGAGGAATGCAGTTTCATGACCAACAACTTCTAGTTCTTTTGAGTTATCCAGCTACTTTCAAAATTTCCCAATAACTTAGACACTAGGCATTACTGTTCTTTCTCATGCCATGTTTCACTTTTGTACTACCAGCATAATTGGTTGTACCTTAATTTTGGGACTTTAGTATTTGTAGCCAAACTCTCAAATCCAACATCTCAAAAAATTCCATATAGGGAGGCATATATTAACATATATCTTGACTAAATAACAGTAAGTTTATAGGCAAAAATCATAAAACAAAGCATTGGGATTCCAGAAGATAAAGACCATGAATTGTCTGGTTCGAACCAAACACACAGTTTCAAGTAGGAAAATGATAATTGGAAATATCATGTAACTTCAGAATCTACAGTGGACGGATTAAAATACAATAAAAAAACTTCAACGTCCATCCAATGCAGCACAATGGTGACAAGGGAACCGCTAATTATCTACAATCATGCAAAGATTCATTATTTTCCCTAACTTGTTCTACAGGTCTTAGAGCCCCACAGAAGATATCAAGTACAACTACAAATTCCAAAATATGAGTTATAATATGTACCTTCCAAGATCCTGCAACTGTTCTGGAATCACAAGTATCTTGCTCAGGGCTCCCAGCCTGTGCACTTCCAGATCTCACTGATAGATTTTCTGCGGAACTTAAAGATGATTCAACATCGATAACTGTAGTTTTATTAACAGGCGACAGAGCTATTGGTCTTGACATGTGATTCTGCTTCCCATCCGACGACTGAAATGCTATTACTTGGATTCTTCCAATCTGCAATTATATGTTTTGTGCTTGGCCAGGAAAACAGAAATAAAATAAGAGAATACATACCATTCAGACCACGAGTAAAAACCTTGTTAATATCTTCACTAAAACAGGAAAATATCAGCCCAATAAACCCAGAATCTAGAAGCTGGTACATTGCCTGAGTCCGCACATCTGCAGAAGATAGCAGGTAGAACTGTTAATGTCAAACATCCAACTAACAAACAGCAATTGCCTGACAAATAACAACTCTCCACCTATTCTCAAGCATTCGGAATATTTCACCAATTGGACAATTCAAAAAATTTGTAGTACAACTATGGTTAGAGCAAGGGTCGATGGCATCATAATCGTATTCTAAGTATTGGTGACATGATCAAAACCCCCTTCCCCAACACCCCCACCTCACCTCCCAACCATGGTAATAGTGGGATTATATTGCTAGATCTCTTGTACAAATAGAATTTACCTCACTAGATAAACTAGAATTTTATGCCCAAACTCGGTCTACCAAGTTGTGAATAAAGCTCCTATTGTGAAAATGAATGATTGCAGGAGAGGTTGTTGCTAGATAGAAGTCCATAAAAAAGGAACTTCCAGTTTACTTTTAAGATTTCCTCTCTTTTGCCTTCCTTTTACAGTCATATTGAGATATTATGGGCACAGGTCACATAGTATTTCAAGCAAAAATACTAGTTAATTTATACTGAAAAACAGACAGAACCATGCACTGGAAACTAGTGAAAAAGCAGGTTGAACTTCAAAACTGACCAAAGAAGAGGCACTGTACAGAATAATGGGCAGGCCAGAAAAAGCCTTCTCAGTGCCTACATAATCCATGGGTTTGCAGTGATTCCATTTATTCATTTTATTTGCCAACTTCCATCGATTGTAGAAAAATACCAGCTGAATTTAGGAGAAAGAAAAGTTTCCTTCCATAGAGTAGAATTGGCATCTACCATCGGACAAAGTCCAAACATGTTGTTATGGAGAGAAATTTCAAGTTTTAACTATGTATGGAACAGAAAGAATAAACCTATGGCAGAATTAGGGAAACAAAGTCCACTACGAAGTGCAGCGTCATGCTTTTTAGACATCTTGAAATGCATGAAAGAATATCATCAGCATAGCCATAGTGTCCCCTCGTTCAAGCTTTGTGCTTGCCATTGTCAAACAAAGAAACTAAGTTCAATGCCTCAGCTGCAAACCCATAAAAGTTAGAGCTGAAAAAAACATTCATCAAGACTTCTCATCTGGCTTCAAGTTTACACTATAGAATTGGGAAGGTAAGCAATTCTTCATAGGCCATTGAGTGTTAGCCAATTAGTACACATCTAATCGCAAGACAGTTTCAATGGAGTCCTTACATAAAAATGCCCTGATAAGACTTGATTTCAGTCATGACAGGCCTGTTTAATACTAAAGAAAGTATTTTATATGATCATATAAGTTCATATTTAGATTTAGTCCCTTTTTCTTTGAGCAGTAGGCCATATGAAGCCAGAGAAAAGGGCAAAAGAAAAAGGTAGCACTGCATCATTTAGAGTGAAGGTAAACAAAACATAAATTCAATGTGTATAACAATTTAAGTACACATCTAGCATGCATTATTTAAATTTTCTCTTTCTATCTTCTTCCTTCTATTATTTCTTGTGTATAGAGTAATAGCATTTTAAGTGGGGTAGAGAATTTAAATTTATCACCAGAAACAGAAAAGCACAAAAATGAAATGTTCTAAAAAATAATAAACCCAAAATGGATTTAATTGAGCAACAAATTTTTCTTTTAGAATTGGTTAACTAAATCTAACAGAAAACAGAGCAGAAAAATGAATGGCAATTTAGTAGTGCTTACCAACGTGGGAAGGAAGAACTGTAATATGAGGATGTGAATGGTACCATCCAATGACTCTTGTTGTTCGTCCTGTTGACATGGTCATTCTGTGCTATGAAGTTAATTAAAACAACAACAGATACATTATCGAACATGAGCACTAAATTACAACTATAAGTAGCTAGCTAACTTAACAAAACATAGATACTAAAATTTTACTACATCGTAGTTCTCCTAATAAAAGAAATGCAGCCTATTATGTATAATAGAAAACTACACATTGAAATTTAGAAACCATATTATAAAGTGGGAGAAAGTTTCCTTTGTCAACAACACACACTGCAACATAAAAAAAAATAATAATAATAAAAACTTAAGGCTAATGAGTTTCCATAACAAGAACAGGAAAACATAAAGAAGAATTGAGGATATATCAGCCTGAGCAGATGCACCAGCCAACTGCTCGGGATTTGTCTCTACACGATCCTTTCGCCGATCAGATCGCGACTGAGGGGATGCTCCCCAAATCAGAGCTGTGACACTCCCATTTTTTGAGTACTGAAAATTGCAAAGTAGAACCAAGTATTGCTAATATGAAAAGAAAAGACCAAAGCAGAAAATGAAAAGAAGCAAAGCCATATTTTTAATGTCAGCTAAGAGGCAAAGTTGCCTTCATCATGTGAAACATTCAACCACTTGGCCACCTTGGCCAAGAAAGGATCAATCTTAAGTGTTAAAAAAGCCAAAAGCAAGAATTACTCACATATCATAGCAACTATAAGTAATTCCCCTCAAATTGATGAAAAAAGAAAAGGAAAACAAGAGGGAAACTTCCACAGAAGACAAATTCATAATTTTAACTAGCCCCTTGTTAAACAGGATCCTGCAGAGCAATGCAAAGAAGCCAGAGAATGTCAGACAGATACTGACAATGAGCTTTTGACCCTTAGTTTTGCAACAATGAAAAGAATAAATAGCATCATTATCAAAATCCTGGAGATCACAATGTGACACCTGAACTATCTCATTTGCACTCTATATAAATTCAGCTGTAGTATCAAGCTGTTAAATCCAGGAAGTAAGCAATACCCAACCTTATAGAGTCGAATAACAAAACCATTAAAGCTCGGAAAGATATAATCCTAAGATAAATGCAATGGACTCAGGTACAGGTATAGCACAACCAAATGTCATTCTGAGATATCCTAAGACAAGATGGATTGCAGAGTGTTCCCAATACCCTTATTCCACTTTCAAACATTCCTGCAGAATTGCAAGGTTCTTGAATTTTTCATTGCAAAGTGTGTTGAGATGCTCTACCCTCCATCAAGAAAAGGAATAGGATATGGAAACCCGATTAGGTCCACCTGATTGAGCTGTCATTAAGATGCATAAGTGCTCTTAGGTTTCCTTTAATTGCAGGCAACTAATTAACAGTTTAGAGAGACTACCTTTTAAATATTGTTTGTTCAACCATTGGAGAATATTTTATATGGATTGCAACAAAGTCCACCAGAGATGAAAAACAAAACTCTAACTCCAAAGAACACACTTCAAAAACCAACCCAAAACCCATCTCAGGAACCAAATAATTTCAACTCTGCTTCCCCCAGCAGAGAGCTAAAACTTGATAACAGAAAATAAATTTAACGCAGAGAGAACTCAAAAGACAGAAAATTTGGAAGACAAGAAATCAAATGACGCCAGAAGTCCAAAAACCCATAGCAGAAACAACCCAAAACCCACAATACTTAAAACATTTCGACTCTTCCCCAACCAAGCACAGAATAAGAAAAATAAAGACTACAAGTAAGCAAGCATTACGCAAAATAATTCATAAATCCTAAATTCTGTATAATGGGAGTCAACTTTACTGGAATTCCGGGAACACCAGAGCCGCCCAAACCCCAATAATTTCAACTCTACTTCCTTTGCGAGCTCATAAATGGATATTGAGAACTAAATGCGAACAAAATGGATAAAGAACTAAAAAGATGAAACTTTGGATAATGAAAATGGAAATTTGGGTAAGTTCCAAGACCCCATTTGAGATTACAACCCAAATTCCACACAATCCTAAGAATTATAAGCTCAAAAGCATCCAAAATATAATACTCGAAAGACTTAAATGAAATTGGGAGAACGAAAATTTGGAAAACCAATTCAAAGAACAACCCAAAACGCACAAATTCCATATTGTAAGTCTATTTCCACTAGAAAACAGAACTCGACGATCAAAACAAAAGGCAACTAAAAATAAAATAAAACTGAAAAAAAAATACTGAAAACTGTGAGATGGGAACGACGTATCAAACCTCAATATCACCAAGAAGCAAGCCCATGATCTCTTCAGTTTCAGTGGACAATGCATGCGTTAGACAAGTAAACCAAACATCCTCCGACATTTTCACACATGTTAGAGACATTCTGCTACAGAACTCTTTCGTCCTCCGAAATTTAAGAAATTTCTTAGATTATTTTCCGAATTGGTTTCAGACTTTCTTTTTATCTTTGTTGGGTTGGTGTTGGCTTGTCGCCTGTGGAAGAAGGTTTCAAACGGCGGTGGATCCTAGTACAGAGGACTTCGCACGGATGATATCGTACGGTCTGCTCCTGGTAGATCTTGTCCTTTGGATTAGCCTGATTATGCTTATGAAGATCATAATAGTCAATTTATGGCATATTTGGCATTATTTTTTTTAAAAAAATTAGTTAATAATTTAAATTTTCAAATATCAATAACATAATTATCATTAATTGTCATCACTCTAATCATGATTATCATGAGACTAATGCTTCCTCTATGATATCAATCATTTAATTGACAATCTGAGTATAATTAATTAAAATAAATAATTATAATATTAATTTAATAATTATTTAAATTGTTAAATTAAAATAAATATACAATTAAAAATTTTGATTTATTTCTGTTTAATGACTATTTTTCTTGCATTAATCAACAACCAATGACAATTACATCAAGATTAAATACAACCACCAAATGAAATGAACACAAAAATGACATGCACCCCAAAGCAAAATTAACATTAATTCTATGATCCTACGGTTGTTGGTGGCTGCCGGCGGTGGTGGTGACGGAAGAGTTGGCGGTGTCGCCCGGGTTTTCGGTGGCTCCCGTGGAGCCGGCATTAAGGTTGTCGTTCATCCCAAGTGTGCTCCTCATTGCCTCAGTTGCTCCTTGTGCCATGTTCATCACTTGCTCTCCTGCTCCTTGCGCCATTGTTTTCACTTGCTCTCCTGCCTGCTGCGTGAAATATTCATCAGGCACAGTAATTAAATATTGCTGACACTATTAAACACAGAAATACCTGTTGCAGAAAGTGGGTTGCCTGAGATGTATAGGTAAAGGGCTGATTATCATCAGCCTGAGAATTTGCTAAATTGTCTGCTGCTTCCCTCATCAATGCATCAGATACTTGGTCCAAGAATTCATCATCCTTATTTCTCTGTTCAAAAACAAGAATATAAATATATCAACGGTAACTGAATGAAAGATTACTGCACTGAATTACAGTAAATTAGTAAGTCACCTTATTTTGCCCTGCATCGACAGCAACCTCCTCCTGACCGGCTTGTTGACTTGCCATTTTCTTAACGTTCTCTCACTTCTGCGTTTGTGTGTATTCTCCTGTTGTGGATCAAGACCTGGAATTCTTAGTGATTGTCCAAGAGAATATAGAGAAATTTTATAGGGAGAAGATTTGCAGGCAAACTACGAAATGCATGGATTTCTAACACATGGGGTTAGGAATGTTTCAAAGAAGAGAAACCATTGGCTTCTACTTAGGGAATGACCTTGACTTAACTAATAATTATCTATTATTCTTTGACTTTAGTTCCATTTGTAACGTGGCCAATACATAAGTTATCAAATTTAATTAAATTAAATGTATTTTTTAAAAGTGTTTTATGGATAATAATATTAAATATTTTAATATTAATGGATAATAAATAAATATTTATTTTTAAAAATAAAAGCATTTATAAATTTAACATTTTTTAAAAACACTCTTGAAGGGACTCTTAATATTCACAAATTAAAGCAGTTTAATTATGATTATAAAAACGACGCAAAGCATGGCACGTACTATACTGGTGTAAGGAACGAGGACACGTGTTCGGAACCCACGGCATTCTCGCGCTGTAGATATTCTCTTCATAGCCCCATGCATCGAAGCACTGCTCTCAGGGACAAGCAAAAAGATCTTTGAACACTCGTCTACTTTTGCGGCTAAGTAATCTAAGTGAAGCTTTTACTCACTTTCATAAAGAAAAAAAAATGGCATCTCGCGATCAGAGCAACAGAGCAGGCGAAGTCAGAGGCCAGTCTGAGGTATTGTATATTTTTGCATGAACATCATGTTGATGCATTTTGTTCGGTGTAGATTTTGACATTTCTGCGTGTGATTTTGGTATTGTAAGAGGAGAGGACAAACCAAACTGTGGAAAGCATGAAGGACAAAACAGGAGAAGCCAAAGATAAGGCCTACCAGACGGCGCAGCAGGCGAAAGGAGACGGCACCAGAGACAACGGAGGCCACCAAGCACAAAACTCAGGAGACGGGTCAGGCTGCTTGTGAGAAGGCGGAGGCAGCCAAGGAGAAGACTGGAGGAATACTGCAACAGACTAGAGAGCAAGTGAAGCACATGGCTCAAGGTGCCGCTGATGCAGTGAAGTACACATTTGGATTTGACAACACTGGTGAAGAAGAAGATCGAGACAGAAGGAATTAATAGTAAATTGAGCGAGGCAGCTGCGAGTTAATCAAGCAGTCTGCCGAGTCTGTGTTGTTGATGTTTTAACGACGTTTTAGCCATTGGGCAAGTTTATGGGTGCCTTCATTTGCTGTAAATGAAGGATATTCCCTTCTAGTTTGTCTTGCCAATTAATCTTCATGCTACGGGTGATGATTTTTTTTTCCTGTCTTCTCAAGTGTCGTCATAATAACAGAAGGGATAAGAATGTCTTATAGTTATTACAAATCATATATAAAGCAATCAGATTTTCCCTTCAATATGGAGTTGAGTGATCCGATCATGTACTGAACAGGTTCGTGAGAACAAGTGAAAGACCTGTTTTATGTGAATAACTGCGAAAACACACTCCTTTTCTGACCACAAAATTTTGTAAAATACAAGTAACATGACCAACCAAAAAGCATATATTCTCTGTTAAGGGCAATTCTTCCACAAAAATACAACAAAATTCTAAGGAAACTAAAAAGGTGTTAGGAATTCCGCAGCTGAAGCAATTGGTAATCCGGCTTGCTCCCTCTTGAGCTACTGTATCTCAAGCTAGCCCAGTATAAAAGTGAGCCTGATGCAATTTCAGAACACAGAACCCGGAGAGCGTCTACATTCCGTGGGATTGACTCATCTTACTACAATCCCTTGAAAAGCAACAATTTTCTGCACTACTTTTGCACAAAATTCCTAGCTGAGGTAATCTGTTATTCGCTCATGGCATCGTTTCCTTCAAGGTCGCTGATTCCATCTGCTGCTTCTTCTTCTTCATCATCCTTATCTTCTATTTCTTCTTCGTTGTCTTGATCAGTTTCCATAGCATCTTCCGATTCTTCTTCATCACTTGAATCCTTGTCCTCGTATATCAGAGGAATCACAGAATCATTCTCTTCTAACCCATTATCAACAATCTATCAGAAGAAAATAAACTTGATATTCATGACTTGACATCTTACAAACTCTGTATGCACAACAAATTATGCCATCAGAAAAATACATACCCCTGAGATTATGAAGTCTAAGCAACTTGATGTTTGAACAGCCGATTGGAAAGTTGAGACTCTAGATTCTATAAGCTGCATAGACAATAACAACCCCTATTACCGAAGTTTAGTAATATACAAATGTCATGCAACCTACGATATAGTACATAACTGGATAATTTCTTACTAAGCATTCAATAGCGCCCTTAAATAGGATTCGTTGTACAATCCATCCTTGGGACAGCAGAGCAAAAGAAAAGAAATCACAAAACTGGAACTGCTTACAAATTGAAGGTGAGAAGGATACAAATCATCTTCTCCTAAGGTCCTTCATCAGAAAAACTTGAAAATTTTCAGGGGTGATTCACATGACTTGAGGAGCTCTAAATCCTCTTCTCTTGAGGTCCTCAATTGATGCCAATCAATTATGATCAGAAAAATGTAACGAATTACTAAAATGGTGATTTAAAATCAGCTAAAAATTTTCTTTTGCCAAAGAGGTTAGACTTTGATTGTGTGAAAATTTATTGATATTAGCACATATACGGCAAAGTAAAATTCATGTTTATTCTTATGAAAATTTATTGATATTAACACAGATACCATAAAGTAAATTTCATGCAAGAGTAAACATGAATAATCACCAAAGTGGTCAATGAACAACCTCAGATAATACATAAACCAAAAATCCTACAGCATGAAGGCACCTTGTTACCTGATACAAAGTATTCAGAGCAGATACAGATGATTCCTGGGACATTATTCCACTAGCATGTTGAAGAAGTAAACATTTTAGCCATGGAAGGGCACATGCCAACACTGCACCCCTGCAGCAAAAGGGTCCCATGGAAACCACTAAGCTTAATATTTTTGAAACTAAAATACTTAGTTGAAGAACAAAAGACTCCAATATCATGCACAGCAGAGATGGAAAACAGAATGCATAGAAATCTGTTATCCACCATTGAATAAATAGTTATGGTATATCACTCTTTAGTTTCAGATCCCATTGAAGTCAGCAGCTAACACAGATTTTCCAGCATCATTCAGCAAAAAAGACCAACTTTTAATAAATAGGTAGACCAGAGTTAGATGGTCCCAATGAAACCAGACTATGATATATGAGCTCAGACCTATATGACATATGGCTAAAACTAATCTTGATATCATCTGATTTCAGCCAGCAACTTTGAGACAGCATTTAATTGAAAAGGCAGATAATAAAATCAGGAAATACCCAGAGTAGAGTGGACAATGTTTTTCCTTCAACTGCAGTTACTAACATGAGAAACTAAAGAAATAAGCAAAGGACAATACAGAGAACTTTGCAAGCAAAGGAAACACATAAAAATTTCTAAACAATGGTTGCCTTTCCCAACTGAAGTTTAGCTTCAAAATCACAAAATTAATTAACCCATAGTCATGATCAATCCACAAGTTATGACCTTACACTAAAAATTCCAACAGCTGTCAATTGTCCCAAACCAAATGAAAAAATACAGGATACAATTCTGGCAAAATTTTGCAATTCCAGATTACCACAATCAATATGCAATTGATTATAAAGTATTTGAAAAAGTTATTAGTTACAATTTCATACTCCATCAAGCTTTATTTGTTGGACAATTCCCACTGATCTCAATCTCACCTATTGGTAATTTTAAAATAAGGAATATAATGCAGCACATTAATAACCTCAAAATGTAACGAAGAAAAAAAAAGAGGAGATTGCAAAGATAAAAAATTCACTAATTGCTAACACAATCTACATAATAGATGTTCAGATATATTTAACCTAATTAATCAACTGATATTTTACCTTGTCTGAATTACGGATACAAGAGAGTGTAAAAGCTTGAGAACATCGGATGGTTTTAACAGGGAAATTGAATTTGCAATGACCTGCAAAAAGATAGTATATTTCATTTCCAAGGTTATACCAAAATAGCTAGTATTACATACTTCATCATCAACACAGTCCACAGAAAGGAAATGACCTTCTTGTCTTGGTTATATAAGCACTCTAAGAGAAGGGCCCGATCATCCGCATGGAGTGCTTGCTTAAGCAGAACATTGACTGAATCTGCACTTGGAGGCTTTGCAGGAGATGATTCTTGTACTTCTTGGGTCTTGGGTTTATTATCATCTTGTAAATTCAAGTTTGCAATTTTTTCACCCATAGTAGGCTCATTCTGATCGTCATCAACTAGAACTCCATCCATATCCTCTCCAAGACCTGTTAACAAAAACCAACACTGAATGAATCTTCAAAAGAAGATGAAAGTGCTTTATCCAGAATCCGCTTCTACTTTAAGGGCATCACATATTTAGTAAACAGTACTTTCACAATATGAAAAAACTAATGGTTGAATTACATCGTGAAACTTCGTGTCAGCATCCTAGCCAAGAAAACTATTATACCAAATCATTTTATCTTGATTAAAATATATCTTCAAATACCATAACATTTGAAGCTGAACAACTCAGAGAGAAAATCTAGATTCTCACTGAACATAACACTTACCACCATCTACCACATCTTTTGTAGTTGCATGATCTGGATTAGATGCTGCTCTTTTCTTACTTCTTTTTTTGTTTTGAACGGAAGCGGTGGCTGCTCCTAATACTGAATCATTGAGACCTGTAACAATTTCCTCTTACTGTAATGAAGAAATACAATAACAAAAATCCTGAACAAAAGTCTGTATACAGATACATAATCACAAGGATGGAGTTGACTTTGGCTTTCATCACTGTAAAATCAAGTTAGAATGTAATGATCATCTTACACCCTGAGCTTCAAGGTATAAACTGCTTGGCCTATTTAATGTTATGTCAGTAACAAATGGTAAAAACTATTGTCATATGAATCTTCAAGAAAAACTACACGAGAAGAAATTTTAAATAACTAGACTTAATACTTCCTTAAGATTGTGTCTTCCTAATGGTGACTCAATACTGTAGCATTACTCAGGACAGTTTAAGATCATTTAAAAAATAAAAATAAAATAGTTCAAGAAAGAGGAAGGCAAAATAAAGATGGTTATGCATTATTACACAAAACAAATCTGCGGATAGAGAAAATTCATCAAAGAACAGGTGCTGAAGGAAAAACATTGGGATCCAAAAATGGAAACTCAAATTCAAAAATGTATCAACTAAATAAAAAGTGAATGAGTTAAAATTTCAAATTCAATTAAATCATTCACCAGTCAGCAAGTAACTTTATACACAGGCATTAAAAATGAAGGAAATAGACACACCTTCCCCTGCAAGGACCCCATCTTCTTGAAAAGTTTCAGTTGCCTCTCCAGCAGCAATTACTATGTCCTCCCCTGGCTCATCAATCTTCACAAGACTAAACTGTGGACTATCTATTGAACCATAACCGACAAGGACTGTCACCTGTCCATCTGCTTCAAGATCATGTAATCTGGCGGCAATAATACAAGTCCGAATCTTCTTTGCGCTCACACTATTCTGCTGCTCTGCATCAGCTTTGTTGACTTTTACCATGATCTTTGTTGGATTTGTCTCTTCATCTTGTGAAATAGTGTTTAATTTCCATACATACACCACACCAGATTCTGAAATTGCCAATATGACTACACCACCTTCTTTGCTGGAACTATTCTTGCATTCAATAGCTATAGGAGGATGTCGCATGGAAAGAACAGGACCTCTGCTCATAGTTTTCAAGCCAAAATCACACCTCCACACTTGAATATGTTTCTCCAGATAACATGACGTAATAATGGTCTTTGCATCATCAGATATGGATATATACTGCACAGGGCCCTGTAATAACAAAGAATCCAAAATGGCCAATACTTTAAAGCATATTTTTTTTGACAAGAATTGCTCCAAGCAAATAAATGAATCATAAAAAATATAGTAAAATTCAAGTAACTCACAACATTATCTGAGAACTTCAGAACCTCTTCCCCATTTTTCAAGCTTAGAACCCGTAGCTCACCGCTAGCTAAAGCAAAATATTTCTCTTCTACCATATAAATGGAAAGAGAGAAAAATATAAGAACGAAAAAAACCAGGTTAACAAAGCACCAGAATTGAAATAACTAGCTTACCACATAGAAAAGATGAAGAAGTGATGGGATCCTTTGAGGCTTTGAACTCTTCTATTAGTTCTCCAGTTTCCGATTTCATCTCAAAAGTCATTCCATTGGTTCCAACAACATGTAAACTTCGGCATTTATTTGCAAAAGAAAGGCCAGCAACCCCACTGCATAGAGGAAGTGGAGCGGTTAACTTATTGATTGCACAAGCTCAGTTAACTAACTAAACATTAGATCATGAAAAGAAGCTCCTTTGCAACATGATACAATATACAGTTACATCAAGAATAGAGAATAATTGCACGGTCAATAAGCTACTGCTAAAAGTAACATTGACAGATAAAAAGAAACTAAAGATTATCGTCTGTTTTACTGCTACCATCAATAATTGAACATATTATGGATAACTGCGTGTACATACAAAGCAAGCTATTATTTAGGAATTTAGACATTTCATGTACTTCTGGGAACCATAACTTCTTAGCAAACAATAAACCATACCCAGGATGCCGCCCGGTAGATTTCCACTTGCTCTCACCACTAAAGGCATCAACTGCCAAGATGTCCCCATCATTGGTGCCAAGAGCTAGTAATAAAGTGCCATGTGCTTTTCTACGCTAAAATTCAAAAGCAATTAAAGAGTCATATACCCAGTGGAGTATAAAAGTCTACCCTAAGTAGTAAATATCAAGAGAATTAATCAAGAACCCAGGGACTTTTCCAAGAGTTGATGCCACCTTCTTTCCCACAAAACTGAATGCCAAACATGAATAACAGGCTGCAGGATCTCCATCTGGCTGATTCCACTCTGCCAATAGACTTCCATCATTTGTTCTCCATATCTGCAAATATAAAAACAATTTTCTTCAGCATTAGAAAACTTAAGTTAGTATGCCTCTGTGTTATGCAAAACAGATTTGAATTTTACCAAAATCTGCAACCTTTAATTTCACAGCCAACTAAAAGAAAATGAGATAATAAAAGTAGTAATAAAAAGTAATTTTGAAAAAAAAGATCAATAAGTTTTCTGAAGTCAAAATAACACGAGATCACCAAACTCAGAGCCAAGGCATTCTTTTAACAATTTAAACATGTTCACAAAAATATTTGACATGGACCAAAAGATAAAGGCTATGCTCATTGGAGATGGTAATGAAAAATTAACAAGATAAACCCAAATGCCACAACATAAAATTGACTACTTTCCATATTACATTGGTGAACGCAATACCCATCCGAAGAGATTCCCATATTATCAGAAGAACCCTTACAATTAAAAATTAATTCCAAGAAACAAAAAGCAATCAAATGCCTGTAAAACATATTGTTTAACAAATAAAAGCCCACCATTTGCAATACAGAATTGCCTTACACCATTCAGAAAATGTAACACCAAAAGCTTGCACTTACAACGAAATTTTCAAGCATTTCTAACCAAAATCTCAGCTCAAATTTGGTTTCAAAAACAATAATAACACTTCCAAGACCACAAAGAAATAGAAAAAATTTTCATCTTTCCCTTGAGCCTTTGAAATAATTAAATGAAAATAAATGTATTCAATACACGCTCACAAATCCACCATACTAAGCACAGTTGGTACAATTGCATTGTTATCTCGTTAATGACGCCCAAAAAGCAAACCATTCAAAAGAACATCATTCGTTGATTTACAAAGAGAGGGAGAAAGAGCATACTTTGACGACGCCGTTGGGAGACAATACAGCGAGAAAGTCACCGTCAGAAGTGAAAGAGGTAATGAGAGACTTCAGCTTCCGTCTTGCCATCGCCTTGAGCTGTTCAGAGGGACGAAGTGCCGGCGTTTGGTAAAGAAGGGTTTTGCTTTAATAGTGGGCAAATATCATAAAAGAACCTTAAATGAAAACAAATTGTACGAAACCCCCCATTGCTTAGTCGTTCAATTAATAACATTTAGCTCCCTAACATTGTTAAATTTCTACAACTGGATCTGTAATTTGTCTTGCTGTATCCTATAGGTCCCTAACCCCTACTGAAATGACATAAATACTCTTTGATTGTGCGAGTCAAAACTTGATGTTGTAAGAATAATTTGGTCATTTCATGGGATTGAGGACTTATTTGATATAAATTAACAAACTAATTATATTTATACAAATATTAACAAAATCTAAGTTCTAACTTGTACATTTAAACCTTAAATCCTAAACCTAAACCAATGACCTGCTCTTCTTAAATTTTAAAAATGTAAATGGAGTTGTTGAAATCATTCATCTACATACTACGAAACAAGAAATGTATAATCTTGATAGATCTTATGTGTATTAATACCAGAGTATAATGATTAAAATTAATTAATTAAAATATATTATTATTAAAATAATATTCTATGTCTTGATGATATGATATTATCATTGATTGTTATATATTATATATATATATATATATATATTATATAATAATTATATAATTATTTTTACGATAAATTATATGATGATCGTGTTATGAGATTTTTGTATTGAGATATAAATTTTATATTTGATTTATATTATATATATATATATATATATATATATATGATATTATATTGAAAGTGTTTTTAAATGAATTTTATAAAATTTCACAAAAGATTTTTTAAATGAATTTATGAAAAATAAAAAAAGGTTACATTAAAGGATAAAAAGGTCATTGCATTATAGTCTTGTAAGGTTAGGGGAACTAAGTGAAGATTAATGAAAGGTATCATTTAGATGAAATTATATTAAATGTTAGGGAGGTATATGAAATTGTGGCAATAAATAGCATACTAAAATAATTAAAAAAGAAAATTCCAGACCGTCAGCTGAACTGGGTACGTCGTACAGTCCCGCGAGTACCACATTTGAAAAGTGGAGTCAAAGGCGGGGCCATTTTAGTACTTTTAAGCCAACCTCCGAGCTGACGGTGGATTCTCTTCTGATCCAACGGATACCAGTTATCCTTAAAACGTTCGCTCCCTCTCTCTAGAAGTCCTCGCCGAAATCGAGAAATTCCTGGTTAGTTCCTGTCCTCCTGAAACGTTGGTAATCTTTGCTTTTCTTGTAATTCGACGTCGTTTTTGGGATATTCGTTGTTTCTGTTGGTGTTGATGTTTGATTCTGGCCTGGCTTTTTGTTTATCCATGATTACAGTGTTATCTGGGTTTCGGGCGTGTGATTTATGGTTATTTGTGTGAGAATTTTCCATTTTTTTGGTTGCAGAGGACGTGATTTCATCTGGGTTTCGTCTGATCCCTTGTTTTATTTTTCTATTTTTGTGATTTACCTTACTTAAAAAGAGAAAAATAAAGAAAAAAATGTTGGAAAGCATGGTCATTTTACCATCGTCTTATGGGTGTTGGTTGATTCAGTTGTTTGGTAATTTTTGATTGGTTTGCTGTCTGCTGCTTTTTGATCTATATGTCAGTTGAATTGATTGTAATTTTTGTTGGCTGTTGACTTTTTTATTTCTTTCTTTTTTTTCCCCTGAAAATTATATATATATTATATATATATATATATATATATATATATATATATATTTGCAATGTGCATGGAAAAATCCAAAATGAGCCACTGATAATGTTTCTTTAGTTTCAAAACTCTTGAGCTGTTAATTTTGTGAACCACCTTTAGTTTTTTGTCTAGTTTGCATTGCCATTGATATCACATTATATTCATTAATTAGCTAGTGTATTTGCGTTCTTAGCGTGTTTTTTTTTCTCTCCATTGAGGGGGTGCTGAAGAAGTGAGGGAAGGACTCGAAAATAACTGGCGTGATTATCTAGCAAGTGACTTAAATTTATGCAAGATGCCTTGGATGCTAAGGTCTGTATTTGAGGGGGTGCTGAAGAAGTGAGGGAAGGACTCAAAAATAACTGGGGTGATTTATCCAGCAAGTGACTTAAATCTAAGCAAGATGCTTTGGATGCTAAGATCTGTAATCTGATATAGGCTATTGATTTTACTTCTGTTTTGTTTTCTATTGGTGTCATCTCCTGAGTTTATAGTGTTTAGTGTTTTGTATGTTTTCTTCGTATCTACAGCTTATGACTTGATCTACGTTATCAAAAATAGAGAAGTACCTACCCACACAAAGGCAAAGGTGTACAACCTTTGTTCCGTCTTGCTGAAGTCGTTTGGTGTCTTTTTCATCTAATTAAAGATGTACATGATTACTTATTTGCTCAATTTGATATGATTATGTAGGGTTTTGGAGAGTATTGTCGTGAAGTTAAAAGTTGACGTTTCAACTTTGAAAATGGGAAAGGATAGAAGAATTCGATCTTTGTCTCTTGATTGTTCAAGGGTATCTCCTTACCCTTGCAGTTCTAGTTCTGGAGATGCCATGCAGTGCAAAGCTGATATCAAAACTGAAATCCCTGCAGAATCAGTTAAGGATGACAGAGAGTGGGAAGAAGCTAGGTGTCCAATCTGCCTAGAACCACCCCATAATGCTGTTCTCTTAAGGTGCTCTTCTTTTCAGCTGGGCTGCCGACCTTACATGTGCGATACAAGCTACCGTCACTCAAATTGCCTTGACCAGTTCTTTAAAACATCAGCACCAATGCCGTCAACTCCACCAACAGAAATACCTGAAGAAATTCCCCCAACAAGCATGAATTCTTATATTGTTAGGGAGGAAGCCTCACAGCCTGGGCAATCATGGGATGACATCAGATTGTTGCGGCAAAATCTGATGTGCCCTCTCTGTCGGGGAGCAATCCATGGGTATGTTGTGGTAGAGGCCGCTCGTCAGTTCATGAATTCTAAAGTGAGGTGTTGTTCTTGCGAGGATTGTGATTTTAGTGGGACTTATTCAGAACTTAGAACACATGCTAGATCAGAACACCCTTCTATCCGGCCAACTGATGTGGACCCATTACGTGAGCATGGTTGGAGGAGATTGGAGAATATGAGGAGTTTAAGGGATCTCGTTAGTGCTGTCCAAACATCACTGCCGGATATAAGCAACAGGGACCCTCACATTTACCCGAATTATCACAACTTTGTCCGCTCAGTTCTGCAAATATATCTCTTTTATGAATCACAAGGAATTAATTCAGGAAATGAGCTAGTGGGGGAAGAGCCTAATAATAGGAGCTCAGAGAGACCATTGAGGTTTAGGTACAGCAGGGAAACTAATCATACCCCAAGGCAGAGGTTGATTAATGAATTGCAATCAGAGTGGACACGTGTTGGCAGGCAGAATATGGAGGCAAATCGTTCATCTAGATGGATCAACAATTTGCGATCAGGAAGAGTCAACTATGGGAGGTACAATGTGGAGACTGACCGTTCTCCAAGACAGAATGACAATTCACAACCACGGAGAAGTCAGAATGGCCAAGGTTTGCGTTGGCGTGGTCAACAAAGGTCTGGATCATACAATCGACGATGATTGCAGCATCTGAGGTTAGTTAGCTTGCAGATGAGAACCCCAGTGCTAACATTGATGCAAGTACTTTCTCCCTTCACGCATAATTTTCTTCGTTAGCATGCACTGTGCAACAACTATTTATTAATCATGCTCTACAACAAGGTGCTTTACAGATTTGATCGACGGCAAGGTGGCAAGGTTTAGATATCTACTTTGTTAATGACACATGCTCATGTGTGGAATGTAATATTAGATTATGAAAACAAAGAATGAGCAGTGTCTCTTTGTTATTGAGTTACAGGGGCTGAATTTTGGGTTGGCCTATGACATTGGTCTGATCATGTATGTTTTGATTAAGCACATTTGTGCTGATCTTCTGATGGTCATAGTTCAATGACATTCAAGAATCATGAAGTCGTGGTTTTCTGCTGCATTATTTAAATTTTATTTTATTTAAACTTTTTTAGCTTAAATTAAAATTTTTGAACAGATACAAAGTAAATGTTTATTATTCCCGAAGGAATAAAATCAATGAGGCAGAAGGCACAATTGCATTGGGGTAGGTTCAGGTTTTAGTCAGTTGCATATGGAAATGCAAGTTTGTGGGCGGAGGTGTTCATTGGAGTATAACCAGGTTCGGGAGGATATTTTACGGAAAACCAACAAGGACAGAAAGAGAGTTGCAGCGTATGCAGACAACTAGAAGCAGCTGAAGACAGAAAGCCAAAGGCCCTAAGCTAAGATCCACTTCAACTCTTCTATCCGGGTAAAACAATCCTCTTGTCCAAAACCCAAGTAAAATATAAGTCTCTTCAAGCTTTTCTTAATTTTGTTTGAACAACGATTGTTGTTATAAGATGACTTTGCATTGTCATCATTCTTGTGCTTTATTTCTTCTCACCTTTGGCATATACTTTCCTTGCCTTATGCACCAAGTAATTTGAATTCTTTTATTTATCTCATTGACCCCAGCTTGCTTTTATTTCTAATCTTCATAGTGAAATTAAGCATAACTAAAAGTTCTTCAATTCTATCGTGTATGTAAACTGCTTTCAGCTGTTTTTACCCGAATCATCGTGACGTTGGAGGATATAGAATTAAGCATAACTAAAAGTTCTTGATGCACTCGTTAATTGGTGAACACTACCGTGTGAACTTGTAAAGATCATCAAAGACAAATTGCATCTGAAGGATGTTATATTCCTCCACTTTGGTATTATCGATGTCCCGCCGATATTATCAATTAACACCATTGGCATGATTATTGTTAAGTCTCCAACGTTTCTTCTTTCCGCTCGTCTTTCTTTGAGCCACTTTCTTCGTGCCTCTCAACCTATCCAATCTCTTTTAACTTTTTCTTTCTAGATTTCTGTTTAGAAGAGGCAGTCCTCTTTTTACCAGAAGACTGTGCACTACCATTTCCGCACGGGAAAAGACACCTCTTCATGATTATCTTACTCCCAACTGTACAATAATTCCCCCTGATTCCCCTTTGTGCTCCATATATATATATATATATATATATAGCACGAGCATAATTCTCCTTACGTAGCCACTTCAGGCCAACTCCCGAATCTTAGCGTCAAACTAATATTGAAAAGTAGATTTGGCTCATTGAAAACCCAATTCAGAACCCTTGGGCTAGATAATGGCGATAATAAGAGTTAATAATAATAATAAAAAAAAATGTCAGAGGGCAAAGCAGCAGTGAGATTACAGGGACCATTTGAGTTTGAAAACTAAAGACGCAACATAATCTTACCTTTTAACTCTGCCATTAGCATGGTAAGGAGAGCATATGAACCACGAAGTTAAAAGGTGACATTTATTGTTGTCAACTTATCAATTCTCTCCACTCTTAAATTGCATTTAGATTAATGGTTAAAAATTTATCTGAAAATTTAAAGTTAAAAATAGCTCTGTCCTGCGTGCGCATATAAGCTTATGGAGGATGTCGGCACATTCCAAGGAAACGAACTTCAGTGTAGTTGAATTCATTTCTTTGGATTTCGTCTTCTTCAAAAAAAAGTTTGAAGTGATCAATGAAACAGAACCATGACTTTGCATTGTCATCATGCATGCATGTGCTTTATTCTTTTCACCTTTGGCATATACTTTCCTTACCTCATGCACTGAGTAATTCCAATGCTTTTCTTTATCTCGCCCCAGCTTGCTTTTATTTCTAATCTTGGCAGTGACTTTAAGCATAACTAAAAGTGCTTCAATTCCAACATCTATATAAACTGCTTTCAGCTTCTTTTTACCCGAATCATCATGAAGTTTGAGATTTCCAATTGATTCTCTTCTTCCATTAATTGGTGAACACTTACATACAGACGGTGCAAACTTCTTAAGATCATCTGAGACAAATTGCATTTGAAGGATCTTATATTCCTCCGTTATTTATTTAGGTACGATTACTTAATATTATATTTGTACTGTTATTTATGCTTTGATTTTAGGCAGACCATATGTCATAATGATCCTTGCATTTTCATTTTTATTTCAATATGTTTGTGTTTTAGTAAGAAAAACGAAATATGATAGAAGATCAAGCGGCAAAGATTATTGGTCGTATAAAAGTAATGATTTCAATAGATAAATTCGCATGAAGCACTGAAAATAAAGATCAAAACCTGCTACTTGAGCACTTAATTCTGACTTTCTTTTATCTTCTTGCCCTTCGTATTGCAGGGCATAGTCAAGTCGAAATCGAGGATATCTCATTGCATAAGAGGTATGGGAATCTAATTTCTTGTATTAATTATTTTAGTTCTTCAATTAAGAAGGTATTGGGTTACCAGTTTTGATCATATGTTACATCAACATTTAATATACAAGATCAACATTTCTTCAATTATTAGTTGCTTTTGGTTAAGTACAAATACTGCATGAAAGTTTTGCTAATTTAACATTGGTTTATATGCTTTCAAATCTGTTAGATTTTTTTTTAATAAAAAGTTCGAAAACATCACATACCTTCTTAAATCAAATGGGATATTCATGTGTAGTTAACTGTTTAAAAGTAATAATTATATTAACACGTTCTAAAATAGTGAAATACATAGTAAATTATATACTTTTAAAGTATAACCTAATTTTCTTAAATTCGAAAAAAAAACACATGCAAATACACTAATTGAAAATTTTTATAGTTTTTATTCTAATTAATTATCATGGCATATAATGTTTCGTATAAAATAATTATAATATTTTCAGGGTTAGTAACTGTGCTTTTGGGAAGAATGTATTACATTTTTAATACTTACCACAACTTGTAAAATAATCTTTTTTCATAACTATATTTAATTCTATTATTTTATATAAACTAATTAAATTACATTTTAATTATTTATTTCATGTTATAAATCTATAATTCATTGGGCTTTTTACATTTTTATAATATTTTTATTAATTATATTAGCTTCAAAGTATTCTTATTTTATGCATCTATTTAGTTTTTGAATTTTTTTTGGTTTGTTTGGGCAAGCCTTTTCTACTAGAACATGTTGAAATATATCTTCTCTTAGTAGAGTGTTTTAATTAAACTTTTTGCATTGTTTGGTTATCAATGTATATTTTAGAAAAATTTGTGTTATTATGTTAATAGATAGTTTTTTAAAGTTTATATTTTCGGAAAAACAAAATATATTTATGAAAACAAAATAATAATATTTTAGATAATTTAACTCTTTAAAAGAATTAAAAAAAATTATTTTTAAACCAAAATTTGAACCATTTAATAGAGGTAAAACAATTATTTTTAAAAAGGTGTATTAACATTAAAAAAATATTTTTGACCGATAAAAGTCACGTCTAACTACATATAAAATAATGAAATAACATTTCAATTTGGGTACTCAGTATAAGTTATAAAATAATTTTATCTCATTACGTTATTTGAGTATTTAAATATTTATAAAAAATAATGTATATTTTTAGACAAGATTTTTTTTCTCGTGTATTTAAAATTTAAGGGATATATTCATATTTTAAAAATTATAATTTATGAATTTATATTAATTTATCAAGGTGTAATAATTTTTTTAGTAACATTTCTCAAACTTTAATATTTTAAAACTGCCTATGTTATTGTGAGTCAAATACTAAAAAGTATGTAAAATTAGTTCATCTTTATTTATCTTACAAATTGTAATTGTAAAAAAGTAATACTAAATAATGTGGTACTCGTTTTGTTTACCGTTAAAATAAGTAAATAATGATTTTAAAAATCGGATAAATTCATCTTCAAATAAATAGAGGTTGCTTCGCTTTTTACGGTATTTGAAATAGATAAATTTTTAAAACATCTAGCTGTTACTCAATTGTAAAAGACATAATTTTGATACTTTGAATTTCTTAATTTTATATACACACGTGTTATTGAAAGAAATATTTAGTTTTTTCTTTATTAAAATTATGTCAAGAAATTCTAAATAAAATTAGAATTCGATTCTCTTATGATTAAAATTAGAAAAAATATAGTCTTTGCACTATTTCAGGATTGCTTCATATATATTCATTCCACTGAACTTTTTGATCAAATAGGTTGTCGTCGTACTTTGTTCTTTAACTGTGATTCCGAGGCTGTCATCTCAAATTTTTGCTAATCTTTTTTCAATAACCCTTATTACTTTGCTTGCTATCAAACTACTTTTTATCTGTAATTGCTTTTCCAAGGCTGTTCTCTCGGAATTGTTCATCCATCGAACAAAAAACTAGGTGTATTTCAAATTTTCTCATTTGAATGATTGCATGTTCCTTTGCTTGATCAACGTACAATCGAATGATTACTTTCAATACCAGATAGGCTGGAAATGGCAGCGGAAATTTCAAACGGTATTTTGTCAAAGATTGGAGAATACTTGTTGGAGGCAACCATACATCAATCTGGTTACATATTCCGTTTCAAAAGCAATGTCAAAGATCTGATGAAAAAAGAAGAAAATTTGAGATTGGCCCTTGATCGTGTGCAGCATGAAGTCGAAACAGCCGAACGTAGCTCAGAAGAAATTGAGAAAGATGTGCACAAGTGGCTAACTGATGTCAACAATGTCATAGAGGATGTTCGGACGTTGGAAGATGAACTAAATGCAAATAAGACATGCCTTAGTGGGTGGTGTCCGAATTTGGCTTGGCGATATCGGTTGAGTAGAAAAGCTGAAGAAACAAGAAGCAATACGTTGAAGCTATTAGAATTAGGAGGCAAATTCACAAGAGTGTCCCGTCCAGCCAGTCTGCCAGGCATTGAGTTCTTTGCCTCTAGAGATTTTGTGACTTTTGAGTCTATAAAATCTACTTTCGATCACGTTATTGAGGCACTGAGAGACGACGAGATTCGCATGGTTGGAATTCATGGTATGGGAGGTGTGGGTAAGACAACCTTGGCCAAAGAAGTTGGTAAGAAGGTCAAGGAATTGAATATTTTTGATAAGGTAGTGTTGGCTACTATATCTCAGACCCCCAATTTCAAAAATGTTCAAGCTCAAATAGCAGACTCGTTAGGGTTGACATTGCACGAGGAAAGTGAAGATGGAAGAGCAAGACGATTATTCACGTGCATAAAAAACGAGAAGAAGATGCTCATAATACTGGATGATGTTTGGGCGAAAATTGATCTGACAAATGTAGGAATTCCCCTGGGCGATGATCACAAGGGTTGCAAAATCCTGCTGACCACTCGCAAGACACATGTATGTTCTACTATGGGTTGTGAGTCGAAAATTCCATTGAATGTCCTGAAAGAAGAAGAAGGATTGGCTTTGCTTAAGAAAAATGCAGGAATAGGTGATGACTTGCCCACTTTAAATGCTTTGGCAAAAGAAGTTGCCAGGGAATGCAAAGGTTTGCCTTTAGCAATCGTGGCCATTGGAAGCGCCTTAAAAGGAAAGGCTATTGATGATTGGAGATTCTTTTTTAAAAAGTTGAAAAATTCAAAGTTGGTGGAACTAGAAGACGTCGATACAGACGTCTACGCTTGTCTTAAGTTGAGTTATGATTATTTGAAGAATGAGGATACAAAGTTCTGCTTCTTGTTATGCTCTCTATTTCCGGAAGATTTTGAAATTCCTTTGGAGGAATTGGTTAGATATGGAAGGGGGATCGGACTGTTTAAAGATGCTAACTCTATTGAAGAAGCAAGGAGTCAGGTGCGTGCGGTGGTTAATATCCTCAAAGCCTCTGGTTTGTTATTAGACGGCCGCAAAAAAGAATTCGTGAAAATGCATGACGTGGTTCGTGATGTGGCCTTGTGGATATCATCCAAGCAGGAGAAGAAATTCATGAGTAAGGCTGGCTTGGGATTGACGGAGTGGCCAATGGAGGAAGGTCTGGAACAATGCGCAGCGATCTCCTTGATGGACAATAAAATATCAGCTCTTCCCGTTTGTTTGGAGTGTCCAAAGCTTGAAATTTTGCTATGGCATCGTCATTATGGTGCTTCAAATTTGGTGGAAGCTCCAGATCAATTTTTTGTAGGTATGAAAGCACTGAAAGTTGTATCCTTAACTTATGCAGACATCTCACTAAAATCGCTTCAATTCTTGAGAAACATTGGATCTCTACAGCTGCATGATTGCACATTGAAAGATATATCTTCCATCGGAGCGCTGAGCCTGCTTGAGATTGTTAGTTTCAGATATTCTCGGTTCGAGGAATTGCCAAAAGAATTTGGGGAACTCAGTAAATTAAGACTGCTGGACATACGGGGTTGTTGGGGATTGAAAAGAATTCATTCCAATGTGATTCAGAGGTTATGTCAACTAGAAGAATTATACATTGACGGGAACTATACTGCTTGGGCCGTTGAACGAACGGGCGAAGGGATGAATAATAATGCTAGCTTGTTGGAGCTGAATTCATTATCTCACTTGGGCACATTATCATTGTCCATGGAGTATTGTTGCATTCCAAAAGACTTTGCTTTCCCCAAATTGCAAAGGTATTATATCACTGTTGAAAGTCGTGATCGTTTGTATTTCTCTATATCGAGTCCTGAATTTAGTGTTCCTATGGGATTCTTAATAATCAGAGATGAACAGTCCACCTCACTGATTGCATTCAAAGAACTATCTGAGACACTAGAATATCTTGAGTTGAGAGAGCTACCAGAACTGAGTTTTATATGGAAGGATTGGAGCAAGCCTTTAAGCCTCCACAATCTTACAGAGGTTAAAGTGAGTGGGTGCCCAAGGTTGAGATCGTGTATCTTCACAGTGTCCCTTGCTCGAAGTCTGGTGCAGCTGAAAGTACTCCGAGCGAGTGAATGTGAAAACCTGACACATATTGTTAACATTGCGGAAGAAGAAGAACAGTTGAAGGAAAATTTATTAGATCAAGACGAGTGTGGAAATGACATTGTGCTTCCCAAGTTACAGGAATTAACTCTTTATAATCTAAAAAGCTTCACCGCCTTCTGTGCGCAAAACTATAATTCAAGGTGGCCGGCTTTGGAAAGATTGCAACTAGTAGGGTCTTCTAATTTGGGTCCGCCTTTTACTGCAAAAGAATTAGGGAAGGTACGTATATTTTTATTTTCAAGCAAAACTTTCTGGTTTTTATTATTAATACGCATTTGATAATTTATTTTTTATTTAAATAATTCTCAAAATTTTTTTTTAACAATTGATATTAATACTTTTTGTCATTAATTAATTTTGTTCTAAGAATTAGTGAAGATATGTATGATTAATATTATTTATATTATATTAACAATTTTTTTTTATTTTTTATTATAATTGAGTATTGATATATCTTATAATTAATCTTTATTTTTGTTAATTCTAATTTAACATGAAAATTTGTTATTTAATATTGTTTTTTTAAAATTGATTTAATATTATCTTTAAGTTGTATTTTTTTTGTTAAATAAATATTATTTTTGTAAAAAATTGATTAAATAATTTATTTTAGAAGTGATTCAGTGGTTTGTGCTTGTAATGGAGTTGTGAAATGTAGTTGATTGAATATTAATGGATTTGTATGTATTTACAGAATTTACGGGACATAAAGGTGGTTGATTGCGAGCGACTGTGTGATAGAATTCTTGATGGCTTGAAGTATGGCTCCAACAATTTGCATACTTTAACAATTAGCATTTTGCGACCTAAGGTTCCCGCGCATATTTTCAAGCTGCAGAGTCTTTCCACTCTGACACTGCAAAGCTGCAGTAGGTTGAGACACATCTGCTCAACCACTCTTGCTCGAAATCTGTTGCAATTGGAACATCTATCTATTGCTGATTGCCCGGAAATGGAGCAAATCATCGCTGAAGATAATGAAAAGAATCAAACATCAGTGTCATTGACGGATCATCTCCAACCCCCGTGCCTTCCAAATCTCTCAGATATTACCGTCATGAGGTGCCAGAGATTAAAAAGTTTGTTTCCTGTCACGGTAGCTCGAAATCTGTTGCGGTTGAAACAGCTACGTATTGATGATTGCCCGGAAATGGAGCAAATCATTGCTGAAGATAATGAAAAGAATCAAACATCAGTGTCATTTACGGATCATCTCCAACCGCCATGCTTTCCAAATCTCTCAGATATTACCGTCATGTGGTGCCAGAGATTAAAAAGTTTGTTTCCTGTCACGGTAGCTCGAAATCTGTTGCGGTTGAAACACCTACGTATTGATGATTGCCCGGAAATGGAGCAAATCATTGCTGAAGATGACGACAAAGAGTCCAAAGAAATTATATTGCGTGATTTTCTGGTATTATCACTTCGAAGTTTACCAAGCCTCGTTAACTTCTGTCCTGTGGATTATCACTTCGTATTTCCATCTTTATTCGATTTGACAGTGAGTAATTGTCGGAAGATGACCACAAGAATTTCGGTCGACCAAAATGGAAGGGTACATGTGCAAGGCAAAGCAGAGGTACTTAATTACACTACTTTTTCCTTTATTGCCGACTAACTTAACTAGCTGGCTTGCCTTGCCTTGCCTTTTGAGATATACATATTATATAGTTCACGATGTAAAGAACTTTCTCTTGCGTTCTTCTTCTTATTCTTCATTGTAATTTAAGCTGAATACTATCTTTCGTATTTCATGGTTCAATTATTTGGTTGTGCAGGCACTGCAGGAAGATGTTAGTGCAGAGTCTCCTGTACAGTCCACCGGAGAGATTTGGTGCTTCCATCCTGAAGCAATTCGCAGAAAATTACCACCGTACACGGAAAATTGATGAAGAGAAAATTTCGCTTCCTGCATAATTAACAAATTAATTAATTACCTTAAATACAAAATTTTTAGGGATTTTATGATTGGAGTCTGCCAAATATCAACCTTCCTTTAATTGTCAAGCTGAAAATGTCCATAATCATAAATGCAGTTCAAAGACTTTATTTAACTAAAAATATCTCAACATTTTAATTCTTTGGTCATGAAAATGTGTTGAATTACTGTTCCAAGTATATTTACTGTTCTTTGGTTTTTGTTAGATTTTTGTTCCAAGTATATTTACTGTTCTTTGGTTTTTTTTATTTATGCTAAATGCAGATATCAAGGTCTACATATTTTGCAATTGTTCTCACACACCACAATCTACTGTAGTTTTATTGATGGAATATTTCTTTTTTTTTGAAGGATGACTCAGTTACAAACAGAAAAATAAACACAATTTAGTTACAAAAACAACAATTTTCATCCTTTTGTTCTTTAACAACAAAAAACTAAAACATGAACAATACCTGATCAGATAAGTGATGTTTTCCGGACAAAATTGCTTTGAGACATTGCAGGACTAAAAAGTGTACCATCAAGAGATGCGGCTTCCTTTTTTCCATAAACAGCAAATATTCGATCCATGGATGCCACAATAGGCTTGCTTGTAGGAGGTGTTGAAGGAGTTCTTTACAACTTGCTGGCTGCAGCATATGCCTAGCGTGAGCAAGAAACTCAAAACACTAGAATGGATGTAAAATACAGCTATGCAGCTGCGTTGTAGACATATATACAATGCATCACTTCTTTGTACCAACGGAGCATAAATATCGAAGCATGTATTCATTGGAAGAACATGTATATGCCAAATCCTAATGTATTCTGTTATTGCCTTCTGCAGGGATTTAAAAGATGGAAATAGGTTTCTGGAATTCTGTTGAACTGAGTTACAATTTGTTTTGCAGAGCTCCTGCCACATAAACCAGCACCAGTCCTGTAAGATTTGGTACTGGTAAAGCTAAGGAGGTTTGCATAAAAAAAGAACACAGAACTCAGAAAAAGTGTTGTGAGAAAATTACCTGACACCAACAAAGGATGAACTCCAAATGCAGGCAGCTCTCAAGAAGATCTGAAAGTACCTCTATTAACCTCTGTATATGTCTGAGGGATTGATGAGGCAACAGCAGGTATATCAACAAGACTTACAGCAAAAATGCATCCTTTTACTAGATTGTCCTCATTTAAACAAAGGCTAAGGATTAAAGCTCTGATTGGCTGGTCTTCCTTTAGTGCTGCATCAACTGCCTGAACAATTTAATCAACAAAGAAAGAACCTAAGGCAAACTTAAAGTAGAATCATACTACAAATTAGCGACAGAAAAAATGATATATCCAACTAAAATGCATGCTGATTTTTGACGATGAAGAATAAGAAAAGATGAATGTAATTCTCTTATCAGAATTAAATGACAATGTGCAAGTTCGAAGAATTATGTGGCTTTCTATACCTCTGGTGTGACATCTATGTCAAGGTCAAAGGGATCAAAGATAAAGGATTCATCAATTGAATAGTCTAGATCTCCCTCTGTCGTTGCTGCTGCAAAGCTGTGCCCAGTGGCAATTCCGAGGCATTTAGTTCAAATAACAGGCCTTACACGGTTAGGCATGGCACCTGGCAAATCATAATCTAATTTTCCTTGTGTTTGTTTATCAACACCTTCCTCTGTGTCACTGTTATCATCATCCATCAAGTCCACTGGGACAGCTTCTGTCATGTACCTAAAGTCTAAGAAGTCAAGAACTCCATCTAGGGAGAGGTTAGGTGTTATTTGAAATTGACGCAGCAGGACCTGTGCAGTGCAGATTGAATGCATTTCAGATCTGGTTAACTACGCTTGATGTAAATAATATAAAAGGCAAAATGCAGTCATAAAATGATTCTGTAAGGAAGTTGTAACATTGTAGCTGCAACTTGTAGGCAGTAAAGACAAACAACGAGAATCCATGCTTGACAAGAAGGGAGTAGAAATGCAAAAACAAGGGCACTCAACAAGAATGCGTTAACATATAAATTGCAAACAAACTTACCAGATCAGCTACATCATACATACAAATGTATTTGCTACTTCTCCCAGCTAATATGTACCTTCCATCAGCAGAATAACATAATGTTGTGAAGCACTTTCCTGAACTTGAATTAGCTGCTGATCGATGATCAGTCATGAGACGACCTCCAGTAACATCCCTACCTCCCTTGATGGTGTACATTATCCCTCCATTAATTGGGTCCCAAAACAGTATTTGCCCATCTAACGTGCTGCAAGCCAACTGCCTGCCCTCTGGATGATATACCTCTGTGAGAACATCATGTGTGTGAGGGAAGGGTTCCACTGAACCTTTTCCTTCAAAATTGTCCCACAACCGAACAGTTTTGTCCCATGATGATGAAGCTAAGATAGCATACATGTGAAAACAGAACATCATAATTATGCTATGTTGAGAACCTAAGTATGAAGGAAAGGCAATGGGCAGAAAATGGGGCGACAAAGGAGAGCATGGGCCAGAAAATGTGCATAACAAGAGTGACAACAGAAAGTATGCAGCCCAGCAGTGAAGCCCAACCAGTATTTGACTTAATCGTAATTAATGTAGGACACTCATGATGAGTTCCAGTAGCAATAGGATAGTCGCGACAAGAAGAATTCTAAGGGCAGAAGGATATGCATTCAAAGTCCTAGTCCTAGAAGGATAAGCCAAGAGGAAGTCCAGCTGCTGTAGAAAACAAGATAAAGTAGGAATTCTAGTCTAGGTAGGAATTCAAGAAAGACCAAGAATCCTAGTAGGATTAAGACACAAAAGATATGGTCTATCTTGATAATATTTTATTTGACTTAGAAAAGCTTGTTGACTTAGGAAAACATATCCTAAGTGGATAAGGAACCTAAGTACTAGTTAAATTAGGATAAGGCTGTCTTAGGACTATAAATACAGCTCATTATTTGTGAGGAGCTCATAAGCTACGAATTTTGTTATTTTCTCATTCATTAATCAAGAATCAAAGGTAAGCATTCTTACTTCTATTCTTGTTTATATTTCGGTTATCTTTTAAGAGTTGTCTTAAGATAACTTGGGCTTAAGTTAAGGTTAAGAGTTGTCTTCCTTACTTAAGAGCTAAGGTTGAAGTTAAGAGTTGTCTTCTTCAACCAAGGCAAGTTGTGATAGGTTTAAGAGTTGTCTTGCCTATCCAACATATCTTTATATATATTAGTTAACCCGAAGGACAGCTTAGGGGATATAAAATAAGAAAAGAACTCAAGAATCAAACGAGATAGCAAGTTAGGAAGGATTTCCAGTAGGCGTGCTGACCCCTAAGGTGTAGAAAAGTTGGGGAAAAAATCGGGACCCCAACATGCTATCATGTGTCAAGATGGAAGATAAAGTATTTGATTATTTTATAAAATAATCTGATGCTAGTTACCAAGGTAAAAGATCCTGGATGAACACCATTGGGAAGAGGAAGATTTTAAACATCCACTTTGGATTCAGAGAAAACAGTAAAATGAAACAGCAAAGAACCCAAGCACATGGTCAAAGGACGTGTTAACTCACATTTGTAGGAGAGAACGCCAAGCAATGGACAGGACCTTCATGACCGCTTAGAATGTTCAACAAACAACCGTTTTCATTGACCAAACATATATCTATTGTTAACACATTAAAAGAGAAAAATTACCAGCAGTGATACATTATGATTGCATAGCACAATCAAAACCTGATAATAAAAGTTTACTTTAAATGAATCTAGAGTTCCAGCACAAATACCTTCACCACTTTGATCAGCAGCCAAAGAAACAAACTGTCTAGAAGAAGGGGTAGTAAAAGTCCTAAAATTTCTGCAGGAAAACAGATCCCATGCACGAGCCATCTAGAGATGCACTGAGAAGGCAGTGGTTATTAGCCATAAAATGGAAAGCAGCGACAGTGTTAGTATGCTCGGTGAATTTCACAAAGCAAAAGCCCGATGAAACAGTCCACACCTGTACAAAGGAAGTACAGTACCTCGGCATGAGTGGAAGGCTTTCAGTGCAAATTTTAGAGGAAGGAGACCATCAACAAATATTTAGCAGAGAAAACTTGATCGTGTTAATTAAAATTAAAACATACTCAGCATTAGATGACATGCAACATGAATTACTCACCTTCGGAATCATCCTGTCATGTTTATTGAGATAAAAAAAGATTCTATTTTGGTAAAATTCCTAAAGAATAACTAACCAGTAACACTCAAATGCTAAATTGAAGACAAGAACAGAGAGTGCATGCAAAATGCCTAACTGCTGGTTTGTCGTGAATTTAAAAACATTCAAGCATTTATGGTTTAACAGAGAGCAACTAACACCATTTCTTTAGGCCTTCATCTTACACGAATAAGCAGCATTGTCTGTTTTATTATTATTAATTTGTAGAATAAGAAAAGAATTTCACAAGCAAAAATGGAGAAATCACAGCATGAATAAAACAGCTGCCACAGAAAAGCCCGTAAATGCTTTTGCAAAAAGCGTAGTGTTAATTAAAATAAAACAACAAAAACCTCGAAATTTTCATCAAATTACCTGCAGCGACGGCGAGACGACAGATGTTCGACGACGATTAGTGTTTGTGACTTTATTAGGTCCGTTACAGACGCTCGCTTACCGACCGGCCAAATGAACTGTGTGTTCTCAGATATCACAGCGTTGCACCACATTAAGGGGCGCCAAAGAGATTCTGGAAGCGGTAATTCGTGCGGGCGCAAAGTTGAACATTGGGGCATATGTTCAGAATTTATGGTTTGATAAAGAAGACGATCTATGGGCCGGCTGTCCCGTCTAAAAATAAATCGGCCCGTAATCTAAATGCCTGAGGCTCATATAACAGCCCATTAATTGAGATAATAACGTTCAGATCCACATTTTCTATGTTTTTATAAACTAAATGAAGATTTTCATTTATATTGAATAAAGGGAAGAGTAAATAAGAACTATTGTGAGATTATGTAATCGGACCCTAATCCTGTGATCTCTTTGAGATATATTTATTTTTCCATAAAAAAAAAGTAATAAATGGGATAATTTGATTCTTTAATCTAAATCAAATGATTTTTTGAAAGAATATTAATGATAAGTGATTGTTATAAAGAGTCCACCACTCAGATTGTTCTTGATATTAAAAAATTTGTAATACAAGATTCAAATATATTTTCCGTATTCTACAGAGGAAGGGAGAGGGTACTTGTTTGATATAAATAAATATATTTATTTAACAAGAAATTAGTATGCAAGGACCCTGATGTTATTAGCGAATTAATGAAACTGCATTCCCGCTCGGTTCAAAAATCCAGAAACAAAGCTAAGCTCTTTCGTCTTTTCTGGGAAAAATAATTACCTTATTAAGGGTTTTGACAGTTTGTGATCAATATGGAGTCTCCTGAAGGCGAAGGGATCAAAGCCGCAGCATCGCGGACTCCTGCTGAGTCTCCGGCCCTCCAAGTAAGTCTCGATTTTCTGGGAAAAATAATTCCCAGAAAATGATTTAAGAATGTTATTTTTTTCAGCAATTCTATGATTTGATTGATTTTGTTCTGGATCTATGTAGTATAGTTTTTATTTATCTAGTTTTTGGGTTGTTTGTGCTTGCATAAGCAACTCTGAATTTATATCAGGGATTATTTTGTTGTTGGTTGAAAGTAATTAACCTTGCATTGGAGTTTTTAATTTGTTTGTTTATCTTAATGCTTATTCCCCTGAAGAAAATATCAGGGAAATTCTGAGTTCTTAATTCTGCTTCACGAATTTCCAGGAATCTCCTTTTTTCAATTTCCTTAGCAATCCCTCTCCAATAAAAGTCAGTTAAAGCATCAAGGTATTAGCAAAGGTTTTCCAAAACTAATTTTCCAACTCCCCGCCAGTTTCAGGCTTATGTTCTCGGATCATGATGAAGTAGATCCTTTAAGATCACTAATTTCATTTGAAGCTGCCACTGGGTCAAAGGAATTGACACCCAAAGAAAGCAGAAATCAGGTCGACTCCAATACGTTACTTCTCTCTCGCAAACTGCATATGAACAGTTGTGTCCCAGGTGAGTACGTGAGTAAAAATGTATTTTATGTTGTATTAAAATAAGCATAAGATATCTCTTTTATGATAAAAGGTCTGATTCAATGAGTTCTTCCATAATGTTTCTTTCTCAGAATGTTTAGATGCAGAATGCAGGCATTCAACATGATGCGCAGGAAGGCAGTAATCAGTCCTCTAAATCCTTGCAGACTGTTCAGAGAATTTAGGACCATTCAAGGTATGTATATGTGATATTATTATTATTTTCTTGTCAAAAGATATACTTCTCATGATGCATGAATTTTTTTTATTTATTTAATTTTTTGGTGGATACTACTTTTCTGGTGTTTCGTCAAAAGTTATCTTTTGGTTTTGTAATGACAAGATGTTCGAATATTTTTCTTCTTTGTTATTGCTGATAGGCGTATTCTTCATGCTATTCTGACTTTTAGATTGAAAACCTTTGTTCACTTAATATTACTGCGTGGTGTAAGACAGAAAACATGCATAGAAACTCAGCTTTCTCTTCTTTGCCTTGTGTCATTCTAGAAGGATTATTAATAAATGGGAGAAGTAGATTTATTTTATTGTACTGGTGAAAAGGATCATTCTTTGGATGCAAGTACTGCCAGGTTGCACTCGTGCTATTCACTTCGCTGAAGATAACTTTTCTAATCAAATGTAGGAGAGCACCTTATATAAACGTGGTATTCATAGACATCTTCAATTTGAGGCTGCAATGGCCTGCGAGATTGCTTCTAGTGAGGGCCATGTTTCTCACGATGTAACCGAAGAAACTGAAAATATAATGTTCCCTGCTAGCCTTATAGACTTGGAGAGTCTGATTCCATATGATGTTGAATCAAGAGAAGTCTCCAGCAGCAGGAAGGCAATCAGTAATTCCCATAATATAGCTTCCAGACCCTCTTACTGCCAATCTGAATTCACTAGTTCCAGTCAATATAGAGGAAGCCTTACCATCTCAGATTCCATTACATCTGGGATTTGATTCCATTTAAACTCCACCACCGGCTCAATGCCTATGGGCTCAAATCTTATTCCAAGCAAGGAATTTCCTGGTTATATGAGTTCACAAGAAGATAAACTGAATCCTGACAGGAGCACTCACTTTGCACATGGCTCAAATAGTTGCCTAATTTCAACTGTAGCTGGGAAAATTGATTCCTATTTTGACAATGATCATGCTGTTGCGGGGACCAAGTCTGCTAATTCTCAGTATACTGACTGAAGGAAACTACCGTGTGATTCTCTGCATGTCACATCCTCTAATCAACTGGAGGCTGTGTGTGAGGGCAGGATGCTTACTTCACAATATACTGACAGGGTTGAGGAGTTAAACCAAATGAGCCCCAAGAAGAAAAGGCAAGTAAAGATTTATTTTTCCATTATTTCTTTTTGGAATTTGTTTTCAACAATTCTTCAATTTGAGAGTCTATGATGAATCCAGGAAGAAGGCGACATACAACTTTCGAGTCTACAGAATATGCTTTTGATCAGGTTATTGAGGCACTGAGAGATGATAAGATTACCATGGTTGGAATCCATGGTATGGGAGGTGTGGGAAAGACAACCCTGGCCAAAGAAGTTGGAAAGAAGGTCAAGGAATTGAATATTTTTGATAAGGTTGTATTCGCTACTGTATCTCAGACCGCCAATTTCAGAATCATCCTGTCATGTTTATTGTAAAAAAAAGAATTTATTTTCGTAAAATTCCTCAAGAATAACTAACCAGTAACACTCAAATGCTAAATTGAAGACAAGAACAGAGAGTGCATGCAAAATGCCTAACTGCTGGTTTGTCGTGAATTTAAAAACATTCAAGCATTTATGGTTTGACATAGAGCAGCTAACACCATTTCTTTAGGCCTTTCATCATGCACGAATAATAATTATTATTATTAATTTGTAGAATAAGAACAGAATTTCACAAGAAAAAATGGAGAAATCACAGCATGAATAAAACAGCTGCCACAGAAAAGCACGAAAATTTGTTGTCAAAAAAATTCTTCATAGATGCAATTAAAAAGCAGTTATAAATGCTTTTGCAAAAAGCGTAATGTAAAGTAAAATAAAACAAGAAAAAAACCTCGAAATTTTCATCAAATTACCTGCAGCGACGGCTATATATTTGCCATTAGGACTTAACTGTATGGCATTTACGGGATGCTTGAACCTGACGCGGTGTAGAACCACGTGGTGGTGAATATTGATGAATAGGCATCTGTTGCTCTCATCAACCGTCAAGAGAAAAGTGCTATCAGCTGCGACGGCGAGACGACAGACGTTCACTGTTTGTGACTTTATTAGGTGTGTCACCGACACTCGATTACCGACCGGCGAAATGAAGTGTGTGTTCTCAGATATCACAGCGTTGCCGCCACATTAAGGGGCGCCAAAGAGATTCTGGAAGCAGTAATTCATGGTGGCGCAAAGTTGAACGTTGAGCTAAGTTTAGATTCTGGTAGCGGTAGTTCATGGATTGAAAAGTTGAACGTTGAGCTGGTTTTACTGTTAAACGCGGGGGCTTATGTTCAGGATTAATGGTTTGCAAAAGAAGACGATGTATGGGCCGGATGACCCGTTTAAAATTTGTAGGCCCATAATCTAATCACTGGAGCCCATAAGACAGCCCATTAATTGGGATAATAACATTCAGATCCATATTTTCTATGTTTTTTTAAACTAAAATAAAATTTTCATTTGTTTACATTGAATAAAGGGAAGAGTAAATAAGAACAATTATGAGATTATCTAATCGGATCCTAATCCTGTGATCTCTTTGAGGTATTTTTATTTTTCAATAAAAAGGGGAGTAATCAATGGATAATTTAATTTTTTGAATGATTTTTTTAAAAATATTAATAATATGTAATTATCATAAATAATTCATCACATTTAATATTATTTTTGATATTAAAAAATTTATAAAACGAGATTAAAGTATAGACTTGGAGAGTCTGATTCAATAATATAGTTTACAGACTCTCTTACTGCCAATCTACTTCACAAGTTCCAGTCAATAGAGGAAGCCTTACCATCTCAGGTTCCATTATCTCTGGAATTGGATTCCATTTAAACACCACCACCGACAAATGAGCCCAAGAAGAAAAGGCAAGTAATTTTATTTTATTTATTTTTTAAATTTTTAACCATATTTTCATTGATATGTAATATTAGAAGGTCAACAATCAGTTGTTTCGGATTAAGTAAAAATAAGTCTTAAAAGTTTGGTTAATTTTGCATTCGTTTATACTTTTTTTAAGATTGAAAAATATTATATATCTTTGTAAATCAAACAGGGATTTCTTTAGTTCAACTCCATATAAATCATGTCATGCCCTGCCCCGAAAAGCAATGCAATTCCTGGTAGCAACAAGAATGGCAGTGCTTACATGCTGCTTGAAACTGTAACACGTTCTCTTTTCTCATTTCTGCTTGAATTTTTTTGACCAAGTTACCACATGCTTCAAGCCAGTGGCAAACGTGATACAATATAGGAATTATAAATGAAAAACTTCCTAAGATCACCATTGAAAGATACATAAAATCATCAGTTGGAAAACCAAGCTCGGTCCTGCATAACGCATATATACAGATTCATTGCCTCTGTCATTTATAAATGCTTATAAAGAGCATATTTACAAGAATTTCACTCGACCAAAATGGAACAATGCATGTGCAAGCCATATCAGAGGTACTTAATTACACTTTTTTGCGACTAACTTGACTAGGTGGGTTCGCTTGTTATATATGTTATAGTTCATGATGTAATTAAAGGTCTTGCCTTCTTCTTCAATGTAATTTAAGCTGAATACCGTCCTTCACATATCATGGTTTAATTATTTGGTTGTGCAGATACTGCAAGAAGTTGTCAGCTTAGAGTCTCCTGCACACCCCACTGAGGAAATTTGGAGAACATTTCCAACGTACATGGAAAATTGACGAAGAAAAACTTAGGAAATTTCGCTTCCTGCATAGTACCTATGCATGTAGGTATGCATATAGTTAATTAATTTACTAATTACCTTAAATACAAAATTCTCTGCGATTCTTTTTGCTTATTAAATGTAAAAACATACACAGAGTACATGTTTTTGCGTTTGGTAATTAATTGCTGCCATTATTTTATGATTAAGGTTGTAAGAGTGCCAGTGCCAAGTATCATCCTTCCTTTCATTTTCACAACTTGAATCTAAGGTTTTAAGTATTTCATAAACGCAGTTCGAAGGCTTTTTTTATCTTAAAATATGTCAGTATGTCAATTCTCCTTGTCATGAATATGTGTTGAATTACCAGAGTAATCAATAGGAACATAAATTAACACACACAAGGCTGGCTTAGCTGCTTGTCAAAACTACCCATTGAATGGACACAATTTGCACAGTTGCCTTTACTCGTGGCTGGTGATTGGAGAGGATATCAGCATTAGATATCCATTTATGTGGGTTTCCACTTCATTTCTATAGTTCAACGTCATGTAAATAATGTCATGCTCTGCTCGTAAAGCAAACCATTTCCCGGTAGCAGCAAGGATGGCCGTGCTTACATCCCTCTTGAAACTGTATCACGTTCTCCTTTCTCACTCCGCGTAAATTTTTCTCAAAATTTAAGTTAAAAATAGCTCTGTCCTGCATGCGCACATAAGATTATGGAGGTTTTGGTCTTCTTCAGCAAAGAGTTTGAAGGGATCAACGAAACAAAACATGACTTTGCATTGTCATCATGCTTGCGCTTTATTCTTCTCATCCTTGGCACTAATTAATTCCAATTCTTTTCTTTATCTCACCCCAGCTTGCTTTTATTTCTAATCTTTGCAGTGAATTTAAGCAGAACTAAAAGTGCTTGCATTGTTTTGGTTATCAATGTTTATTTTAGAAAAAAAAAGTGTTATTTTTAGAAAAATAAAATATATTTATAAAAGTTATAATTTATGTATTTAACATTTCCACTATGGGTTGTGTGTCGAAAATTCGATTGAATGTTCTAAAAGAAGAAGAAGGATGGGCTTTACTTAGGGAAAATGCAGGAATAGGTGATGACTTGCCCACTTTAAATGCTTTGGCAAAAGAAGTTGCCAGGGAATGCAACGGTTTGCCTTTAGCTTTAAAAGGAAAGGCTATTGATGATTGGCGATTATTTTATCAAAAGCTGAAAAATTCAAAGTTCGTGGATGTAGATGATGTCGATACAAACGTCTACGCTTGTCTTAAATTGAGTTATGATTATTTGAGGAATGAGGTTGCAAAGTTCTGCTTCTAGTTGTGCTCTCTATTTCCGGAGATTTTGAAATCCCCGTGGAGGAATTGGTTAGATATGGAAGGGGGATAGGACTGTTTAAAGATGCTATCTCAATTGAAAAAGCAAGGAGTCAGGTGCGTGTGGTGGTTAATACCCTCAAAGCCACTGGTTTGTTATTAGATGAACGCAATAAAAAATTCGTGAAAATGCATGACGTGGTTCGTGACGTGGCTTTGTGGATATCGTCCAAGCAGGTGAAGAAATTCTTGTGTTAGGCTGGCTTGTGATTGACGAGGTGGCCAATGGAGGAAAGTCTGGAACAACATGCAGCCATCTTCTTGATGAACAACAAATTGGAAGTTCTTCCCGTTGGTTTGGAATGTTCAAAGCTTGAAATTTTGCTATAGGATCGTCATTATTACACTTCAAAGTTGGTGGAAGTTCCAGATCAATTTTTTTTAGGGATGAAAGCACTGAAAGTTGTTTCCTTACTTTGTGTAGACGTCTCACTAAAATCGCTTCAACTCTTGAGAAACATTCGATCTCTACAGCTGCATTATTGCACATTGAAAGATTTATCTTTCCTCGGAAGGCTGAACCGGCTTGATATTGTTAGTTTTAGAGGTTCTCGGTTTGAGGAATTGCCAAAAGAATTTGGGGAACTCAGTAAATTAAAACTGCTGGATATGCGGTATTATTATTATGCATTGAAAAGAATTCATTCCAATGTGATTCAGTGGTATCTCAACTACAAGAATTATACATTGGCAGGAACTCTATTATTTGGGCGGTTGAACCAACGGGCGAAGAGATGATCAGTAATGCTAGCCTTTTCGAGCTGAACTCATTATCTCACTTGGGCACATTATCATTGCGCATAGATTGTGGTTGGATTCCAAAAGACTTTCCTTTCCCTAAATTGCGAAGGTACAATATCATTGTCAGTCCTGATGATATTTTGCCAAAGGGATTCTTAACTACAGTAGATATTAGTAGATATTAGATCACGTCACTGATTGCATTCAAAGAACTGTATGAGACGCTACAATATCTTGAGTTGAGAAAGCTACCAGAACTGAGTTTTATATGGAAGGATTGGAGCAAGCCTTTAAGCCTCCACAATCTTACAGAGGTTGAAGTGAACAAATGCCCGAGGTTGAGATCATGCATCTTCACAGTGTCCCTTGCTAGAAGTCTGGTGCGGCTGAAAGTACTCCTAGTGAGTGATTGTCAAAACCTGACACATATTGTTAACATTGCGGAAGAAGAAGAAGAACAGTTGGAGGAAAATTTATTAGATCAAGATGAGTGTGGAATGACATTGTGCTTCCCAAGTTACCGGAATTAACTCTTTATAGACTAAAAAGCCTGATTGCCTTCTGGTCACAAAACTATAATTCAACGGGGCCGGGTTTGGAAAGATTGCAAGTAGATGGGTCTTCTAATTTGGGTCCGCCTTTTATTGCAGAAGAATTAGTAAAAGTATGTATGTTTTTCTTTGCTTAGGAGAACTTTCTGGTTTTTATTGTTAATATGCATTTGGTAGTTTATGGTACATAGTGTGCATGTGCGTGTATTTATTTCTTATTTAAATACTTCACAAAAGATTTTTTTTTAAATTAGATATTGATACATCTTATAATTAATTAAATTTTTTTCTCTAATTCAATGCAAGAACTTGTTGCAAAATATTCTTCCTTTCAAATTAATTAAATATTTTGCTTTGGAAATGATTCCGTCGTTTGTGCTTGTAATGTTGATGAATTTGGTAGTTTATCATAAACGTGTGTGAGTGTTTTGTCTATACGCATGTCACAACTCCATTTTAATTTTGATTGAATATTAATGGATTTGGATGTATTTATAGAATTTACGGCACGTAGAGGTGGGTGATTGCGAACAACTATGTGATAGAATTCTTCCTGGGTTGAAGTATGGCTCCATAAATTTGCGTACTTTAAGAATTAGAAATGGTGGAGTAAAACTGGGATTTCAGGAATTATCCTTCCCAAGTTTGCAGGTATTGAAGTTGGAATGTCTAAAAGAACTAGAAGCTTTATCCAAGGTTCCCCAGCATACTCTTGCTCGAAAACTGCTGCAATTGGAAAAGGTAAGTATTGATGATTTCCTGGAACTGGATCAAATCATCGTTGAAGATGACGACAAAGAGTGCAAAGAAATCACGTTGCCTGATGTTTGGATGCTATCACTTGAAAGTTTTCCAAGCCTCGCTAACTTCTGTCCTGTGGATTATCACTTTTTGTTTCTATCTCTAATATTTTTGATAGTGAGAAATTGTCCGAAGATGACCACAAGAATTTCAGTCGCCTAAAATGGAACGGTGCATGTGCAAGGCAAAGCAGAGGTACTTGATTACGCTTTTCTTTTCCTTTACTTTCGACTATCTTAACAAGCTGGTATGGCTTCGCTTGCGATAGATATGTTAAGGTATTGAGATTAAGAATTTTCTCTTGCCTTCTTCTTCTTGTTCTTCATTGTAATTTAAGCTGAATACTGTCTTTCATATTTCATGGTTCAATTATTTGGTCGTGTAGGCACCGCAGGAAGATGTTAGCGCGGAAACTCCTGTACAGTCCGCAGAGAATCCATGGTACCTATGCATGAAGATATGCTTAAGTAATTAATTACTTAAGATTTTTGTTTCTTTGAAAGATTTTTATTTTCCAACAAAAGAAGAGAAATAAACAACATGAGAATTTTATTCTTCAATCTAAATTGAACGATTTCCTCATTCCAATGATTACTTTGCCAGCGAAGCGTAATGGATGTATTGGTGTGGATTGCTATGGCGGCCTGAATCCGATGAGAAGAGATGTGAGTGCAATTTTCAGTTTCTTGTGATATATTCTTGGCTTGTTTTGCTGCTTCTTTAAAGATGGAAGCTTTAACAACCTATGCAGTTGTGCAATGGTGTTGCCAAATGCAACTAATACTCCTGCCAAAGTTTGAAGTGGCCGCTTATTGGAAAGAGTTAAGGTGAGTTATGGTTATTTTATTTATCGTCATAGTGCTGCGAGGTAGTAAGAATTCATAAATATGAATGTCTCAACTTGCATGGTGAAAATTTTGAAGCCATAAAAATGTCAATTGTGATTTGCCTGACTTTAGATTCATTGATTTCATTAAATAGTTACTCACCAGAGTGCTATGGTTTGTTACCTTTCTTCTTACTTAGCATATGATATAAAGTACACAAACTTTAATGTTGAGGTTTTTATTACAATATTGTTGAGCTTGAAAAGTAGAGTTGCTAATGATAATCACTGATGCTGCTGTGCATCTGGAAAGTAAATCTTGATTTTGCAAAGATACTCAAGTTTTTATCAGTGGTTCTGCTGGCTTCCTTCAGTTGTTATCAGTGATTCTGCTGGTTTCCTCGGTACGAGCCAAGGCATTTGTGTATTAATACTTTTTACAGGATCTCTATTTAACTTGTGGAAGATGATCAATTATTCCAAGCCAAAACTATCACCAAGAAGCAGTTTCTTTAAGACTAGAAAAATTGTAAATTTGCGGCAAGAATGTATGAACGAATATCCAGAGTTAATTCACTCTGTTTCTGGTGTGTTTTTCATTCAAGAACTGTCCATGAATTACAAGTTTTCTGTCTTTTATTCGTGCTACAACAAGGGTTAAAACGCAGAGTTTTATCTGCCATAACAGAAAATTGTTAAATAGCTAAGATGCCAGCTCATCATTCTTAACTTCCATTGCTCCTGCATTCGGTTTTCTTCCCTTCTGCTTCAGCCATGAAGCTCTTCAGAATGCCCAGAAATTAACCGAACACCATCCATGGTACTAAAAGGAAAGACACCATTTGAGATTGCTTATAGTACCTAACTAGACTTATCCTACCTTAGAATTTTTGGATGTGTATGCTATGTACATATGCCAAGTCATTCAAGAGATAACTTAAGTGAAAGAAGAATTAAATGCATCTTTTTAGGTTATTGTGTAGATACTAATGGTTATAGGTGCTATAACCCCTTAACTGAGGACAAGTATATCTCTAGAAATGTTACTTTCGTAGAAAATGACTCATATTTTGATAGCATTAGTAATGAAAAAGGTGAAGTTGATGTGCCATAATACACAAGTATATACCACCATCTAGATGAGGGTGAAACCGGCAATAAAATTCTGGATGCACATTCACCTAGTGAAGTGATGATTTACTGTTATCATCTAGTTGACTTAGAGATGAGGAAGAGCAAATTGAAGTACATAAGGATGAACATTTGAATGTTCAAATAGAGTCAACATCTAGTAACCAAGATGGGCCATCTATTAGTATATGAAGTGAGGGGGAGAATGTTACACCTATGCAAGGCCAAAATTCCCCACTTAGGAAATCTCAAAGGCTTCGACAATCTTCATCGGATTGGATGAAGAAAAGAGTATTTTTCTACGGTAGCAAAGTAACCACATGCCCTCTTGACCATTACTACACCTTAGGAAATGTAAAAGGGAGTTTTAGAAATCTGCGGACAAAGAAATCTGTGCGCATTGAAGCGTTGTCCTGTACATGCGGCAATACAAAGGATGAACTTTTTAAAGCAATGGGAACCTATGCACGCGGGCATGGGTGCGGCATATGACACTTGCAGCAGGGTGCAGGGATGAACTTCCAGAAGTGATGGGAAACTCCCCGCGAGCATGGGAGCAGCATCTCGTGCTTGCAGCAGCACGCTGGACAAACCTGCAAAAGTGACGAGAACCTACACGCAGGCATGAGAGCAGCATCAAGCACTTGTGGCAGTATGCTGGACGAGCATTCGAAATCAAGGGGAACCTCCGTGCGGGCGTGGGAGTGGCATTGGGTGCTTGCAGTGCGTAGGATGAACTGCCATAAGAAATGGGAGAACCTCCACGGGCGTGGGAGCAGCATCCCACACTTGCAGCAGTGCGCAGGATGAACTTGTGGAAGTGACAAAAATCTCTGCGCGAGTGTGGTAGCAGCATCTGGTGCTTGCAGCAGTGCACTGCTCAAACTTCCAAAAGTGATGGGAACCACTGCACAGGCATGGGAGTGGTGTTCGGCACATGCGGCAGGATGCGGAACTAACTTTCATACACAAAGGGAACCTCCCCACAGGGCGTCGGAGCAGCGTCCAGCACTTGTGGCAGGGTGCAGCACAAACTTTTGTAAGCGATGGGAACGTCTGTGCTGGTGTTGGACCGGCGTCCAGTGCATGCGTGTTGGGGTCCCGATTTTTTGCCCCAACTTTTCTACACCTTAGGGGTCAGCACGCCTATTAAAAACTTTCCTAACTTGCTGTCCTGTTTGATTCTTGAGTTCTTTTCTTAGATTTACGTCCCCTAAGCTGTCCTTTGTGATTAACTAATGAATAAAAGATATGTTGGATAGGCAAGACAACTCTTAAACCTATCACAACTTGCCTTGGTGGAAGAAGACAACTCTTGACTTCAACCTAAGCTCTTAAGCAAAGAAGACAACTCTTCACCTTGTCTTAAGCCCAATTTATCTCAAGACAACTCTTAAAAGATAACCGAAATATAAACAAGAATAGAAGCAAGAATGCTAACCTTGATTCTTGATTAATGAATGAAAAGAATACAAATTCGGAGCATATCTCCCTGCTCACAAATAATGGGTTGTATTTATAGTATTGACAGCCTTATCCTAATTCAACTAGTACTTAAGTTCGTTATCCACTTAGGATATATTTTCCTAAGTCAACAAGGTTTCTAAGACAACTAAAACCTTATCAAGATAAACTTTATCCAAATGTTTCCTAATTCTACTAGGATTCTTGGTCTTTCTTGATTGACTAATCCTACTTTGACTAAACCTTTTTGTCCTTACTTTATCTCATATCCTGCAGCAGCTGCCTTCATCTTGCTGTTTCCTTCTAGTATTAGGACTTCCATATGGCATCTCCTTCCATTCCAAGACTCCTCCTTGACATGATCATCTTGTTGAAGCTAAACCTGCCATGACGTCCTGCTGCTGCTGGAGTTCTTCATGCCATTCATGTCCTTCTCCTGCTCGGATTGCACCATGCGTATCCTGCTAATGCTGGAGTCCTTCTTGCTTGGTTGTCCATGGTCAGTTAGGACAAAGTCAGAACCTGGCCATGCTTCACTGCATGCTGCGTGCAAGCTTGTTGTGCACACATTCTTGCCTGTTGCTGCCTTTCTTGCTTCTTGGCGCCTCTCGTGCATCCTCTCATGCTCCCTTTGCCTCCTAAGGTCCTCAACAGGCAGCATGAGAGTGACATCCAATGCTTATGGCTGTGCGAAGCACAAACTTCCAAAAGCGACAGGAAACCCCCCACGGGGGTGGGAGCAGCATCTGGCACTTCTGGCAGTGCACGGGACGAACTTACTAAAGCGAAGAGAATCTCTCGTGTGGGTAGTGTAGCGGCATCTAGCACTTATGGCAATGCATGGGATAAACTTCCAAAGGTGACAAGAAGCTCCACACAGGCATAGGGAACAGTGACCCTGCGCTTGTGGTGGTGCGTGGGACGAATTCTAGAAGCGACGAAAACCTACAAACGAGCATGGGAAATGCGTCCAGCACATGCAGTGGTGCATGGGAGCAACTTCCATAAGTGACGGGCGGCATGTGTGAGACAAACTTGAGGAAGCGACTTAAGCCTTCACACTGGTGTGGGAGCGTCATCTGATGGCTGAGGCAGTGAACAGCACGAACTTCCAAAAGTGACAGGAACCTCCAAGCGGATGTTGGAGCTGTTTTCCACGCTTGCAGTAGTGTGCTAGGATGAACATCCAGAAGCAACAGGAACCTCTCTGCGGGCATGGGAGTGGTGTCTGGTGCTTGCATTAGTATGCGGGATGAACTTGCAAAAACAAGAGGAACCTCCGCAGGGGCGTTGAAACGGCATCCGGCACTTGCCATTATGCACAGGAAGAACTTCTAGAACCTCCTCATGGGAGTGGGAGCAGCGTCTGGTGCTTTCAGCCATGCATGTGAGAAAGTTGTGGAAGTGATAGAAATCTCCTTGCATACATGGGAACAGCGTCAGGTGCTGATAGCAGTGCATGGGATGAACTTTCATAAGTGATGGGACCTCTGCACTGGTGTGTGAGTGGCTTTCGGCGCTTACAGTAGTGCACAGGATGAACTTCCAGAAGTGATGAGAACCTCCCCATGGGCATGCTATGGCATCCGGCACTTGCAGCAATGAGCTAGATCAACTTCAAAAAGTGACGTGAAACTCCGCGCTGGCGTGGGAGTGCCATCTGATGCTTGCAAAATTGTGGGGGTATGAACTCCCGAAAGTGACAATAAGCTCCACACGGGTGTGGAAGCAGTGTCCCGTGCTTGCTGTGGTGTGCAAGGGCGAACTTCCAGAAGCGACAAGAACTTTCATGCTGGCATTAGAGTGGCATCCGGTGCTTGCAGTAGTGCGCGGGACGAAACTTACAGTAGTGACAAGAACCTCCATACAGGGCATGGGAAGCGGGCATCAGATGCTTGTGGCAGGGCACGGGATGAACTTCTGGAAGCAACGGGAAGCTCCACACTGGAGTGGAAGTGGCATCTAGTGCTTGCAGCAGTGCACGGGATGAACTTGTAAAAGTGACAGGAACCTCCATGCGGGCATGGGGCGGCGTCCAGCACTTGCCACAGTGTGCAGTGCATACTTCCAGAGCTGGCAGAGAGCCACCCTGTGTGTGCGGGAGTGGTGTCCATTGCTTGTGTCAGTGCTTGGGATGAATTTCTCGAATCGATGGGAGCCTCCACGCTGGCATGGGAGTGGCGTTTGACACTTGCGGCAGTGTGCAGGATGAACTTCCAGAAGCGATGGGAGCATCCCCGCCGGCGTGGGAAAGGCATCCAAAGCTTGCAGCAGGGTGTGGGATGAACTTTTGGAAGTGATGGGAACCTCCGCACAGGCATGCAAGTGGTATCCATTGCTTGCGGCAGTGTGTGGGACAAACTTGCGGATGCGACTGGAACCTCCGCACGGGCGTGGAGGCGGCATTTGGCACTTGCTGCAGTGCATGGGGCAAACTTCCAAAAGTAGTAGCAACTACCCTGTGTGCATGGGAGCGGTGCCCGATGCTTGTGGCAGTATGTGGGACGTACTTCTTGAATCAACAGGAACCTCCACGCTGGTGTGGTTGCAGCGTATGGTGCTTGCGGTAGTGTGCAGGATGAACTTGTGTGGAAAGGCTGTCATTACTATAAATACAGCCCCATTATTTGTAATCTTAAGCTTTTTGATCATTAATCATAGTTTATAAGCCGAGTTGCTTATTTTCTTTCTATCTTTTGGTTATCTTTTAAGAGTTATTTTAAGATAACTTGGGTTTAAGTCAAGGTTAAGAGTTGTCTTCCTTGCTTAAGAGCTAAGGTTGAGATTTAGAGTTGTCTTTCTTAACCAATGCATGTTGTGACAGGTTTAAAAGTTGTCTTGCTTGTTCAACATATCCATAAATGTGAAAATAAGATCAAGGGACATTTTAAGGGCCATCTAACACAAGAAACTCAAGTTTATCAAGCAGGGATAGTAAGTTAAGAAGCAATTTGAGATCATGCCATTCCCTTAAACCATAAAAAAGTTTGGGTGAGAATTGGGTCCCCAACAAATTGGTGCTCTCGTTGAGGGGCAGCACGATCACCATCTCATTACGAAGGTAGCACGGTCACCATGTCATGAAGGCAGCATTCATCCTCACCATATGAGCAAACCGGTGAAGACATTTCAGTCAACAACTGAGGAAGGATTTTAGCCTTGGAGAGGAACCAGCACACAATCAATGACTAGGTAGGTGACATGAAACAACAGTTGACATCCATCATCCATTCCCTGAAGCAGTTGAAGAGGGATACACCCTGAGTGCTAGGAAAGCAAATCCAATTTAGACAAAACAGGAGCAGCACCCTTCGTCGTGCACACTACCGAACACCCCCGATGCCTCTGCTGAGCCCGTAGGTATGTACCGGTAACTCCCAGAAGTTTGTCCCGTGCACTGCCCAACTCGGCCAAATCCTCAGATGCACCTTTGGAGATGTTTTCGGTCCCTACCGGAAGTTCGTCCCACGCACTACCAACATGATCGACACTGCTGCCGCACCTGCAGGGATCTTCTAGTTGCTCCCAGAAGTTCATCCCACACACTTCCGAATGCACCCAATGCCTCTGCCGCACCCACTTGGATGTTCTGGTCGCTCTTACAAGTGCGTCCCGTGCACTGCCCAATGCAACTGAGCCTCTGCCGCTCCTGTAGGGATGTTCCAGTCGCTCCTGGAAGTTCATCCTGTGCACTGCCGATCTGTTGGGGTCCTGATTTTTTTCCCAACTTTTCTACAACTTAGGGTCAGCACGCCTACTAAAAATCTTCCTAACTTGCTGTCCCATTTGATTCTTGAGTTCTTTTCTTATAATTACGTCCCCTAAGCTGTCCTTCTTGATTAACTAATGAATAAAAGGATATGTTGGATAGGCAAGACAACTCTTAAACCTATCACAACTTGCCTTGGTTGAAGAAAACAACTCTTAACTTCAACCTTAGCTCTTAAGCAAGGAAAACAACTCTTAACCTTGTCTTAAGCCCAAGCTATCTCAAGACAACTCTTAATAGATAACTGAAATATAAACAAGAATGGAAGCAAGAATGCTAACCTTGATTCTTGATTAATGAATGAGAAATATACAAATTCGGAGCATATCTTCTGCTCACAAATAATGGGCTATATTTATAGTGTTAGACAGCCTTATCCTAATTCTACTAGTACTTAGGTTCCTTATCCACTTAGGATATGTTTTCCTAAGTCAACAAGCTTTTCTAAGTCAACTAAAACATTATCAAGATAGACCTTATCCCACTGTTTCCTAATCCTTCTAGGATTCTTGGTCTTTCTTGAATTCCTACTTAGACTAGAATTCCTACTTTGACTAAGTTTTTCTGTCCTTATCTTATCTCTTCTCCTACAAACTGCTAAACTTCTTCTTGCTCGTTTCCTTCTAGGAGTAGGACTTCCATATGGCGTGTCCTTCCATTCCAAGACTTCTCTTTGGCGTGGTCATCTTGCTGAAGTCAAACCTGCCATGGCGTCCTACGTGAATTGCACCATGCGTATCCTGCTGATGCTGGAGTCCTTCTTGGCTTGGATGTCTTGCTATTGTATGAACTCTCCTTGACATAACCATCTTACTGCTGCTGGAGTTCTTCTTGATGCGAATATCCTTCTTCTGCTGGAACTCCTGTTGGCATGAATGTCCTTCATTGATTAGGATTAATTAAAATACTGGCCAGGCCTCACTGCTGGGCTGCACACTTGCTGTTGCCATGCTTGTTGTACTCATTTTCTGGCCCATGCTCTCCTTTGCTGCCCCATTTTCTTCCCATTGCCTTTCCTGCATACTTAGGTTCTCAACAATCCCCCTTTCTTGAAGACTCACCTTGTCCTCAAGGTGAAAGTTGGAAAACTGCTGCTGGATGTCATTATAGTCTTCCCAAACTTGTATGGGTAATGGCAAAGGTTGTAGCAATCCCTTGGTCTTTGCCATCTTCTGGTTTTATCCATGGGCAAATGTCACAATTGCTGTCTTTCTTCTTGACTTCTACCTGAATCCTTCCGACAAAAAGAATAGCTTGATCCGCATGTAGGTACGGAACCATCCTGAATGTCCTCTTCCCGTGAGTTGTGGAAGTGATTTAAGATCTTCCCCCTTAGTCCCGGTATGTTTGGTACATACACCTGCTGGTTGTGCCAAATATATCCATTCTTAAGGTTGAATTTACTAACCTTAGGGTCAAAATTCTTGATCTTCTTGGTGAGCTCTTGGCTTTGAGGATCAATCTCTATTGCCTCTTTGATTTCTGTCCATACATTCCACTCCGCTCCACTGATGGCAGTGAGGCATGCATCATTTGGCTCACATGCTGTCCACAATGCTTGACCTCCATTGCTTTTGGACAATGCATCTGCCACCTTGTTTTCCTTGCCAGGTTTGTAGATTATTCCATAATCGTATCCCAGCAACTTGACAAGGAACTTTTGCTGCTCCAGTGTGGTAATTTTCTGCTCCATGAGGCTTCTCAAGGGTTGTTGATCTGTAATGATCAAGAATTTCCTCCCAAGAAGGTAAGGTCGCCATACCTTGACTGCATGGATGATGGCTAACATCTCGTTGGTGTACACTAACCATTCCTTCTTCATGGGCCCTAAGACTCTACTCATGTATGCAATAGGTCTTCCAGCTTGACTCAGAACAGCACCTATTCCATCTTGACATGCGTCAGTGTGAAGCTCGATGGTTTGGTTGAAGTCAGGCAGTGCTAACACTAGGGGTCTCACACATAGCTTGCTTCAATAACTTGAATGTGTCTTCACTCTTCTCTGTCCATAGAAATCTGTCCTTCTTTACCAAATCCGTTAATGGTTTTGCTATGGCACCATATTTGCGAGCAAACTAGTGGTAATAGCCTGTTAAACCTAGAAATCCTCTAAGTTCTGTGACATTCTTAGGAATTGGCCATGTTTGCATGGCTCCTATTTTTCGTTGGTCCACCTTCACTCCTTCGGATATGATGTGACCGAGGTATTCAAGCTCCTCTTGCATGAATGTGCACTTGGATGGCTTGATGATGAAGTGATTTCTTCTTAACACTTCTAGCACTTTTGCTATGTGTTCTAGGTGATCATCATGGTTCCTGAAATAGACCAAAATGTCATTAAAAAAACTAAAACAAACCTGCACAAGTAAGGTTTGAAGATGTCATTCATGGCTGCTTGAAAGGTGGAGGGTGTGTTGCATAGTCCGAAAGGCATGACTAGGTACTCATAGTGTCCACTATGAGTCCGAAATGCTGTCTTCTGCATGTCCTCTTCTTTCATGCATATTTGATGATATCCGACTTTGAGATCCAGCTTGGTGAACAACTTTGCTCCATGTAACTCATCCAACATATCATCAATTGTTCGGGATCGAAAAATGATCCTTGACAGTTGCTTGGTTGAGTGCCTGACAATCAGTGCAAAACCTCCAAGTTCCATTTTTCTTTCTAACAAGTAGAATGAGAGAAGAAAAAGGGGAAGTGCTAGGTTGGATGATACCTTGCTATAACATCTCTTCCACTTATCTTTCGATCTCATTCTTTTGGAAGTGTGCATACCGTAAGGTGCTACATTAATCGCCTTGGTTTCGTCAATTAATGGGATGGCATGGTCGTAATGTCTTGAGGATGGTAGTTCTTGTGGCTCTCCTAAGACATCTCTGAATTGCTCCAGTAGGTTCCTTACTCCCATTGGTATGTTTTTGTGTTTATGATGTTCGGTGGTGTTTTCCTCCTTTGTGGCCAAGAGAACCGCAAAACATTGTGCCCTTTTTCTGTATAGTCATTCAAGGGTACTTACCTCACAATGATGCACTGCATTGGTGGTGGATGCCTCCCACGTGCAGTCCTTTCCCTTCCATTGGAAGTGCATGGCCATGGATTCGTAGTCGAACATTATCTTGCCTATGGTTTTAGGCCAAGCATTGCCTAAAACCACATCAAGGTCTGCCAAGGCTAACATATGCAGTTCTGCCTCTATTTTGACTCCTTGAATCTGCATTGCTACTGCCTGGATAACTTGTGCGCACTTGAGCTTCTGTCCGCTTGCCACTCTTACCTCAAAGGGTGCAATCCTTTTCGGACATAGCTAGAGTGTTTTGACCAGTTTTGTGTTGATGAAATTATAGGTGGCTCCTCTATCAATCAACACCAAAACATTCTTGTAGTTGATGGTCATGAACAACCTCATTGCAGTAGGCTTGGTGGTTGCCCCTACAACATGCAAGTTGATTTTGCCTTCTTTCGCATGATCTGGGGAGTGTACTGCCTTAGCTTCCTCCTCGCTATCCATGCGACTTTGGGCATTTGTGCTGGCAATGGGGTTGCTGTCCAGAACACCTGACCTGTTGCATGGAATGTCTAGATCTTCAGTGTTCAAGCTGCAACCCAAATAATCCTCATTGTGTCCAGGGAATTGAGGGTCTAAAACAGGTGCAGATGATGGTGTTTGATCAATATTTGTGCCTTGCAAAACTTGTTGCATGCTATGCATATTTTCCGCTGCAGTTTGAACAATGAATGGTCTAAAGGTCTGATCTCTTGCAGCTTGTGATGCTGTCCGTGAAAGATCAGCAAGTCCTTCAATCTGGACAGGAACATGATTAGGAACTTTGTCTTCTGATCCAGGTTTAGCCAACAAGGCAGATTGTACCTGTTTTGGTGGATAATTTGTAAAAGCATGCACTTGTAATCCATACGAAAATCCATATGATTCTGCATCCACTTTAATTTGCTGTTTTTCCACTCTTGGTAGTGCTAAAGAAGATGTAGAAGTAGTAGCATAAACCTGAATAGATGAATCAGGACGTTTGGCAGATGCATTGTTTCGACTCTTCACAAGACATCTGCATCTTTATCTTGGCATTCAAGCACACCAAGTCCTGTCCTGGAACACTTGTGTCCTTAGTGTTGCTATCATCTGAGAATGCATAAGCATCTTCTGTGTGCATTTTTTTCCTCCACTGTGATCAACTAAAATTGCTGGTGATGAAACGTCTTCACTTTTTTTGCAGATTGGCACCTCAAGAGGCGGAGATGAGTATTCTAAGTTCTGAACTAGTGCAGCACTATTAGAATTTGATAAAGGAAAGACTTGATTCCCATCAAACTTGGAGCAAATATTTGTGATGTTGGATGGGCCGAATCTGTCCATCAATTCTTGTGTGAACCTTGTCCAGCCAATCCTTCTACCTTCTCTGCCGTAGGTGGCCTTAAGGCAACACCACCATTGATTGGCCCTCCCACACAGGTGATAGGATGCAAAATCAACCCTTTCACCCTCTCTACACCTTGTTTCTTAAAATAGAATTCATCTTTGGAGATCCATTCAGTTGGATCTTCTTTCTCAAAGGTTGGGAATTCGATTTTTACCTTAGGCTTGGTGTAGTGGCTAGGGCTGTCATAGTGCTGCCATTCCTCTCTCCTATTTGTCCACCAAAGTTCTGCCTCATGATGATTCCGCATTCTCCTTGGCTGCCACGCTGCTGGCCTTTGATCCAAGACCTCATCGTTGCTGTACTCATCATAGGGGTCATGAGGCCGATGCAAATTTGGTGGCACCTCCCTTTTGCGCCCTAGACTCAGCCGCCCTCTCCCTCTTTCTTGAGAGGGAAGCTGCTCATGGTCAGATTCATCCTCATGCACTTGGCGCTACGTGATTTCTGATTGACGCCTCCTAGACATTTGTGGCAGGTTGCTGTTCCTGGCCTGCTCAGTTTGGACTTGTTTTCCAGCCACTCAGGGTGTGTCTCTCTTCAATTTTCAAGAGAATGAATGATAGATGATAGTTGGTGTTTAATATCACCTACCTAGTCATGTATCACACTCTGGTTCCTCTCTAAGGCAAGGATTCTTCTGCGGTTGGTGACTGAGAAATCTTCTCCAGTCTGTTCTTGTGCTGCAGGTGAATGCTGCCTAGATGACATGGTAACTGTGATGCCTTGCAATTGACTGGTGTCTATGCTGATCTCCTAACTATAGCACTAATTTGTTGGGGTGATCGTGCTACTTCTCAACTGGTGATTGTGCTGATCTCTCAATGAAAGCACCAATTTGTTGGGGTCCCAATTTTTTCCCCAACTTTTCTACACCTTAGGGGTTAGCACTCCTACTAAAAATCTTCCTAACTTGCTGTCCCATTTGATTCTTGAGTTCTTTTCTTATATTTACGTCCCCTAAGCTGTACTTCGGGATTAACTAATGAATAAAAGGATATGTTGATAGGCAAGACAACTCTTAAACCTATCACAACTTGCCTTGGTTTAAGAAGACAACTCTTAACTTCAACCTTAGCTCTTAAGCAAGGAATACAACTCTTAACCTTGCCTTAAGCCCAAGTTATCTCAAGACAACTCTTAAAAGATAACCAAAATATAAACAAGAATGGAAGCAAAAATGCTAGCCTTGATTCTTGATTAATAAATGAGAAATATACAAATTTGGAGCATATCTTCTGCTCACAAATAATGGGCTGTATTTATAGTGTTAGACAGCCTTATCCTAATTCAACTAGTACTTAGGTTCTTTATCCACTTAGGATATGTTTTCCTAAGTCAACAAGCTTTTCTAAGTCAACTAAAACATTATCAAGATAGACCTTATCCCACTGTTTCCTAATCCTACTAGGATTCTTGGTCTTTCTTGAATTCCTACTTAGACTAGAATTCCTATTTTGACTAAGTCTTTCTGTCCTTATCTTATCTCCTCTCCTACAGCTGCTGAACTTCTTCTTGTCATTTCCTTCTAGGAGTAGGACTTCCATATGGTGTGTCCTTGCATTCCAAGACTTCACTTTGGCATGGTCATCTTGCTGAAGTCAAACCTGCCATGGGTGTCTTGCTGCTGCAGGAGTTCTTCATGTCGTACACTTCCTTCTCCTACTTGAATTGCACCATGCGTATCCTGCTGATGCTGGAGTTCTTCTTGGCTTGGATGTCTTGCTATTGTTTAAACTCTCCTTGACATAACCATCTTACTGCTGCTGGAGTTCTTCTTGATGCGAATATCCTTCTTCTGCTGGAACTCCTGTTGGCATGAATGTCCTTCATTGATTAGGATTAAGTAAAATACTGGCCAGGCCTCACTGCTGGGCTTCACACTTGCTGTTACTAGGCTTGTTGTGCTCATTTTCTGGCCCATGCTCTCCTTTTCCACCCCATTTTCTGCCCATTGCCTTTCCTACATACTTAGGTTCTCAACACGATCATGTCCGACGCCACTGGCGAGCCTGTAGGGATGTTCGGGTCGCTCCGGAAGTCCGTTACACGCACTGCCAAATGCATCCTACGCCTCTGCCACACCCGTGTGGATGTTCGGGTCGCTAACAGAAGTTTGTCCCAGCCACTGCCGAACATGTCAGACACCACACACTACCAAATGCGCCCGACGCCGCTGACGCTCCTGCTGGGATATTTCGGTCACTGCCAGAAGTTCATCCCACACACTGCCGAACGCATCCGATGCCTCTGCCCGTGCGGGGATGTTCTGGTCCCTCCAGGAAGTTCATCCCGTGCACTGCCCAATGTGTCCGAAGCCTCTGCCTCACTCATGAGGATGTTATGGTCGCTCTAGGAAGTTTATCCCGCTAACTGCCGAACTGCACCGAAGCCTCTACCATGGCTGCAGGGATGTCTCGATCGCACCTGAAAATTCATTCAGAGCTCTGCTGAATGTATCCGAAGACTCTGCCAAGCCCACAGGGTTTTTCCTGTTGCTCTTGGAAGTTTTTACAGTGAACTGCCAAGCTTGCCCTGACGCATCTGCCATGCCTGCGGGATGCTCCAGTCCCTCATGGAAGTTCATACTGTACACTGCCCAACACGCCTGAAGCCTCTACCACACCCACGGGATGTTCTGGCACTTCCAAAAGTTTGTTCCAGGCACTGCCGAACAGTTTGATGGCTCTTCCAAGCCGTGGGGATGTTTCTGGTCACTCCCAGAAGTTCTTCCCATGCACTGCCCAATTCTGCCTATAGCCTCTACTGTCCCTGTGGGGACTGTTCCGGTTGCTCCTGAAAATTCATCCCGCACACTGCCAAACACGTCCAAAGCCTCTGTCGAGCCCGCAGGGAATTTCTGATCGCTCCCAGAAGTTCATCCTGCGCACTGCTGAACGATCCCGACGCTGCTGCTGCGCCCTCAAGATGTTCCGGTTGCTCCCGATAGTTTGTCCTGCACTGACCTAACGTGCCTGATGCTGCTGTCTGGCTGCAGGGATGTTCTGGTCACTCCCTGAAATTCATCCTGACCGCTGCCATATGCATCCGATGCCTCTGCCGAGCCCGCGGGGATTTTCCATCCGTTCTTGGAAGTTCGTCCTGTGCATGACAGAACGCAGCATGACGACTCCCTATGCCTACTGGGATGTTCTGCTACCCCCCCCAGAAGTTCATCCCGCAAAACTGCCAAACACACCCGACTCCTCTGCCGCAATCGCCGGTGTGTTTTGGTCACTCCTGGAAGTTCGTCCCCCTCAATGCCGAATGTGCCCGATGCCTCTACCCACCGGAAGTTTGTTCTGCACATTGCAGAATGTGTCCAGCGCCGCTGCTGTGCCCTGCAGGGATGTTTCGGCTGCTCCCGGAAGTTCATCCCAAGAATTTCCCAATAGGCCCATGCCTCTGCTCAGCCTACAGGAATTTTCTGGTCGCTCCCGAAGTTTGTCCTGTGCACTGTCCAACGCACCCAAAGCATCTGCTGAGCCTGCGGGGAAGTTCCAGTCGCTCCTTGAAGTTCGTGCTTGCACTGCCCAACGAGCCCGAGGCCTCTGCCGTGCCCGTGGCGATGTTCTGGTCGCTCCCAGAAGTTCTTCCCGTGCACTGCTGAACATCCCTGAAGCCTCTACTGCACACATGGCGATGTACAGGTCGCTCCCAGAAGTTCATCCCACGCACTGCCGAACGCACCCCTAAGCCACTGTCACGCCCACGGGGATGTTCTGATCGCTCCCGGAAGTTCATCCCGCACACATCCCATTGCACACGACAACTCCACCGTGCCAGCGGAATGTTTCCGTCACTCCTGGATGTTCGTCCTGTGCACTGCCCAATGCACCCGAAGGGAATGTTCTAGTTGCTGCTTGCAGTTCATCTCAAGCACTGCTGAACGTGTCCAATGCCTTTGATGCAGCCGCAGGGATGTTCCGGTCACTCTTGAAAGTTTGTGCTGTGCACTGCCCAATGCATCCAATGCCTCTGCCCACCCACGGGGATGTTCCGGTTGCTCCCGAAAGTTCATGCCACGCACTTCCCAATGTGCCCGAAGCCTCTGCCATGCCTGCGGGGATGTTCCAGTCATTCTTAGAAGTTCGTTCTATGCACTGCCGAACATGTCCGATGCAGCCGCCGCATTTGCAGGGATGTTCGGTTGCTTCCGGAAGTTAGTTCCGTGCACTGACGAATGTGCCTGAAGCCTCTGCCGAGCCCACGGGGATTTCTGTCGCTCCCAGAAGTTCGTCCGCACACTGCCAAAGATCGCTCCCGGAAGTTCATCCCACGCACAGCCAAATGCACCCTGACAACTCTGCTGTGCCCATGGGGATGTTTTGGTCACTCTCGGAAGTTTGTTCCACACACTGCCCAATGCACCTGAAGCCTCTGCTGCCCCTACAGGGATGTTCCAGTTGCTTCTGGAAGTTCATCTTCAGCAATGCCGAACACATCCGATGCCTCTGCTGTGCACACAAGGATGTTTTGCTCACTCCTGAAAGTTTGTGCCATGCACTGTCCAATGCGTCCAACGCCTCTGCCGCACCCACGGGGATGTTTCAGTCGCTGCCGAAATTTTGTGCCACACACTGCCCAATGTGCCCGAAGCCTCTGCTGCACCCGCGAGGATGTTTTGCTAGCTTCTAGAAATTCATCCCACACAATGCCGAACATGCCCGACGCTGCTACTGCACCTGTGAGGTTGTTCCGGTTACTCCCGGAAGTTTATCTTGAGCACTGCCAAATGCATCCGAATCCTCTGCTGCGCCAGCAGGGATGTTCCACTTGCTCCCAAAAGTTTGTGCCATGCACCGGCCAATGCGTCCGACGCATTTGCCTGCCCGTGGGGATGTTCCGGTTGCTCCTGGAAGTTCGTTTCACGTACTGCCGAATGTGCCAGATGCCTCTGCTGCACCCATGGGCATATTCTGCTCGCTCCCGGAAGTACATCCCACGTATTGCCGAACGCGTTCGATGCCTCTGTCGTGCCCACAGGGATGTTCCGGTCACTCCCAGACATTTGTCCTGAACACTGCCGAATGTGCAGGAGAGGATGTTCCAGTCAATCCCAGAAGTTCGTCCCACACACTACCCAATGCAGCCAAAACCTCTGCCGTGCCTGCAAGGATGTTGCGGTCGCTCCAAGAAGTTCATCCAGCACATTACTGAACATGTTCGATGCTGCTGCCATGCCTGCTGCAATGTTCTGGTCACTCTAAGAAGTTCATCCGCACACTCCCAAATCTGCACAACACCCCTGCCATGCCCGAGGGGTTGTACCGGTCACTCCAGGAAGTTCGTCTCGCCCACTGCCTAATGCACCCAAAGCCTTTGCCCCTCCTGTGGGGATGTTTCCGGTTGCTCCCGGAAGTTCGACCCGCACACTGCCAAAACTGCCCTGAAGCCTTTGCCTGCCCGCAGGGATGTTCTGGTTGCTCCCTGAAGTTCATCTTGTGCACTGCCGAATGCACCCGACGTCTCTGCTATGGCTGCAGGGGATGTGTTGGTTGCTTCCAGAAGTTTGTCCCATGCACTGCCAAACTCACCCTGTGCCTCTACTGCACCCACAGGGAAGTTCCGGTCACTCCTAGAAGTTCGTCCTGTGCATGGCCAATGTGCCCAAAAACTTTGCCACGCCCTGCAAGGATGTTCCGGTCGTTCCTGAAAATTCATCCAGCGGACTACTGAATGTGTCCAATGCCGCTACCGCGCCTGCGGGGATGTTCCAGTCACTCTGGAAGTTCATCCCGTGCATGGTCAAACCCGGCTGACACCTCTGCCTTGCCCATGGGAATGTTCTGGTTGCTCCCAAATGTTTCGTCCCATGCACTGCCGGATGCGTGTAACACCTCTGCCGAGCCAGTGGAGATTTTATGGTTGCTCCTGGATCTACATCCCGTGCACTGCAGAATGCGCCCCACATGGGGATGTTTCAGTTGCTCAAGGAAGTTCGTCCCATGCACTACCGAACACGCACGACTCCTCTGCCGCGCTCCCAGGGATGTTCTGGTCACTTCGAGAAGATCATCCCGTGCACCGCTGAAACACGACCGACATCTCTCCCGTGCCCTCAGGGATGTTCCGGTAGCTACCAGAAGTTCATCCCACGTACTGACCAACACGCCCAAAGCCTCTGCTCCACCAGCGGGATGTTCCAGTCGCTCCTGGAAGTTTGCCCCGCACACTGCAAAATGTGCCCGATGCCTTTGCCGTGCCTGCAGGGATGTTCTGGTCACTCCTGGAAGTTCATCCCGTGCACTGCCGAACGTGCCTGACCAACTCCCAGTGCCTGATGGGATGTTCCGATCGCTCTTGGAAGTTTGTCCGAGCACTGCCTAACATGCCCGATGCCTCTGCTGCACTTGTGGGGATTTTTCAGTCGCTCCTGGAAGGTCATCCTGCTCACTGCTGAATACACCCGATGCTGCTTCTGCTCCCACATGGATGTTAAGGTCACTCCCAAAAGTTCATACCATGCACTGCCAAACATGCCCAATGTGTCCACCATGCCCGCGGGGCGACCATGCCCAATGTCATCCTGTGCACTGCAGGATGTTCTAGTCACTCCCAAAAGTTCATCCCGTGCACTGCTCAATGAATCTGACACTGCTGCCACACCCACCGGATGTTCTGATCGGTCCCAAAAGTTTGCTCCATGCACTACCAAACGTGCCCAACACTGCTGCAGCACCAGCAGCGATGTTCCAGTCACTCCCCAAAGCTTGTCCTGCACACTGCCAAACACACCCAATGACTCTGCTGCACCCATAGGGATGTTTTGGCTGCTCCCTGAAGCTTGTCCAACACACTGCCAAACACACCCGATGCCTCCGTTGTGCCCGAGGGGATGTTCCAGTTGCTCCCGAAAGTTCATCCTGAACACTTTCCAATGCACATGAAGACTCTGCTATGCTACAGTGATGTTCTAGCCACTCCCATAAGTTCATCCTAGGCACTTCCAAACGCGTCCGGCGCCACTGTTGCGCTTGTGGGGATGTTCTAGTCGTGCCAGAAGTTCATCCCGTGCACAGCCGAACGCGCTCGACACCTCTTCTGTGCCTGCGGGGATGTTCCGGTTGCTGCAAGATGCTAGTCTAGTGCACTGTTGAACATGCCTGACACCGTCGTACCCACGGGAATGTTCCATTCATACCAAAAGTTCATCCCGTGCACTGTCCAATGCACCTCACGACTCTGTCGCCCGTATAGGGATGTTCCAGTCGCTTCCAAAAGTTTGTCCTGCACACTGTCGAGTGCAGTGGACATCTCTATTGTGCCTGACAGGATGTTCCCGTCACTCCTGGAAGTTTGCCCCACACACTGTCCAACATCCCTGAAGCCTATACCGCGCACGCGGGGATGTTCTTGTCGATCCCTGATGTTCATCCCGCACACTAGCAAACATGCTTGCCACCGCAGTGGTGGCCACGGGGATGTACCAGTCACTTATGAAAGTTTGTCCAATGCACTGCCAAACGCACCTGACACCTTTGCCATGCCCAACACCTCTGTTGTACCTGCAGGGATGTTCTCGTCACTCCCAGTAGTTCAACCCATGCCTGACACCTTTGCTACACCCACCGGGATGTTACGGTCACTCTCGAACGTTCAACCTGGACACAGCTGAACACACCTGACAACTTTGCGTGCCTCTAGGGATGTTCTGGCCACCCCTGAAAATTTGTCCAATGCACTGCCCAATGCACCCAAAGCCTCTGCATGCCCAGAGGGAAGTTCTAGTGACTCCTAAAAGTTCATTCCACTCACTGCATAACGCACCCGATGCGTCTACCGTGCCCAAGAGGATGTTCCAATAACTACCAGAAGTTCATCCAGCAAACTGCCGAACGTGCTTGATGCTGCTGTCATGGGCGCGAGGATGTTTCAGTTGCTCCCTGAAGTTCCTCCTGCACACTACCCAACACGCTTGACGCCGCTGTCGCGCCCGCTGGGATGTTCTGGTTGCTATTAGAAGTTCCTCACACCCACTGCTGAGTGCGCCCGAAGCCTCTGCCTCAGGGATGTTCCAGTCGCCCCTGCAAGTTTGTCCCACGCACTGCCGAAATGAACCGACTCAGTTGCCACGCCCGCGGAATTGTTATGGTTGCTCCTGGTACTTTGTCTTGCGCACTCTTGAATGCGCTCGACGTCTTTGCGATGCCTGCATGGATGTTCCAGTCACTCCCCGAAGTTCGTCTAGTGCACTGCCAAATGTATATAATGCCTCTACTGACAAGCGAGGACTTTCTTGTTGCTCCCAGAAGTTCATCCTGTGCACTACTGAACATGTTTCGATGCTACTTCCGCTCTCGTGGGGATGCTCTGGTCGATTCCCATAGTTCGTACGATGCACTAACCAACACACCGGAAGCTGCTGCCACACCCCAGAGATGTTTTGGTCACTTCTAAAAGTTCATCCCATGCTTAGCCAAACACGCCCGATGACTTTACTGCACCAACGGGGTTGTTCTGGTCACTCTCCAAAGTTCATCCCAGCACACTACCGAACTGTTGGGGTCTCAATTTTTTCCCCAACTTTTCTACACCTTAGGGGTCAGCACGCCTACTGGAATCCTTACTAACTTGCTGTCCCGTTTGATTCTTGAGTTCTTTTCTTATATTTACGTCCCTCTGAGCTATCCTTCGGGTTAATGAATATATAAAGGATATGTTGGATAGGTAAGACAACTCTTAAACCTATCGCAACTTGCCTTGGTTGAAGAAGACAACTCTTGACTTCAACCTAAGCTCTTAAGCAAGGAAGACAAGTCTTCACCTTGACTTAAGCCCAAGTTATCTCAAGACAACTCTTAAAAGATAACCAAAAATATAAACAAGAATGTGAGCAAGAATGCTAACCTTTGATTCTTGATTATTGAATGAGAAATAAAAAAATTCGGAGCATATGTCCTCCTTATAAATAATGGGCTTATTTATGTCCTAAGACAGCCTTATCCTAATTTAACTAGTACTTAGGTCCTTATCCACTTAGGATATGTTTTCCTAAGTCAACAAGCTTTTCCAAGTCAACTAAAACATTATCAAGATAGACCTTATCCCATTGTTTCCTAATCCTACTAGGATTCTTGGTCTTTCTTGAATTCCTACTAAGACTAGAATTCCTACTTTGACTAAGTCCTTTTATCCTTATGTTATCTTCTTTCCTACAGCTGCTGACTTCTTCTTTGTCGTTTCCTTCTTGGATTAGACTTTTGCTGTGGCGTCCTTCCTCTCTAAGACTTCTCTTTGGTGTGGTCATCTTGCTAAAGTAAACCTTTCAAGATGTCCTACTGCTGCTGGAGTTCTTCACGCTGTCACTCTCCTTCTCTGCTCAGATTGCTTCCTGTGTGTCCTGCCAATTCTGGTCTTCTTCTTGGTTTTGATTTCCACAATTGATTAGGACTAAGTTAGAACCTGGCCATGCTTCACTGCTTGCTGTGTGCAGGCTTGTTGCGCACACACTTTGGCCTGTTTCTGTCTCTCTTGCTGCCTGGCACCTTGCGCACATTCGCTCACACTCCCTTTGTCTCCTAAGGTCCTCAACACAAACACACTCAATGCCTCTGCAGCGGCAGCAGTGATGTTCCGGCCACTCCCAAAGTTCACCCCGTGCACTGTTTAACATGTTGACACTAGTGCCGAGCCCAAGGGATGTTCCGGTCACTGCCCAAAGTTCGTACCATGCACTGCCAAACACGCCTAACACCTCTAACGTGCCCATGGGGATGTTCCGGCGGCTCCTGGAAGTTTGTCCCCCACACTTCCCAACGCACCCGAAGCCTCTTCTGCGCCCGCAGGGATGTTCCGATTGTGCTAGAAAGTTCATCTATTGCAGTGCCAAACGTGGCTGATGCCGTTGCGCCCGTGGGAATGTTCTGGTCGCTGCTGGAAGTTTATCTCGTGCACTGCATAATGCACCCCACGCCTCGGCCGTGCCCCACAGGGATGTTCCAGTCGCTCCAAGATGTTTATCCTGTGCATTGCTGAACATGCCCGATGGCTCTACCACGCCCGAGAGGTTGTTCCAATCGCTCCCATAAGTTTGTCCCGTGCACTGACCAACATGCCTAAAGCCTTTGCCACACCCATAGGGAAGCTCCAGTTGCTCGTGGAAGTTTGTCCCATGCACTGGCAAACACCCCCGACACTTCTGCCATGCCCAAGGGGATGTTCTGGTTGCTCCCCGAAATTCACCCCCATGCACTGCCCAATGCACCAGAACCCTCCGCGGTGCCCATGGGAAAGTTCTGGTCGCTCCCAGAAGTTCGTCCCGTGCACTGTTGGACTCTGTTGCCATGCTCACGAGGATGTTCCTATCACTCTCGGAAGTTCATCACACCTGATGCCGCTGACATGCATGCAGGGATGCTCCGGTCGCTCCCAAAAGTTCATCCCGCACATTGCCAAACACACTCAATGCCACTGCAGTGCCTGCGGCAATGTTCCAGTCACTCCCCGAAGTTCGTCCCATTCACTGCTGAAAGTGCCCAACTCCACTGCCGTGCCCGCTTGGATGTTCTGGTCCCTCCCCGAAATTCATCCCAAGCACTGCCCAACGTGCCTGACGCCTTTGCTGTGCTTGTGGGGATGTTCCGGTCAATCATGGAAGTTCATCCCACGCACTGCCAACATGTTTGACACCGCTGACACGCCCATGGGGATGTTCCAGTCGCTCCTAAAAGCTTGTCCCATGCATAGTCAAAACACGCCCGATGCCTTTGTCATGCCAACTGGGATGTTCTGGTTGCTCTCAGATGTTCGTCCCGAGCACTACCGAATGTGTTTGACCCCTCTGCCAAGCCCACAGGGATTTTTTGGTTGCTCCTAGAAGTTAGTCCTGTGCATGGCTGAATGTGCTTGACGACTCTGCCTTGCCTGTGGGGATGTACCGGTCATGTCAGAAGTTCATCCTGCACACTGCTGAAAGTGCCCAACATAGATGCCATGCCAGCAGGGTTGTTCCGATCACTCCTCGGAGTTCATCTTGCACACTACCGAACGCGCTCGATGCCTCTGCCATGCCTACAATGATGTTCTGGTCACTCTTGGATGTACGTACTGCACACATCCCAATGCGCTCGACAACGCTGCTGAGCCCATAGGGATGTTCTGGTCACTCCCCAAAGTTTGCACTGCACATTGCCGAACAGGCCCGACACTTTTGTCGCACTATTGAGAACCTAAGTATGTAGGAAATGCAACGGGCAGAAAATGAGGCAGCAAAGGAGAGCATGGGCCAGAAAATGTGCACAACAAGCCTGGCAATAGCAAGTGTACAGCCCGGCAGTGAGGCCTGGGCATTCCTAATCAATGAAGGACATTCATGCCAACAAGAGTTCCAGCAGAAGAAGGATATTTGCATCAAGAAGAACTCCAGCAGCAGTAAGATGTTTATGCCAAGCAGAGTTCTAGCAGCAGCAGGACATCCATGCCAAGCAGAGTTAGCAGGACATCCATGCCAGAAGAGTTCTATCAGCAATAGGACACTCATGATGAGTTCTAGTGGCAATAGGATAGTCACGACAAGAAGAATTCTAGGGGCAGAAGGATATGCATTCAGAGTCCTAGTCCTAGAAAGGATTAGGCAAGAGGAAGTGCAGCCGCTGTAAAACACAAGACAGCCGCTGTAAAATACAAGATAAGGTAGGAATTCTAATCTAGATAGAAATTCAAGAAAGACCAGGAATCCTAGTAGAATAAGAAAACATTTGGATAAGGTCTATCTTGATAATGTTTTATTGACTTAGAAAAGCTTGTTGACTTAGGAAAACATATCCTAAGTGGATAAGGAACCTAAGTACTAGTTAGATTAGGATAAAGCTGTCTTAGGACTATAAATACAACCCATTATTTGTGAGGAGGGAGGAAGCTATGAATTTTGTTATTTTGTCTTTCATTAATCGAGAATCAAAGGTAAGCATTCTTGCTCACATTCTTGTTTATATTTTCGGTTATCTTTTAAGAGTTGTCTTGAGATAACATGGGCTTAAGTTAAGGTTAAGAGTTGTCTTCCTTGCTTAAGAGCTAAGGTTGAAGTTAAGAGTTGTCTTTCAACCAAGGCAAGTTGTGATAGGTTTAAGAGTTGTCTTGCCTATCCAACATATCTTTATATATATTAGTTAACCCAAAATATAGCTTGGGGGATATAAAATTAAAAAAAAACTCAAGAATCAAATGGGACAGCAAGTTAGGAAGGATTCCAGTAGGCGTGCTGACCCTTGAGGTGTAGAAAAGTTGGGAAAAAAAAGGACCCCGACACGCACCTGCTGGGATGTTTTGGTTGTTCCCAGAAGTTCATCCCCGGCACTGCACAACACACTGAAGCCTCTTCCATGCCCCAAGGAATGCTCTGGTTGCTCCAGGAATTTTGTCTAGCACACTGCTGAATGTGTCTGATGTTGCCGCACTTGCAGAAATGTTCAGGTCGCTCCAGAAAGTTAGTCCCACGCATTGCCTAATTCACCCCATGCCTATGCTGCTCCCAGTCACACTTGGAAGTTTGTCCCGTACAGTGCCAAAGGTGCCTGACACCACTGCCACACTAGAGAGGATGTTCCAGTCGCTCCCACAAGTTTGTCCCATGCACTGCCCAATGCACCCAAAGCCTCCACCGTGCCCACGGGGATGTTTGGTCGCTCCTGCATGTTTGTCCCGTGCACTCCCAAGTGGGCCTGTGCACCACGGGGTGTTCTAGCTGCTTTCAGAAAATCTCACCGCGCACTGCCAAATGCACCCGATGCCTCTGCCACACCCACGGTGATGTTTTGGTTGCTCTAGGAAGTTCATCCTGTGCATTGCCCAACGTGCCATAAGCCTCTACCGCACCTGCGGGGAAGTTTCGATTGCCCTCAGATCTTCCTCCTGCACACTGGCCAACGTTTCCGACGCTCCTGCTGTGCCCCCAAGATCTTTCGGTCACTCCCAGAAGTTTGTCTTGTGCACTATCGAACATGCTTGACGCCTCTATTGTGCCTACTGGTATGTTTCGGTCACTCTCGGAAGTTTGTCTTGGGTACTGCAGAATGTGTCTGACACCTTTGCCAAGCCTGCTAGGAGTTTCCGTTTGCTCCCGGAAGTTCATCTTGCCCATAGCCAAATGCGCCCGCTGGTACTATTGCAGTCATGAGGATATTCTGGTCATTTCTAGAAGTTCATCCCGCGCACTACTCAACATGCCCGAAGCCTCTGCCCGCCCTTGGGGATGTTCCAGTTGCTCTTGCAAGTTTGTCCCATGCACTGCCGAACTTGCCAAACTTGTCCAACACAGCTGCTAAGCTCGCGGGAATGTTTTGGTCGGTCTTGGAAGTTTGTCTCATGCACTCTCGAAACACACTCAACCCCTCTTCCATGCTTGCAGAGATGTTCTTATTACTCCTGGAAGTTTGTCCAGTGTAGTGCTGAATGCATCTGACACCTCTATCGAGCCCACGGGGATATTACGGTCTCTCAAGGAAGTTCGTCTCATGCACTGCCGAATGCGCCCAGTGCTCCTACTGTTCCCACGGGGTTGCTCCAGTCACTCCACAAAGTTCATCCTATACACTGCCAAACATGACCGATGTCTCATCGTGCTTATGGTGATGTTATAGTCGCTCGTGGAAGTTCATCCTACACACTGCCCAATGTGCCCAAACCTTTGCCACGCCCTCGAGGATGTTTCAATCACTTCTACAAGTTCGTCCTTTTCAACAAACAAATCCTTTTCAACAATTTTGTATTTTCAAAAATTTATTTCAATTACTTTAGAATACAATTTCAATTCTCAATCTTCAATCTTTTCAAATTTCAATTTCCAATTTTTAATCTCTCAATTTTAAATCTCTTTTCCTTTTCCCCTCCTGGGTTCGTATTTGGTAACAGGCAAAAAACCCTTTCTGACTTTCAATCTATCAATATGATTATCCGAGAGGATTTTCAGATTGACAATTTGCATCAAGATTTCAAAGCTCTCATTAACCAAGTCAAGATTAAATGGTTCTTTGAAAATTTCTCTGTCCCAAAACGTGATCAAATTAGGGAAGTTTGGTACGAAGAAATGAATAGACTCAAAGTCAATATTCCTTTCTTTGCATGGATTGAAATGTATCTTGCTAAAAATTTTATAAGTCTTAAGATCCGAGTATGAGGTTATGAATTTGTTCCAAGAAATAAGTATGGCCTCTTTGGCCTACAAAGCCCTTAAACATTTTGATCATATTGCAGCAAGGTATATTGTTGCAGGATTTACAAGTTCCTTATGTTGTTCGTGGGACAATAGTTTAAGTAATCTAGATCAGGAGAATATTCTCAACCATGTAGAAAAATATCAAGTGGAAGATGATCAAGGTTTCATGAAAGAACATGAGAAGCAAAATGCTATAAAAGTGCTAGTTCATGCCATAAGAATGCACTTCATAGGTAACCCTCAAGAGGAACTCTAGAGCTCAAAAATAGTTTTGACCAATCTTAGGTGTCCAACCCTAGGAGATTTCGTTGGTACAAAGATGTGTTTGTTACATATATCTTCCAACGTCATGACTGCAATGCTTCTTTTTGGAAGGAAAGATTTGTTGCGAGATTGTCTAAATTCTTTAGTGATAGAATTCTCAAAAAGTTATTTGAATTCATGAGAGGTGCTTCAATCCCATGGAATTCGATAATCTTATGGTCAACTTTTTGTATTTATCAAAAAAGAAGGATTAGTCCTCTGTTAGGAATAGAAGAAGAAAAGGAAAAACTGACAACTTTTCTTTTCATCAAGTTATAGGAAGTTTATGTGCTCATATGGATATGACAACATTCAAGCTCTATCCCGTAGGAAGAAATTTAAGCCCAAACAAATTTCTTAATACACCAAACCAAGGAAACAAAAGCCCAAAACTAGGATCAATACGATTCAAGGCCCAAGAAACATAGGAAGAATTATAAGCCCAAAAACAAGAACATTATTTGTTGGACTTCTAAGAAACTAGGCCACACCTCAACCAACTGTAGAACCAAATCCAATATTAATGAAATTTTCAAGGATCAAGATGATCTTAGATCCAAGTTTTCCTAACTTCTTCTTAGTGAAGAGTAGTGTTCAAACATCTGAGTCTTCAGATGAACTCATTCAACAAATATATTAAACCACTAATGATAGTGAGTCATCTCAAAGTGGCCATTGTTCAGAAAACATTTGTAGCTATCCCCACATCAACATGATCAATGGGAATAAAGTTGATAAACAATTCCTACTTGATATCATTGACAAAATAGATGACCTAGAGCTTAAAAAAAATTTTGCTCGACCTTAGGGAGATCATTACCCGTGAACAATAGGCCAGTATTCTTGAGCCTTTCAATCTCAATAAAATCTTTGAGAAATACCCTACTTGAAATCTCTCCGAACAAGTGACCACGGGAGAACTTCAAGAAGAAGTTAAACTCCTAAAAGCCCAAACTAGAGACTTGAAGAAACAAGTCAATGACTAACAGCTTCAATAACTTCAAAACAATGTTAGAATAGAGTTGCTAGAAAACTCTAGAAATGTTGTTCAAACTGCAAACAGCAAGGGGAAAAATAGTAATAGTCAATTGTCTCAACTCTTACCTTTGCGGATCAACCATTAGATGATGATGGTTTTATCCATTTGATCAATAGGATTAATTTCCAAGAATGGCATGTCAATATTTCTTACATATAGAAAATATTTTCTCTATCAATACCACTACATTAGTTGATTCTGGTGTAGATCAAAATTGTATATGGGAAGGAGTAATTCTTATCCAATACTATGAGAAGACCTATGAACGTCTTAATAGTGCCAATGGTTCAAACCTAAATGTTAGGTATAAGCTTTCCAATGCCCAAGTCTGCAACTAAAACTATTGCTTTCATAATAGTTTTATTCTAGTCAAAAATCTTTCTCAAAATATCATCCTAGGAACTCTGTTCCTTACCAAAATCTATCCTTTTCAAGTAGACGACAAGGGAATCCACATTAAGGTACTGGGTACCAAGGTGTCGTTCAATTTTTTGTCTACCATCAGCCAAAAAGACATTCATATGCTCTAACAAAATACAATAGGCCAGCAAATCAACCTTATCAGACATAAGGAATCACATGTGCAGGCTTTACAAAAGGAGCTCAACCATGCCAAAGTAGAAAGCCAGCTAGGGAATCCACTCATTCAAACAAGGATTCACGAACTTCAAAACCTTTTTCAAAAAGAAATATGCTCGGACCTACCCAATGCTTTTTGGGAAAGGAAAAAGCATATAGTCCAACTCCCTTATGAAAAAAGATTTTCATAAGAGAGACATTCCAACTAAGGCAAGGCCTATTCAAATGAATCACGACCTCCTTGAACATTGCAAAAAAGAGATCAATGATTTATTGTTAAAAAATCTCATTCGTCCATCCAAGTCACCTTGAACTTGCTCAACCTTTTATGTTAACAAAAACTCAAAAATAGAGCGTGGAATCCCGCGCTTAGTCATTAGTTACAAACCCCTCAATAAGGTGCTCCAATGGATTATGTATCCTATTCCAAACAACAGAGACTTGCTTAATAGATTGTATGATTCCATCATATTTTTAAAGTTTGATATGAAATCAGGATTTTGACAAATCCATATTAATGCCCAAGATAGATACAAGATAGCTTTTGCGGTGCCCTTTAGACATTACGAATGGAATGTAATGCCTTTTGGACTAAAAAATACTCCATCAGAATTCCAAAATATCATGAACGATATTCTTAACCAAAGAGTAGGTAGTGTCTTGTCGTAGAGACAGATGCATCAGAGATAGGATATGGTGGGATTCTCAAACAAAGAGTAAGTGGCTGAATCAAAGAATCAATAGTTAGATATTATTCTGGTATTTGGCTTGGTGCTCAAAAAAATTTATTCAACTATTAAAAAAAATTTATCAATTGTTTTATGTGTAATGAAATTTCAAGATGATTTGTTCAACAAAACTTTTCTTTTATGGATTGATAGCAAGTCTGCAAAAGAGGATTTGGAAAAAGATGTCAAGAATCTTGTGTCAAAATAGATTTTTGCCAGATGGCAAGCAATTTTATCAAATTTTGATTTTTCAATCGCCTATATAAAGGTTAAGGAGAATTCCCTTCCAAACTATCTCATAAGAGAGTTCTTACAAGGGAAGAAAAAGTGATCAAACACTTTAAACACCATAAGGCATTCGACAATTTCGGTCACTCTCGGAAGTTCGTCTTGAGCACTGCCTAACACGTTCGACGCATCTGCTATGCTCGTGGGGATTTTTTGGTAGCTCTTAGAAGTTTGTCAATCAATACCACTACATTAGTAGACTTTGGTGCAGATCAAAATTATATTAGGGAAGGTTTTGTTCCAACTCATTACTACAAAAAAACATTTGAATGACTGAGTAGTGTTAATGGATCAAATCTGAATGTTAGGTACAAGTTTTATCCTTGTCAAAAACCTTTCTAAATATATCATCATGAGGACTTTGTTCCTTACTCAAATCATTCATTTAATGTAGACAACAAAGGAATCCATACTGAGGTACTAGGTAACAAAGTAACTTTCAAATTCTTGTTGGTTATTAGCCAAAAAGACATTCACATGCTTTAACAAAACTCGATAAACCAACAAATCAACCTTATCCAGCATAACTACCAATTCAACTTTGTGCATGTCATATATTGTCCTGCTATTGATGCTGAATTCTCTCACTAAAGAGCAATTGCAATGGGGATAAAAGAATTGTACGGAGTAATTCCAAGACATAATCCATGGAACTTGAAAGTTTACGATTTGAGATCAGGCATCCAATTATTGCAAGAGGGGAATTGAGTCCTCAAGATGATATTTTGAGAAAGAATTTTGATAAGGATAAAACTATTGCAAAAACAATAGTTTTGATTACAGATTTGAGCATTACATAACTTGCACCTAACATTCAGATTTGATCCATTGGCAGTACTTAGTCGTTTAAAAGGTTTTTTGTAGAATTGAGTTGGAACAATACCTTCCCTATTACAATTTTGATCTACACTAGAGTCTACTAATGTAGTGGTATTGATTAAGAAACTATTTCCTATATGCAAGGAAACATTGACATGCCATTTTTGGAAATTAATCCTAATGATTAGATGAATAAAACCATTATCATATAATGGTTGATTGAGAAAAGGCAAAATTGGTTGACTGCTACTACTTTTAGCTTGTTGATTTACATTTTAAGCAGGAATCCTAAAGTTTTCTAACAACTCTATCTTAGCATTAGTTTAAAGCCGTTAAAGTTGTTGATCATTGACTTGTTTCTTCAAGTCTTTGATTTGAGCTTTAAGGAGTTTAACTTCTTTTGAAGTTCTCTTGTTTTCATCTATTTGAACAAATTTTAAATGGGATACTTCTCAAAGATTTTGTTAAGATTGAAAGGTTTTGGCAAACAAGCCTATTGTTCACAGGTTATGATTTCCCTAAGGTCGAGCAAATTTTTTTTTGTAGTTATGGATCATCTATTTTGTCGATGATATCTTGTAGAAACTGTTTATCAACTTTGTTTCTACTGGTCATATTGAGATAAGAATAGTTATAAATGTTTTTCGAAACAATTGCAACTTTGGGTTGACTCACTATCATTAGTAGTTTGATCTATTTGTTAGATAAGCTCATCTTATGACTCAGATGATTGAACACTGGACTCTTCACAAAGAAGAAGTTGAGCAAACTTAGATTTAAGATCCTTTTAGCCTATGAAAATTTCATTGATGTAGGTTTTTGTCCTATGGTTGGTCGAAGTATGGCCTAGCTTCTTACAAGTCCAACAAATAATATTTTTGTTTTTGGGCTTATAAGATTTCCTATGTTTTCTAGGTCTTGAATAGTATTGGCCATGTGTTTAGGCTTTTTGTTTTTTGGGTTTAGAGTAGTAAAAAATTTGTTTAGGCTTAAAATTCTTTCTATGGGATGCAGCTTGAATGTTATCATAGCCATATTAAGCACAGAAATTTCCTACAACTTGATTAAAAGAAAACTTGTCAATTTTCCTTTGTTCCTTTTGCTCTTAACAAAAGACTTTTTTGACAAAGGCAAAAAGTTGACCAGAAGTAATTGAATTCCAAAAGATTGATCATCCTTCTGTGAATTCAACTAACTTTTTGAGAATCCTATCAGTAAAGAATTTTGGCAAACCTGCAATAAATCTTTCTTTTTAGAAAGAAGCATTACAATCTTGGCATTGGAATATGTGTGTGACAAACACATCTTTATACCAATGAAAATCTCTTAGAGTTGGACATCTAAGATTGGTTAGAACAATCTTTGAGCTTTGTAGTTCTTCTTGAGGATTGCCTATGAAATGCATTCCTAAGGTGTGGATAGGTACTTTTATGACATTTTGCTTCTCATGTTCTCCCATAAAACCTTGATCATCTTCTATTTGGTATTTTTCTACATGGTTGAGAATTTTTCATGATCCAGATTACTTAAGCTATTATCCCACCAATAGCGTAAGGAACCTGTAAATCTTGCTACAATATACCTTGCAATAGTATGATCAGAATGTTTGAGGGCTTTGTATGCCAAAGAGGCCATACCTATTTCTTGGAACAAATTTATAATCTCATACTCAGATCTAACATCTATGTTCCATTCATAAATGGCTTCGCCTGTGTATTAAGTACTTATAAATTTTAAGCATTCTTCATATTGAATATTTGGTGGAGTTGGTCTAGGATAATAATTCCTAGTTGTATCAACTTTGAACTTAGGTTTGGGTTGGCGTTGGATTTTATCTACTTGGATAGAGTCATTGTCACTGGTCTGGGCTTGATTGGTTTCATTTATAGTGTTAACATTGGATTTGGACGATCTTGGAAGTTGGGCTATCTGTTTGTTATTCTAGTCTGAAAGCAAGAGGTTCTTTAGACATTGAAGTCAGATTGTATGGTTTGAACAAAGGTGGAGGGATATTTGATAGGAATTGGGTTTGCTATTTAGTTTAAAGATTGTCCAATTTATTCTCCATGCGAATAACCTGGTGGGCTATAGTATGAAAGATTTGTTTTTGAAAGTTATTATATTCATAAACCTTCTTGACATCACCTAAGGTCGATGACATAGAATTGGGCTTATTGTCAGCTACTTTAAAAGGAGAAGCTGGAATGGTTGTTTCTCCTATTTTAAGATTAATTGACTTTAGGGTGGGCGAACTGATTAGACAGGACAATGGGATTTTATTTCCCGCTTCCTAGTTTGACTAGATTGAACTTGTATTACTTCAAAAGGGTAATGTATTTTGTGTTAGTAAGATACATTTCAAACCAAGTAGAGAAAGGAATATTGACTTTAAGCCTATTCATTTGTTCATTTTATTCTTCCCTAATTTAACACATTTGGGAACAGAAAAGTTTTCAAAAAACCATTGTACTTTCACTTAATTAATGGGAGTTTTGAAATCTTGAAGATGGAAGTCTTTGTCAATTTAAAAATTATCACTAATAATCATATTGATATATTGAAAATCATAAAGGGTTGGAAAACATGGGGTTAACACATGAGTAACTGGCTTAGCTATAGGGTTAGAATAGTTGATAGAACATTGAACACTATGAGCACTTTGAGTTTTTTCTTCATCTACCTTATAAGGTTGAGAAGAAGAAGGGATTGAGAAGGAAGTTCTAGCAATTTGGAAATCTACTATTAAAGGAAATGGTTTCAATTGTCTAAAAGAGTTGAACATAAGAAGAACGTGGCCATTGCTGGTTTCTTCTACTTTTTTGAGATCATGCTTGCTAATGTTTCTAGGGACTTGAGAATTCCTAAATTTTCAAGTTTTAGGGATAGTGATCTGATCCCATTGAAGTAATTTTAGTGTAAAGGTTGAAGCAAGGGGTATCCTGATGTTGAGTGTGAATAGTGATCATTGTGGTTTCTCCTTTGTCATCACTAAAAAGGCACATATGGTCAAATTGAGATGTGAGTTGATGAAAATAAATCCTATACAAGAGCAAATATCCTTGATGATATTCCATAAATTTGGAATTTAAAGCATGTATATTGAGTACTAGAGTATCTAATATAGTAGGATCAAAAAGAGTGATAGCAAAATTTGAAGCACAATTGAAATAAATAGAACCATTGCATATATTGGTTTGAACTATTCCAAAAATGGAATCTTCAAAATTGAGTAAAGTTTTATCTCTAATCATAAGTAAGATTAGAGTATCTAAACCTATCCCAAAGAGTGATTTGATAGTTATTTGAATTAATCCATAATGGATGTAGTTGAAACCTTCATCCTTGTATCTTTGAATAGAAAGAGGATTGAGCAACCTAATTTCTTTGTACTCATTTTGAAGTGAAAGGGTTTGTTCATGTTCCTTGGACTTTCTAGATTTATTAAACAAGAAGTCATTGGTTTCATAGATTATACTATGAGGAATATTGGGCAAAGATTCTTTACTAATTTTTTGAGAAAAATTAGTAACTTTGGTCATAACTTCTCTTGATTTTACTGTCCTGGGATCCTTTTGGGACTTTGAGCTAAAAAGTTTTCTAAATGAAGAAGACATGATTGAAACTAAAATTAAAACAATAATCTTAGATCAATATGCTAAATTGCTATTGAACAAATACCTCAAAACACAAATATCTAGAATCAAAGTAGCTATTGGAACATCTAAGGCTTACCAACGGTCTTATTGCCTTCTCTCGGGTCTTACTGCTTGGCACACCTGGCTTACCAGTGTATGCACAGCTCTCACTACTACTTCACTGACTCTTTGGCACATGTATCCTAAAATACTTGTACAATAATAACTTAATAGATTTTCTAAAACTATTGAACAACAATAATTTCTTTTGAAAACCTTATGGCTCTGATACTAGATTGAAGCCCAAGAAAAGAAAGAATCGTCGAGATCTATTTTTAGAAAATTGAGCGAAAACTTTGATATTTGAGGAAAATTGAAATATTTGAAATTTGAAAATAAATTGAAAATGAATTGCACATATTGTTTTGAGAAAATTGAGCGGAACCTTTGATATTTGAGGAAAATTGAAATATTTCAAATTTCAAAATAAATTGGAAATAATTAAAAATAAATTGAACAAATTGATTCTTGAAACAAAAGTTTTTTATTGAAAGATTGAAAATTGTACAAAGATTATTGAAAGAAAATTGTAAAGAATTTGCTAAGTTTTTAGAGAGTTGAAAACAATTTTATTTTTTGCCTCCCGGAGAAACCAAACTTGAGTCCTAATTTATACAAACAAGAGCTCTAAATGAAATAATTGAACATCTTCTTTTCCAAAAGTTGTCTACCTTCATGTGATGGCTACTTTGCTTTCCCACCGAAAAGTAATTTGGTTACTTTTAATCATGGAGCATCATTTGACTTGTCGTTACTTGATCATTAAAATAAAAGTGTTTTCAACTCTCTGAAAAACATAGCAACTCTTGTACAATTTTCTTTCAATAATCTTTGTACAATTTTCAATCTTTCAATAAAAACTTTTGTTTCATGAATCAATTTGTGCAATTTTATTTTCAAATTTCAAAATTTCAAATTTCCTCAAATATCAAAGTTTCCGCTCAATTTTCTCAAGAAGATCTCAATGATTCTTCTTTTCCCTACGGATGCGGCATAGGCTTGAAGCACGTTGGGTAGTGCGTGGCATAAACTTCTAGGAGTGTCTAGGACATTTCTGTGGGTGTGGTAGAAGCGTTAGGTGTGTTCAACAACACGCAATATGAACTTCTGGGAGTGACCAAAAATTACCTATGGGCCTGACAGAGGTGTTAGATGCATTTGGCAGTTCTCGAGACAAGCTTCCATAAGTGACGAGAAGATCCCCGCAGCCACGACAGCAGAGTCAGACATACTCAGCAATGCACGGAACAAACTTTTGGGAGCGACTAGAACAACCCTACGGGCACGTATGAGGCTTTGGGCATGTTGGGTAGTGCTTGGGACGAACTTCTGAGAGTGACCGGTACACTCCGCCGGTGCAGCAGAGGCATCGGCCGCATTTGGCAGTGTGCAGGATGAACTTCTAGGAGAGACCGGAACATCATCGTGGCCATTGCAGAGGCATCGGGCGCGTTCAGTAGTGCTTAGGCGGAAAGTTCAAGAGTGATCAGAAGAACCCCACGGGCGTGGCAACTACGTCGGGTGCTTTCAACATTGCTCGGGACAAACTTTTGGGAGTGACTAGAACATTCCGCGGGTGCGATAGCAGCGGTGGGCATGTTTGGCAGTGCGAGGGATGAACTTCCAGGAGTGACTGAAACATCCAAGCGGGCATAGTAGAGGTGTTGGGCGCATTTGGAAGTGCGTGGAAAGAACTTCAGGGAGTGACCATAAGATCCCCACGTGCATGATCTTCAGTTCACAGGATGAACTTCTCGGAGTGACCGGAACATCCCACGGACGCAACATCGACTTTGGGTGTATTCAGCAGTGCACGGGACAAACTTCCAGGAGCGACCGAAACATCCCTACAAGCACGACAAAGGTGTCGGGCACATTCGGCTGTGCGCAAGATGAACTTCCAAGAGAGACATGAACTTTTCCTTTGGAGCACAAGAGGCTTTGCGTGTGTTGAACAGTGCACTGGATGAACTTCCAAGAGTGGCTGGAACATCTCCGTGGGTGTGGCAGTGGCGTGGGGAGCATTCAGCAGTCCGCGGGACAAACTTCTAGAAGCAACCAAAAAATCCCCGCAGGCTCGGCAGAGGCATCGAATGTGTTCAGCAGTGCTCGAGACAAACTTCTAGGAGCAAACGAAACATCCCCATGTGTGCAGCAGCAGCGTGGGGCACACTCGGCAGTGCACGGGATGAACTTCTGGTAGTGACCGAAAAATCCCCTCGAGCTCAACAGAGGTGTTGGATGCATTCGGCATTGCTTGGGACAAACTTCCGGGAGCGACCGAAAACATCCCCGCAGGCATAGCAGAGGCATGAAAGGCATTCAGCAGTGTGCAGTACGAACTTCTGGGAGCAACTGGAACATCACTGCAGGCACGGAAGAGGCATCAGACATGTTCGGCAGTGCACAGGACAAACTTCAGGGAGCAACCAGAACAACCCCACACATGTGGCAGCAACGTCGGGCACATTTGGCAGTGCACAGAACAAACAACCAGGAGCAGCTGGAACATCCCCGTGGGTGCGGCAGAGGCGTTTTACATGTTTGGCACTGCTTTGGATGAACTTTCGGGAGAGACCAGAACATCTCCACTAGCATGGCGCAGGCATCATACATGTTCAGTAGTGCAAGGGATGAACTTCTGGGAGCGACCAGAACATCCCTGCAGGCATGGCAGAGGCTTCGAGCATGTCGGGCAGGGCGAGGGATGAACTTTCAGTAGCAACCTGAACATCCCTTTAAATATGGCAAAGACGTCAGGCATGTTTGGCAGTGTGCATGATGAACTTCCAGCAATCGTAACATCCCCACAGGCACAACAACGGCATTGGGCACGCTTGGCATTGTGCAGGACAAACTTCTGGGAGCGACCAGAACATCCCCTTGGGCGTGATAGAGGCTTCGGGCACATTGAGCAGTGCACAGGACGAATGTCCCTTAGTGGCTGGAACATCCCAGTGGGCATGGCAGAGGTGTCGGGCAAGTTCAGTAGTGTGTGGGACGAACTTTGGGGAGCTACGACAACATCGCCGCGGGTGCAGCAGCGGTGTTGACCGCGTTCGGCAGTGTGTGGGCTGGAACAACCCCACCAGTGTGGCAGAGCATCAGGTATATTCGACAATGCTCGGGATGAACTTCTGGGAGGGGACCAGAACATCCCCGCCGGCATGGCAGACACATCAGAGGTATTTGGCAATGCATGGGATGAAACTAACGGAAGTGACCCAAACTATCCCATGGCTGTAGCAGCGGCCTTGTACACATTTGGCAGTGCGCCTGGCAAACATTTAGGAGCGACCGGAACATCCCCGCAGGCATGGCAACAGTGTTGGGAACATTCAGCAGTGTGCGGGGCAAACATCCAGGAGTGACCGGAACATGCCCACAGGCACGGCAGAGTCGTCATGTACATTCGGCAGTGTTCAGGACAAAATTTTTGGGAGCGACTAGAACATCCTAGTGGGCACGGTAGGGGTGTCAGGTGCATTCAACAGTGCATGTAACAAACTTTGGGGAGCTACCAGAACATCCCCCCAGGCGCAGTAGATGCTTCCGGCTCGTTGGGCAGTGCATGGGACGAACTTCCTGGAGTGAACAGCACATCCTCACTGGCATGGAAGTGGTGTTGGGCATGTTTGGCTGTGTGCAGGGATGAACTTCAGGGAGCGACCGGAACATGCCCGCAGGCACAGCAGCAGCATCAGGCACATTCGGCAGTACGTGGGACAAACTTTCAGGAGTGACCAGAACATCCCTGTGGCCTGAATGGAAATTCCCCACAGGTGCAGTGTGGAGGCATTAGTTGCATTTGGCAGTGTGCGAGATGAACTTCCCGGAGTGACCAGAACATTCCTGTGGGCACACCAATGGCCTCGGACACATTCAGCGTGCAGGATGAACTTTCGGAGGTGACTTGAACCTCTCCATTGGTGCAGCAGAGGCTTTAGGCGTGTTGGCCAGTGCACGGTACGAACTTCCAGGAGCGATTGGAATATCCCTGCTGGTGCTGAAGAGGTATCAGGCTCATTTGGCAGTGCGTGGATGAACTTCGTGGAGCAATCGGAACATCCCCGTGGGAACTGCAGCAGTGTCGGGCGCATTTAGCAGTGCACGGGGACACACTTCCACGAGCAGCTGGAAGATCCCCAAAGGCACAGAATAGTCCTCGGGCGCATTTGGTAGTGGCATTGGGCGCATTCGGCAGTGCACAAGATGAACTTTTGAGAGCTACTGGAACATCCCCCCTGGGGCATGGCAAAGGCTTCCGGTGCTTTGTACAGTGTGCAGGACAAACTTCCGAGAGCAGCTGAAACATCCTGCGGGCGAGGCAGATGCTTCAGGCATGCTGGGCAATGTACGAGATGAACATCTGGGAGCAACCAAAACATCCCCATGGGTGCAGTGGCGTTGGACACATTCATGTTGGGGTCCCAATTTTTTTCCCCAACTTTTCTACACCTTAGGGGTCAGCACACCTACTGGAATCCTTCCTAACTTGCTGTCCTGTTTGATTCTTGAGTTTTTTTCTTATATTTACGTCCCCTAAACTGTCCTTCGGGTTAACTAATATATATAAGGATATGTTGGATAGGCAAGACAACTCTTAAACCTATCACAAATTGATTTCTTTAAAGAAGACAACTCTTAACTTCAACCTTAGCTCTTAAGCAAGGAAGACAACTCTTAACCTTGTCTTAAGCCCAAGTTATCTCAAGACAACTCTTAAAAGATAACCGAAAACATAAACAAGAAAGTAAGCAAAAATGCTAACCTTGTTATTTATTATTGAATGAGAAAATAACAAAATTCGGAGCATATCTTCTCCTCACAAATAATGGGCTGTATTTATAGTCCTAAGATAGCCTTATCCTAATTCAACTAGTACTTAGGTTCCTTATCCACTTAGGATATGTTTTCCTAAGTCAACAAGCTTTTCTAAATCATCTAAAACATTATCAAGATAGGCCTTATCCCATTGTTTCCTAATCCTACAAGGATTCTTGGTCTTTCTTGAATTTCTACTAAGACTAAGTCCTTCTATCCTTATCTTATCTTCTTTCCTACAGTTGCTGACTTTTTCTTTGCTGTTTCCTTCTTGGATTAGAACTTCTGCTGTGGCTGCCCTTCCTTTCCAAGACTTCTCTTTGGCATGGTCCTCTTGCTGAAGTAAACCTGCCAAGACATCCTGCTGCTGCTGGAGTTCTTCACGCTGTTACTCTCCTTGTCCTGCTCGGATTGCTTCCTGCGTGTCTTGCCAATGCTGGTCTTCTTCTTGGCTTGGATTTTCACAATCACTTAGGACTGGTCAGAACCTGGCCGTGCTTAACTACTTGCTGCGTGTAGGCTTGTTGTGCACACACTCTGGCCTGTTTCTGCCTCTCTTGCTGCTTGGCACCTTGCGCGCATTCTCTCACACTCCCGTTGCCTCCTAAAGTCCTCAACAATCCCCCTTTCTTGGAGACTCACTTTGTCCTCAAGGTGGAAATTAGGGAAACGTTGCTGGATATCGTCATAGTCTTCCCATGTTGCTTCATCCTTGGGTGAATGACTCCACCATATGAGTACTCTCCATACTGGCCTCCTATTACGCCCATAGCTTACTATGTGAAATCCTAATACTTCCATGCCTATGGGTAGGTTCTTATTGCTACCAGAAATTCGTCCTGTGTACTGCCGCAAGTGCTGGATGCTACTCATACACCCGCATTGAAGTTCTTGCTGATCCCCAAGTTTGTCCCGTGCACTGCAACAAGCATCGGAATGCCACACCCATGCTCAAAAAGAGGTTCCTGTTGCTTACGAAAGTTCATTCCCGTCAACTGTTGCAAGTGCCAATCACTGCTCCCATGCCAAAGTGGAGGTTCCCGTCATTTCCAGAAGTTTGTCCTGCACACTGCCACAATGTTGAGAACATGAGCAGTGGGCAACAGCAAAGGCAGTGGGCAGAAAATGGGGTGACAAAGGAGAGCATGGGCCAGAAAATGTGCACAACAAGCATGGCAACAGCAAGTGTGCAGCCTAGCAGTGAGGCCCGACCACTATTTGACTTAATCCTAATTAATGAAGGACATCTATGCCATGCAGAGTTCCAACAGCAGCAATATATCTATGCCAAGGAGAATTCTAGCAGCAGCAGAACATCTATGCCAAGAAGAGTTCTATCAGCAGCAGGACACACATGATGAATTCCAGTAGCAATGGGATACTCATGGTCAAGTAGAATTCTAAGGGTAGAAGGATTTGCATTGAGATTCCTAGTCCTAGAAGGAATTTTAGTCTAGGTTGAAAATCAAGAAAGACCAAGAATTCTAGTAGAATTAAGAAACATTTGGATAAGGTCTATCTTGATAAAGTTTTAGCTGTCTTGGAAAACCTTATTGACTTAGGAAAACATATCCTAAGTGGATAAGGAACCTAAGTACTAGTTCAATTATGATAAAGCTGTCCAATACTATAAATGCAGCTCATTATTTGTGAGTAGAAACATATACTCTGAATTTTGTATATTTACATTCATTAATCGAGAATTAGGGTTAGCATTCTTGCTTCTATTCTTGTTTTTATTTTGTTATCTTTTAAGCATTGGGCTTAAGTCAAGGTGAAGAGTTGTCTTCCTTGCTTAAGAGCTAAGGTTGAAGTCAAGAGTTGTCTTCTTCAACCAAGGCAAGTTGTGATAGGTTTAAGAGTTGTCTTGTCTATCCAACATATCTTTTATTCATTAGTTAACCTTGAAGGACAGATTTGGGGACATAAATCTAAGAAAAGAACTCAAGAATCAAACGGGACAAGAAGTTAGGAGAGGTTTTAGTAGCCGTGCTAACCCCTAAGGTGTAGAAAAGTTAGGGACAAGAAATTGGGACCCCAACAGCAAGCCCCAACAAGCAAGCGCCAAATGCTACTTCCACGCACGTGGAGAGGCTGTCGTCGTTTCCAGGAGTTTGTCCCTGCACACTGCCACAAGCGCCAGATGCCACTCTTACACCCGTATGGAGGTTTCTGTCGCTTCAGCAAGTTCGTCCAGTGCATTGCTGAAACTACCTGATGCTGCACCCACACCCATGCAGAGGTTCCTGTCTTTTCTAGAAGTTCGTTCCGTGCACTGCAACCTGCAAGACGCTGCTCCCATGCCCACATGGAGGTTACCGTCGCTTTCGAGAGTTTGTCTTGTGCACTGCTGCATGCACCAAAGGCCACTCCAATGCCCACACGGAGGTTCCGGTCCCTTCTAAAAGTTCATGCTACGCACTGCTGCAACCACACCCATGCAGAGATTTTGGTTGCTTCTGCAAGTTCATTCAGTGCACTGTCGCAAGCGTTGGATGCTGCTCCTGCTCCACCAGGGAGGTTACCATCGCTTCTAAAGTTTATCTTGTACACTTCCGCAAGCGCTGAAAACTGCTTCCACGCTCACGGGGATATTCCTACTGCTTGTAAAAGTTTGTCCCGTGCATTGCTGCAAGCGCTGAACGCCTCTCTTATGCACATTCAGAGTTCCTGTTGCTTTCAGAAGTTGTCCTGCGCACCGCCACAAGCTTTGGATGCTGCTCCCATGCCTTCACGAGGTTCCTGTCACTTCTGCAATTTTGTCTCATGCACTGCCACAAGTGCCGGATGCCACTTTTATGCCCATGCAGAGGTTTTCGTTGCTTCAGCAAGTTCGTGCAATGCACTGTTGAAACCGCCTGACAGCACACCCACGTCCATGCAGAAGTTCCCTGTCTTTTCTAGAAGTTTGCTCCACGCACTTCTACAAGTGCCAGATGCTGCACCCACACCCACGTAAAGGTTCTTGTCGCTTCTAAAAGTTCATCTTGTCCACTGTCGCAAGCACCAGATATTGCACCCATGCCCACGCGTAGATTCCTGTTGCTTCTGAAAGTTCGTCCCATGCACTTTTACAAGTGCCGGATGCTGTACCCATGCCTGCGCATAGGTGCCTATCGCTTCCAGAAGTTCATCTTGTGCACTGCCACAAGCGCCGGATGCTGCACCTACGCCCCTACAGAGATACCCGTTGCTTCCAAAAGTTCATCCTGCGCACTGCCGCAATGTTGAGGACCTTAGGAGGAAAAGGGAGCGTGAGCGAATGTGTGGGAGGCGCCAAGCAGCAAGAGAGGCAGAAACAGGCCAGAATGTGCATGCAACAAGCATGCACGCAGCCTGCAGTGAAGCATGGCTAGGTTTTGACTCTTTCCCAATTGACTGCATAAATCCAAGCCAAGAAGGACACCAGCATTGGCAAGGCACGCATGACACAATCCAGAGCAGGAGAAGGACATGGACAGCATGAAGAACTCCAGCAGCAGCAGGACATCAAGGCAGGTTTGGCTCAAGGCCACTTATGGCCATAAGGGAAGTAGAATTGGCTGGATTCGATTCATGCATGAATTGGTCAACAGATTTGGCCTGTTTAACATGACAAACTATGAGTGATAACTTTCCAAGATTAGGTGGGAAGGATCCTTTGAAACTTATCTCAAGGAGTTTGAAAGATTGGCAGAACTTGTTAGAAACTAGCTGGATAATGCATTGATAGGCACTTTTCTAGATGGCCTTGTGCCTTGGCTAAGTAGGGAGGTCAAGATGAGGGATTTGAATTCCCTCACATAATACATTCAGTTGGCATGACTTATCAATGATGGAAGAAGTGTCAACTGCAGTACACCTAAAGTGATCAAGCCTTTTGAGAGGCTAGGGAAGGCATCCTCATCCAGTAAGGCAGCACCACCACAACTAAGAGACTCCCTTAGGTTATCGGCAGAAGAAATCAATAAAAGGATAGAAAAAGGTCTATGCTTCAGGTGTAAGGAAAAGTGGCAGGTAGGCCACAAATGCAAGAAGGGCCAATTCAATGCCATTGATGTCGCGAGTGATGCATAGCACAATGGGAGCAGTGAAGAAGAACGAGAAAGTCGTGTGGACAGTGAGGAAGAAGCAGAGGCAGCACATTCCTTGGAGAATGCGGCAGAAGGTGATGTGCTCAATCATGGAAATGAAGTTGCTGCCATCCAAGAAAGATTAATCCTCATTAACAAAGGATATCCATGACAAGAAAATTCCAACAGCAGTAGGAAATGTCACTAGGCAAGGAGTTTGAGATCAAGTAGGGTTTTACAAGTAAAATTTTAAGTAAGAGTAGGAACCCGATATACCAGGCTTATCCCTCATAGAATTCTAGATGACTTAGTAGTCCTTATTTACTTAGGAATCCTTATCATAGATGAATTAGGCGTTTTAGTATAAGTTAGACATGGAAAGGCTGTCATCACTATAAATACAGCATTATTGCTTGTAATTAAACAATTTTGAGGAATAAGCAGAAATTTTTCTTCGTTGCATCAAAATTCTTATCTAAACAAATTCTTTGTTTAGTGGGCGAATTATCTATCGATTCTTATCACTCTTCCTTCTTTCTATCTTAGAGTGTGGCGAATCAACCTAGTAATCTTGTTTGTGGCGATCTGATCTTATCAAACTTGATTCACTAGTTTTAGTTCTTTATTTTGATTCTTGATATTCATAGAAATTTCTTTTTCTCTTCTTAAACTTTTCATAAGCTATCCCTTATCACATTCCCACTTCAAATTCGTACATAACCCTTCCGCTTCCTTAAAACACCTCTACAGACCCAATAACTTACTCCAATTACGAATTTTCATCCACCCAACAACTATACCATATCCCAGCACCTCTTTCCATCCATAAAACCCTAAAAAAATATAGCCGTTAGATCTTGATTCACCATTGAAGATCCTTGAGGCATATCAGTTGGTATCAGAGCCTCTTTGAATCAAGAAACTCATTCACTTGAAAATTTTAGGAAAAATTATGTCTGGAGAAGAAGTAACTCCTCCTGTTCCAAAAGGATTGAGTTTGGATCAAGCTAAGATCTTAGCACTTGAACACCAGCAAGCAGAGATGAGGGAGCAAATTGACCGTTTAATTCAAGTCATGGAAAGGAATACCATTTAGCAATAACCTAGAAGACATGAACGAAGAGGGCAACGAGCAACTAGAGGGCCTGATTATTATGAAGAGGATGAGCTTGATGAGCCAGAAATAGATAATGAAGCTGGGGAGAGACAATGGCAGAGAAGAAATACCAGGGATAATGGAATTGATGTTAAGCTAAAGATTCTCGACATTTCAAGGAACAAGTTCACCGAGGAGTACTTAGAATGGGTGCAAAAAGTAGAGAAGGTATTTGAGTACTATGATTATTCTGAACCAAGGAAGTGCAAGTTGGCAGCTCTTGAATTTAATGATTATGCCGATTTATGGTGGGAAAACGAGAAAACTAGGCGAAAAAGAGAAGGTTTAGGTGAGGTGACAAGTTGGAGAGTCATGAAGAGATTAATGGAGAGAAGATTTTTGCCAGAATATTACAAACAAGAATTATACTTTAAGCTTCAAAGTTTAAGGCAAGGGGGCATGTGTGTGGAAGATTATGTCAAAGAGTATGAGATGCTTATGATGAGATGTAACTTGCAAGAACCAGAAGAACTAACGATTGCAAGGTTCCTTGGCGGGCTAAAGTATGAAATTGAAAAGTAGGGCAGAATTGCAACCATATGTTTCTTTGCAAGATGTGATTAAACTTGCTATCAAGGTGGAGAGACAACTAATGAGGGGAGTGTATAGATCAGGTTCTACCAAAAATATCAATTCATCATCTACTTATTCGACTTCCCTTTCAAAAAAGATAGCAAAGACAGTAGAGAAAAATGGTCCTAGCAAATCAGTAGTAGCTATTGATAAAGGAAAAGAGAAGGTAGTAGAAACCATTCCTCTAAAACGGAGCCGAGACATCAAATGCTTTAAATGCCTTAGACATGGGCATATCGCTTCTGAATGTCCAAATAGGAGAGTAATGGTGCTTAAGGACTCACAAGGAGAATTGGAGAGTGAAGACGAGGCTGCAAAAGAAAAGGGAGTAGAAGATGGCGAGGAAGAAGAGGTAGAACATGCTGAAATTGGAAAAATGCTTGTAGTTCGCTGCACCATGACTACACAAGCAAAAACAGAAGATGAGCAGCGTGAGAATATCTTTCATACAAGGTGTGCAATTCAGAATAAGATGTGTGGAGTTATAATTGATGGAGGTAGTTGTACAAATGTGGCTTCCACTACCTTGGTAGAAAAACTAAATTTAACTACTCTAAAACATCCCTAACCTTATAGATTGCAGTGGCTAAATAACAATGGTGATGTGAAGGTTACTCAGCAAGTTTTGGTGCCTTTTTCAATTGGTAGATACAAAGATGAAGTGTGTGTGATGTCGTCCCTATGGATGCAAGTCATCTTTTACTGGGAAGACCTTGGCAGTATGATAGAAGAGCTTTTCATGATGGTTATAAGAATACATATTCCTTTGTTAAGGATGGCAGAAAGATTATGTTAGCACCTCTTAATCCACAACAGATTCAGAAGGATAAAATTGAATTTGAGAAGAAAAAGAAAGAAAGTTTGTTTGTCAACAAAGGAGTAGTAAAGCAAGCTTTGTTTGATAAAGAGTCAATCTTTATTCTGGTAGTCAAAGAAGCAACTCAAAATAGAGATGTTACTCTGCCAGCTCAAGTGAAAGCAATTTTAAAGGAGTTTGCTGATGTATTTCCAAAAGACATATCAAAAGGGTTACCACCAAATAGAGGAATTGAGCACCAAATAGATCTCATACCAGGGGCAACTCTGCCAAATCGACCAGCCTATAGAAGCAATCCAGAAGAGACTAAAGAGTTGCGAAAAGCAAGTTTCTGAGCTAATTGATAAGGGATATGTTAGGGAATCCATGAGTCCTTGTTCCATACCGGCTTTGTTGGTTCCGAAAGAAGGATGGAACCATGCAGATGTGTGTGGATAGTAGGGCAATCAACAAGATTATGGTAAAATATCGCTATCCTATCCCTAAACTTGATGATATGCTTGACGAGTTAAATGGTGCTGCTATATTTTCTAAAACAGATCTCAAAAGTGGTTATCATCATATTAGGATGAAAGAAGGGGATGAATGGAAAACTGCTTTTAAAACTAAAATTTGGATTATATGAATGGATGGTTATGCCATTTGGTTTATCTAATGCACCAAGCACCTTTATGAGATTGATGAATTATGTACTTAGGAACTTTATTGGTGATTTTGTTGTTGTTTATTTTGATGATATTTTGATCTACAGTAGAAGTTTAGAAACACATATAATTCATTTGAGAAAAGTGTTTAAAGTACTGAGAGGAGAGAAATTGTATGGCAATCTAAAGAAATGCCATTTTTGCCAAGACTGTGTAGTTTTTCTTGGTTATGTGGTGTCAAAGCATGGTGTTGGAGTTGATGAAAGAAAAGGTAAAGGCTATTAAAGATTGGCCTATTCCAAGTAGTATTGCTGAAGTGAGAAGTTTCCATGGGTTGGCTTCTTTTTATTGAAGGTTTGTGAAGAATTTTATTACTTTACTTGCTCCTATTACTAAAATTATTAAGAAAGAAAGGGCTTTTGAATGGAATAATGAAGCACAAAGGAGTTTTGAGTTGATTAAGGAGAAGTTAACAACTGCACCAATTTTAGCATTACTTGATTTCACCAAAACTTTTGAATTGGAGTGTGATGCCTCTGGTGTGGGAATTGGGGCTGTTCTTATGCAAGAGGGGCGTCCATTAGCATACTTTAGTCAAAAGTTGAGTGGGGCACAATTAAACTACTCAACTTATGACAAAGAGTTTTTTGCTTTAGTTAGAGCTTTAGAGACTTGGCAACATTATTTACTGCCCAAAGAGTTTGTTATTCACACTGATCATGAATCCTTGAAGCATTTAAAAGGGCAAAGCAAGCTGAATAGAAGGCATGCCAAATGGGTAGAATTCTTAGAGTCTTTTCCTTACGTAATCAAGTACAAGAAAGGAAATGTGAACATTGTGGCTGATGCACTATCTCAAAGGTACTCTTTAATTTCCATGTTAAATGTTAAACTAATGGGTTTTAAGATGCTTGTAAATAAAAATGACCCAAAGTTTGCATCAATATATGAGGAGTGCAAGAAAGGAGCCATGCAAGGATTTTATCGACATGATGACTATCTATTCAAGCAAGGTAGGCTATGCATCCCAAATTGTTCAATCCGTGAGCACTTAGTGAGGGAAACTCATGGTGGAGGTTTAGCTGGTCATTTTGGAGAAAAGAAGACATTAGAGACACTCAAAGAACAATTTTATTGGCCAACCATGATCAAAGATGTTAAAAGAGTCATAGAAAGATGTGTGATATGTAAGAAAGCCAAGAGCAAAGAGATGTCACAAGGGTTATACATGCCATTGCTTGTACCAAACCAACCATGGGAAGATTTAAGCATGGATTTTGCTCTTTGTTTGCCTAGAACACAGAGGGGAAAGGATTCAATTATGGTAGTTGTTGACAGGTTTTCCAAGATGTCTCATTTTATTCCGTGCCACAAGATAAATGATGCTCAACATATTGCTGATTTATTTTTCAAGGAGATTGTTCGATTGCATGGGATTCCCAAAAGTATTGTTTCAGACTGTGATGTCAAATCTTTAAGTTACTTTTGGAAGACTTTATGGAAAAGACTTGGAACAAAACTACTCTTTAGCACAACATGTCATCCTCAAACCGATGGACAAACCGAAGTGGTAAATCGAACCCTTTCTTCTTTACTTCGTACTGTTGTCAACAAGAATTTGAAGAATTGGGATGACTGTTTATCATATGTTGAGTTTGCTTATAATAGAAGTGTGCACAGTGGAACAAAGCATTCTTCGTTTGAAATAGTTTATGCATTCAATCCTACAACTCCTCTTGATTTGTTGCCATTGCCTATTGAAGAGAGAATTTGTTTTGATGGAAACAAAAAGGCTGAGTTTGTTAAATCTCTACATGAGAGTGTGAAGAAACAAATTAAAAAGAAAAATGAAGAATACGCACGGTTAGCAAACAAAAGGAGAACAAGAATTCTATTTGCACCAAAAGATTTAGTTTGGATTCACCTACGCAAGGAAAGGTTTCCAACACAAAGAAAAACAAAACTAATGCCAAGAGCTGATGGTCCTTTTAGAGTTGTTGACAAGGTGAATGATAATGCTTATAAGATTGAATTGCCAGGAGATTATAATGTTTATACTACATTCAATGTCAGGGACCTTTCTCCTTACTTAGAAGATGATTTCAAAGACACCAAGGAGAAGGATTTGAGGGCAAATCCAATTCAACAAGGGGAAGATGATGTGCTCAATCATGGAAATGAAGTTGCTGCCATCCAAGAAAGATTAATCCTCATTAACAAAGGATATCCATTACAAGGAAAATTCCAGCAGCAACAGGAAATGTCACTAGGCAAGGAGTTTGAGATCAAGTAGGGTTTTACAAGTAAAATTTTAAGTAAGAGTAGGAACCCGATATACTAGGCTTACCCTCATAGAAATTTAGATGACTTAGTAGTCCTTATTTACTTAGGAATCCTTATCATAGATGAATTTGGCGTTTTAGTATAAGTTAGACATGGAAAGGCTGTCATCACTATAAATACAACATTATTGCTTGTAATTAAATAGTTTTGAGGAATAAGCGAAATTTTGCTTCATTGCATCCAAATTCTTATCTAAACAAATTCTTTGTTTAGTGGGAATTATCTATCGATTCTTATCACTCTTCCTTCTTTCTATCTTAGAGTGTGGCGAATCAACCTAGTAATCTTGTCTGTGGCGATCTGATCTTATCAAACTTGATTAACTAGTTTTAATTCTTTATTTTGATTCTTGATATTCATTGAAATTTCTTTTTCACTTCTTAAACTTTTCATAAGCTATCCCTATCACATTCCCACTTCAAATTCGTACATAACCCTTCAGCTTCCTTAAAACAACTTTACAGACCCAATAACTTACCTCAATTACGACTTTTCATCCACCCAACAACTATACCATATCCCCGCACCTCTTTCCATCCACAAAAACCCTAAAAAAATATAGTCGTCAGATCTTGATTCACCATTGAAGATCCTTGAGGCATATCAGAAGGTGAGATCAATTTGAATGTAGTAGGGTCAACCACTAAGCCCACTGCCATGATGTTGTTCACAACCATTAATGGAAAAGAGGCATTAATGCTGATAGACAGTAGGGCCACCCACAATTTCATCAACACTAAACTTGTTAAGACACTTCAGCTATGCCCAAAGAGAATTGCACCCTTTGAAGTAAAAGTTGCTAGTGGACAAAAACTAGCATTCTCAAGTGATTAAAGCAACGGAGATGAAGATTCAAGGTGTCAACATCGAATTGAGTAGCATGTTTTAGCATTGGCAAGCCTTGACATTGTGTTAGGCAATGCTTAGCTTAAAACAGTAGGTAAAATCATGTTCGACTATGAGACAATGGTCATGCTTTTCCAATGGAAAGGGAAGAACTGCACTTGGAAGGCATCAACCACAACTGCAGCATACCGTTGCGAGGTTACTACCTTTGAATGGATGTACAAAAAGGGGGCACAATGCTATGCCATCCTTTTGGCCACAAGTGGTGTAAACATGGCAGGCTGTTAAAAGAGGCAGAAAGCACATGAAGACATGTCTGTAGCAGTAAGTTAGCTACTTGAGCAGTTCAAGGATGTCTTAAGGGAACCACAAGGGCTACCACCATCAAGATATTATGATCATGCAATTCCCTTAATCGATGAGACTAAGGCAGTTAATATGGCACCTTAATAGTATGCACATTTTTAAATGAATGACATAGAAAGACAAGTTGAAGAGATGCTGCAACAAGGTATTATTCACTCTAACACTTCTTTTTTTTCATCTCCTGTTTTACTTGTTAGAAAGAAGGATGGTACTTGGCAATTTTGTACCATTTATCGAGCACTCAACTAAGCCACTGTCAAGGACCGATTCCCTATTCTAACCATTGATGATATGCTGGATGAACTACATGGTGCCAAGCTTTTAACCAAATTGGACCTAAAAGCTGGATATCACCAAATTTGGATGTAGGAAGACAGCATCCCAGACACATAGTGGACACTAGGAGTACCTTGTCATGCCCTTCGGGTTATGCAATGCACCCTCCACCTTTCAAGCAGCTATGAACGACATCTTCAAGCCTTACTTGCACAAATTTATGCTGATTTCTTTGATGACATCTTGGTTTATTCAAAGAACCTTGATGACCATATGGAGCACTTAGCAAAGGTGATGGAAGTCTTAAGGAATAATCAACCTTTCATCAAGCCATCCAAATGCACGTTCATGCAAATGTGTAGTAGGACTTTCATGCAAGTGGAGCTTGAGTATTTAGGTCACGTTGTATCCAGTGAAGGAATAAAGGTGGACCAACACAAGATAGAAGCAATGGAATAGTGGCTAACTCCTAAGAATGTCACTGAGCTTAGGGGATTCTTGGGCTTGATAAGCTACTACTGGTGATTTGTCTGCAATTATGGTGCCATTGCAAAGCCTTTGATAGACTTGCTGAAGGACAGCTTCTTATGGACAGAAAATAGTGAAATCACCTTTAAAAGTTTGAAGTAAGCCATGTGTAAAGCTCTGGTGTTAGCTCTGCCCAATTTCAATCAAACATTCGAGCTACACACCGATGCATGCCAAGATGAAATTGGTGCTGTTCTTAGTCAAGCAAAAATTCAATTGCGTACATAAGCAAAGTTTTAAGGCTCATGAAGAAAGAATGGTCAATATATGTCAAAGAGATGTTGGCAATCATCCATGCAGTCAAGGTATGGTGTTCTTACCTTCTTGGTAGAAAGTTTACGATAGTTACTAATCAACAGCCCTTGAGGAGCTGGATGGGGCAGAAAATCACCACTCTAGAGCAACAGTTCCTTGTCAAACTACTTGGGTATAAGTATGAGATAGTTTATAAACAGGGCAAGGAAAACAAGATGGTAGATGCTTTGTCAAGGAGCAATGGAGAATAAATGTTGCAGGCAGTATGCGAGCCTAATGAAGCATGCCTTACTACCATTAGTGGTGAAAAATGGACTGTGTGAGCAGAGATTCCATTACTACCATTAAGAGGTTATATCCCTTGACACTTATAGCCAAGAGCCCACCGAGAAGATCAAGAATTTCAAGCCAAAGGTTAGTAGATTCTCTCTTAAGCATGGATATATTTGGCACAACTAGCAGGTTTATGTACCAAACAAACTGGAACTTGAGGAAAGGATTTTAGCCCACTTCCACAACTTACGGGAAGGTGGCCATTCACGTTGTTTCTGTACCTACACGTGGGTCAAGTTATTCTTTTGGTGGGAATGACTCAAGGCTGAAGTCAAGAGGAAAGTCAGCAAATGCAACACTTGCCAAAGGACAAAACTAGAAGGTGGAAAGACATAAAGTTTGCTACAACCTTTGTCAATACCCACATAAGAGCACACACTTTGTGCCACTCAAGCAACCTTACATTGCAAGAGAAGCAGCATAAGAGTTCATCAAGTTTGTGGTTCAACTTCATGGCATCCCCCACACAATGCTGTTCAATAGAGATTTAGATTTCATGAGAAAGTTTTAGAAGGAACTCTTTACACAACTAGGCAGCAATCTGGTCGCTTCATTAGCCTTTCACCCACAAACGAACAGCCAAAGTGAGGTAACTAATCAAACCTTAGAACAATACTTGAGGTACTTCTGCCATGATCATCAAAGTGAGTGGGAGGAATACATACCATGGGCAGAATTATGGTATAACACTAGTTATCACACGACAATCAAAATGTTGCCATATCAAGCTATATATGGTAGGATTCCACCTGGATTAACAAGCTATACCATGGGAAATATCACCCTGCATAAAGTGGATCTCACACTTCAAGCATGAGAAGTTTTAAAGAAACTCAAGTGTGAGCTTGAGTCAGCTAAGGATCGAATGAAGAAATAAGTTGATAAGGGACAAAAGGAGTAAGAGTTTAAAGTAGGAGGCTAATTTTATCTCAAGATCCATCTCAGAAGAAAGATATGTGTAGGAAAGTCAGCTACAACTATGTTGGCTAGGAAATATTTTGAGCCTTATGAAATCCTTGAACTGATTGGAGTAGTAGCATACTGCCTACAACTGCCGCCCACTTCCAAACTTCATCCAATATTCCATATTTCTTTATTGAGGAAGAAATTAGGAGATGAGAGACAAGTAATTGAAGGACTGCTAAATGCTTTCAAGAAAGATCACGTTGCAACAACCAAAGGAAACATTAATATTTTGCAACGTCAGCTATAGGCATGATAGAAGGCCAGTATGGAGAGTATTGATATGGTGGAATTAATTGACTAAGGATGAAGCAACTTGGGAAGACTATGATGACATCCAGCAGTGATTTTCCAACTTTCACCTTGAGTACAAGCTGAGTCTTTAAGAAAGGGGGATTGTTGAAGACCTAAGAAGGCAAAAGCAGTGTGAGAGGCATAGGAGGATGCAAGAGGCGATAGGCAGAAAATGAGGTAGCGAAACAAAGTATGGGCCAGTGTGAAGGTTTCTATGGCTTTCAAAAGTTAATCCTGCATACTGCCACATGTGCTGGATGCCGCACCATCGCCTCCGCAGAGATTCCTGTCTCTTTCAAAAGTTCATCCTGCACATTGCCGCAAGCACCAGACGCCACTCACATGCCCATGAGAGGTTCCCATCACTTCCAAAAGTTCATCACGTGCACTGCCGCAATATCTGGATATCTCTTCAATCCCCCATATAGGTCCCCATTGCTTTCAGATTTGTCCCACGCATCGCGCAAACACTGGATGATGCTCCCATGTTGGTGTGAAGATTTCTGTCACTTCCTCAAGTTCATCCTACACACTGCCACAAGTGCCGGACGCCATTCCCACGCCGCGCGGAGGTTCCCGTCGCTTCCGAAAGTTCATCCCATGCAATGCTGCTAGGGCAGGTGCTACTCCCACGCTCGACCCCCGCACTGTCGCAAGTGCCAAACACCGCTCACACGCCGGTGCAGAGGTTCCAGTCACTTCCAGAAGTTTGTTTCATGCACTGCTGCAAGCACTGGACACCACTCCCATGCCTGCAAAGTTTCCTATCGCTTCTGAAAGTCTATCCCTTGCACTACCCACTACACCGTGCAGTTTCTTGTCGCTTCCTGCTCCGGTTCTGCTTCCACGTCCCTGGGGAGGTTCCCGTTGCTTCAAGAAGTTCATCCCAAGCACTGCTGCAAGCACTAGATGCCACACCCACACCCTAGGGAAGTTTTTAGTCACTTTTAGAAGTTTACCCCGCACACTGTCGTAAGCTCTAAACACCACTCCCATTCCCTTACTTAGGTTCTCGTCGCTTCTGAAAGTTTGTTTTGCACACTACTACAAGTGTTGGACCATGCAGAGGTTCTCATCACTTTCAGAACTTCTGCAACCACCTGAGGCTGCTCCCATGCATGCATGGTGGCTTCGATCGCTTTTAGAATTTTTCCTGAGCACTTCCGCAAGCCTGTTTGGAGGTTCCCATCGCTTCAAAAGGTTCAACCCCCACACTGCTGTAAGCACTGGACGCCGTTCTAACGCTTGAGTGGAGATTCTCGTCGCATCTAGAAGTTCATGCCCCATACTGCTGCACGCATCAGATGCCGCTCTAATGCCCAAGCAGAGGTTCCCATTGCTTTCACAAGTTCGTCCCATACACAGCCGCAATTGCCGGACCCCAGACACACCCCCACGCAGAGGATCCTGTTGCTTCCCAAAGTTTTTCCCATGCACTGTCACAAGTGCAAGACACTGCATCTGTTGAAGTTGAAGAGATTGAGGGTGAAGATAAAAAGTCCAACTAACTCTTTGATTGGCCTATGGACACCCATATCAAGCCCAAAGCCCATTTCAAGCTAACCACTAAAGGACAAATAATAGCTAGTTCTTAAAATTGAAAAATATGCTGTTATGTGTTGCACCTAACTGTTAGAAAAGTAAAATAAGCTTGTACCTAGCCGTTAGGATGTTGTATATATATACCCAACATCTGTAAACATTTAGCAAGTGAATAAACAAGCTTCTTTATTCTTTCATCAATGCTTTCTTTCATACTTCTTTGTTTCTTCATCTACATTTTTTCACATGGTATCAAAGCAGGTTTCATCTTAAATCTAGCTTTTAACTTTTGTTACTTTGTTGTTCTTGGTGTATTAAGACATTCCCCTTCATAGCCAAATTAAATAATAGAAAAGGAGGGCTCGTAACACAACACCAAGAGTAAAAGTTTCTTGAAGGGAGTTGATAATGATGGTAACACCACCTTGAAACTTAACACATTTCCCTTGAATGGAAAAAATTATTCAATTTGGATCAATCCCACTGAAAGAGCATTATGTGGAAAACAAGTGTTGGGTTTCGTGAATGGAAGAATCACAAAGTCCACAGACACATCAAGTGAAGAATAGAAAGATTGGTGCTATAATGACAACTTGGTGTACACATGGATTTTAAATTCTGTGGAACCATCCTTGGTAGGTGCATTCTCAAAGGCCGAAACTTCTAAAGCACTTTGGGAGTCTATCAAGAGACAATTTGGTCATCAAGGAAACTTGATGAGAATATACGAGTTGAAGTAGTTCATCAACAATATCATCCTTGGTGGAGGTGATCCGATAAAATATAACACCAAAATTAAGGAGGCATGGGATGAACTTCAATCATTAAGGCTGAATACTACCAATATTGAAGAGGTGGAAAAAAAGGCCAATTAAGATTTTTTGATATCGTATTTGATGGGTTTGGGTTCTGACTACGAAGATCTTCGACATCACATTCTTATAATTGAACCTTTGCCTCATTAAGACGATGTTGCAAATAAAGTTAATAAAGAGTACCAGCAAAGAAAGATTTTGAATAGGAATTCAAGCAAGGCTGAGAAAGGTAGTTTGGTGGACAAACAAGGAAGAAGGCAGGATGGTCCAAAGAGCAAAAGTTAAGGCTCGGGGTGATAAATGTGAATGGATGCACAACAACAAAGACAAATGTTGGAAGTGTGGCCACTACAAGATGCTAGGTCATACTAAAGAAAAATGTTGGGTTCTTAATCCACATTTGAGGCCAATCAACTTCAAGGAAAATGTACCACCATAAGGTGGTTAAAATGCAATCGAAAAAAGGAACTCAAAACTTTTTGAGGATTTGGCCAAACTACTTCAGAACCATCTTCCAAGCTCCTCTCAAGGTATGATTTCCAACTCACATTTTAAGTTTGACCCTTGGGTTATTAATTCAAGTGCTACTAATCATATGTTTAGAAATAAAAACATGGCATCTAGAATAGAAACCCTAGGAAACTTTAGAAATGTGACAATAGCCAATGGTAGTGAAATACCTATTAAGAGATTATGAGATATTAAAGTTTTATCCAAGAAAACAAGTGGCCTTTCTATGCCAAAGTTTTTCATCAAATTTGTTATTAGTTAGTAAAATAACAAAAGACTTAAATTGTTGTGTCATCTTTGAACCCAATAAGGTGATATTTCAGAACATATCAACTAGGAAGAAGATTGGTGAGGGAACTCTACATGACGACCTATATTTTTTGGATAGTACCAATCAAGCCTTTAGAGTCGAGGAAGACCATGGACTTTAGAAACTTTGGCATGCAAGACTAGGCCATCCTCCTAGTAACATTCTTTGTAAAATCATTTCGAAAATGAAGTTTAGTGATTTTAAACAATGTAGGGCTTGTAATCTTGGAAAACAAACTAAACTTCCCTTTGTGCATTCGAAAACTTGCTATAATGAAATGTTTGATCTTGTTCACTCTAATCTATGGACTTCTCCTTTAGAATCTCACAAATGCTTTAGATATTTTGTCACATTCATTGATCACAAGTCAAGATACACTTAGATATACTTGATTAAAAACAAATCAGAGACCTTGTCATGTTTTAAAGAGTTTGTTTCCTTAATTGAAAATCAACTTGGCAAAAGGATTAAGATTCTTAGGAACGACAATGGGGGAGAATATACTAGTCATGCCTTTGAGAATTACTTGTGCATTTTAGGGATAGTTTATCAAACAACTTGCCCCTACACACCTAAACAAAATGGTGTGGCCAAGCGAAAAAATTGACACATCTTAGATGTAGGAAGGTCATTAATGTTTCATTACAATGTCCCTAAAAGATATTGGAATGAAGCCATTCTCACAGCCATACATTTGATAAATCGTATACCTTTGAAGTTATTGAATGGAAAATCTCCTTTTGAATTGTTGCATAATAGGCAACCAAACTTATCTTATCTAAAGGTATTTGGCTGTACTTGTTATGTTCACATCCCTAATCATGCTAGAGATAAATTGAGTCATAGGAGTGTAAAGTGCATATTTTTAGGGTATTGCATTGATAAAAAAAGGGTTATAAATGTTTAGATCCTTTTACAAATGAGAAATTCTTGTCAAGAAATGTTACTTTTTTGGAAAGTGATCCTTACTTTGATAAAGTGAGAAATGAAGGAGAAACCAAAGAGGATCCTCTTCCCTTATCTATTGTAGGTAACCGGTTGAGTTTGTTAAGGAATAATGATCAAATCAATAATGGAGTTAGTTTGAATGAAAGCGAAAAAGAGGATTTCTATCTATGAAGATTCAACACAACAGAATGATGATATTCATGAACCATTGGAATCAAATGAAGAACAAAACATAGTTAGCGAAAGTCAAAGTGAGGAAACACCTTGTGATGAGCACCCTAATGGTCAATTAGTTTTAGAACATGAAATCCCATTTAGTTCCTCACGGTGGGTCAAAATGAGAGAGAGTCTGATTCTTCATCACATGATCAAAATTTTTCTCTTAGAAGATCTCAAAAGAATTAGGAAGCCTCCATCCGAATGGCAGAAAAATAGGGTATTCTTTTATGGGAACAAAGTCACAGCACATCCTATAGAAAATTATTATACCTTAGATAATGTTAAAGAGAGTTATAGAGTGTTTTTTAAGCAAATTGGATAGTTTGAAAGAGCCATCTTGCTACAAACGATGCCAAGGACATTCCTATTTTGGAGAAATACCATGGATGAGGAGTTGGAAGCTTTAGTTAAGAATAAGACATGGGAAATTGTTACTCTTCTCCAAGGTAAGAAAACAGTTGGGTGTAAATGGGTGTACAAAACCAAGTTGAAGAGTGATGGTTCTATTGAGAAACATAAAGCTAGATTGGTTGCTAAAGGATTCACTCAAACCTATGGTTTAGATTACACTAAGACATTTGCTCTAGTAGCGAAAATGAACACCATTATAGTTATTTTGTCCTTAGCCACTAATTATGAATGGGAAATGTATCAAATGGATGTTCGAAATGCTTTTCTCCAGGGGGAATTAGAAGAAGAGGTTTACATGGATATCCCACAAGGATACAACATTAAAGTACCAAAACCGCATGTGTGTAAGCTTAGAAAAGCCATTTATGGCTTAAAACAATCTCCTAGGGCTTGGTACTCTAAAGTTGCTAGGTGCTTTAACTTCTCAACACTTTAAGGTTAATAGTGTTGATCACTTTTTATTCATAAAACACTCCAATAATGGTATTATTGTTGTGATAATATATGTGGACGATATCATTATAACAGGAGTGATACTTTGGGAATAAATAGCACTAAAAGTTATTTAAAGTCTACTTTTGATATTAAAGACCTTGGACACTTACGGTATTTTCTAGGTATAGAAATAGCCCATTCTAATAAAGGGTTATTTCTATCCCAAAGAAAATACAAACTTGATCTTTTGAAAGAAACAGGTAAGCTTGGAGGGAAGATAACATCAACACCAATTGAAGACAAGCCAAAAAGAAGGAGGGCAAACCAATTGAAAGACATCAAGCAATATCAAAGAATTGTGGGTAAGTTAATCTATTTAACTATTACTAGACCTGACATTTCTTTTGCTGTGAATCAGGTAAGCCAATTCATGACTTGTCCAATGACCAATCACATGGAAATGGTGGACCGAATACTTAAATATCTCAAAGGGAACTCTAGGACAAGGAATACTCATGAAGAAACATGGACATCACCAAATTTTTGCCTACACAGATGCTGATTGGGCAAGAAGCATTGAAGATCGCAAGTCTACAACTGGATATTGCACTTTTGTTGGTGGGAATTTAGTGACTTGGAAGAGCAAAAAGCAAACCGTGGTGGCCAAATCAAGTGCCGAAGCTGAATATAGAGCAATGGCTTCAACCACCAATGAATTAATATGGTTAAAGGCATTAGTTGAAGATTTGGGTTTTAATATTGAGGCACCTATGAAGCCACATTGTGATAACAAAATCGGTGATACATATTGCAAACAATCCAGTGTTTCATGAGAGGACCAAGCACATAGAGGTAGATTGTCACTTTATAAGAGAAAAGTATTTGAACATGACAATCTCAATGCCTTATGTCAAGAGTGAAGATCAATTGGCGGACATATTCACCAAACCTCTGAGTATTCAACAACTCCAAAAGTTTGTATGCAAGTTGAACTTGATCAATTTGTTCAAGCCCAACTTGAGGGGGAGTGTTGAAGATGACAAGATTGAGGGTTGAGATATAAAAAGCCCAAATAACTCTTTGATTGGCCTATGGACACCCATATCAAGCCCAAATCCCATTTCAAGCTAACCACTAAAGGACGAAATAATAGCTAGTTCTTGAAATTGAAAGATATGTTGCTTGCGTTGGGGTCTCAATGTCTTGTCCCAACTTTTCTACACCTTAAGGGTTAGAATGACTTCTAAAACCTCTCCTAACTTGCGTTGGGGTCTCAATGTCTTGTCCCCTAAGCTGTCCTTTGGGATAGATTAATGAATTAAGGATATGTTGGATAGGCAAGACAACTCTTAAACCTATCACAACTTGCCTTGGTTGAAGAAGACAACTCTTGACTTCAACCTAAGCTCTTAAACAAGGAAGACAATTCTTCACCTTGTCTTAAGCCCAAGTTATCTCAAGATAACTCTTGAAAGATAACTGAAATATAAACAAGAATAACAAAACTTGATTCTTGATTAATGAAAAAAACATACAAATTTAGAGCATCTCCTTATGCTAACAAATAATGGGTTGTATTTATAGTATTAGACAGCCTTTTCCTAATTTAACTAGTACTTAAGTTCTTTATCCACTTAGGACAAGTTTTTCTAAGCCAACAAGGTTTCCTAAGACATCTAGAATCTCATCAAAAGAGACCTTATCCAAATGTTTTCTAATTCTACTAGGAGTCTTGGTCTTGTTGATTGACTAAACCTCTTTATCCTTATCTTATGCTATCTCCTACAGCTGTTGGTCTTTATCTTTCTATTTCCTTCTAAGATTAGGACTTCCTTATGGTGTGTCCTTCTGTCCCTATGACTTCTTCTTGACATGAACAACTTGTTGAAGCTAAACCCTTTACAAGGTCCTGCTGCTACTAGAGTTCTTCATGTCGTACACATCCTTCTCTTGCTCGAATTGCACCATGCGTATCTGGCTGATGTTGGAGTTCTTCTTGGCTCGAATTGCACCATGCCCATTGCCTTTCCTGCATACTTAGGTTCTCAACAGCTCAGCAGTGCATGGAACAAACTTTTGGGAGAGACCCGAACATCCCCATGGGCGCGGCAGTGGCGTTGGTCATGTTTGGCAGTGGTGTTGGACATGTTTGGCAGTGCACAGGATGAACTTCTGGGAGCGATTGAAAAATTTCCACGGGCATGGTAAAGGCATTGGGCACGCTATGCAGTGCACAGAATGAGCTTCCGGGACCAATGGAACATCCCTGTGGGTGCAGCAGTGGCTTCGGCCACATTCGGCCTGCATAGGTCAAACTTCCAGAGCGACTGGAACTTCTCCGTGGGCCCTGCAGAGATTTAAGGCACATTTGCCAGTGGGCAGGATGAACTTCCGAGAGGGGCCGGAACATCACCACAGGTGCAGCAGAGGCATTGGACACGTTCGGCAGTGTGCGGGACAAACTTTCAGGAGCGACGGGAACATCCCCTCGAGTGCGGTAGCGGCATCGTTCGTGTCCTGCAGTGTGCAGGACAAACTTTCGGCAGCCACCGGAACATACCATCGGCTGCAGCAGCGGCGTCAGACATGTTCGACAGTGCACGGGACAAACTTCAGGCAGTGACCGGAACGTCCCCGTGGGACAGCAGAAGCTTTGGACGATTGGGCAATGTACAGGATGAACTTTTGAGAGTGACTGGAATGTGCCCGTAGGTGTGGCTGAGGCATCGGACATGTTTGGTAGTGCATGGGATGAACTTCTGCAATCAACCAAAACATCCCCGCTGGTGCAGTAAAGGCATTAGACACATTGGGAAGTGCACAGGACAAACTTCCAGGAGCAGCCGGAACATCTCCCGATGGTGCAGCAGCGGAGTCGCTCATGTTTGGCAGTACGCAAGATGAACATCCAGAAGACACCAGAACATCCCCCCTTCGCGTGGTAGTGGTGTCTAACACGTTCGGCAGTGCATGGGATAAACTTCTGAGAGCGACCAGGACATGCCCATGGATGTGGCGGAGGTGTGGGATGCATTCAACAGTGTACAGGACAAACTTCTAGGAGTCACTAAAAAATCCCCACAAGCTTGGCAGAGGCGTCAAACCCGTTCGGTAGTGCTCGGGACAAACTTCTGGGAGCAACCAAAACATCCACATAGGTGTGGCAAAAGCATTGGGGGTGTTTGGCAGTGCAGGGGACGAATTTTCAAGAGTGACCGGAACATCCCCGTGGGCGTGGCAGTAGCATCAGACAAGTTTGGTAGTGCAAAGAATGAACTTCTGGGAGCAACCGGAACATCCCCACCGATGTAGCAAAGGCATCAGGCATGTTGGACAGTGTGTGAGATGAACATCTGGGTGCAACCGAAACATCCAAGCGGGCACGGCGGCTTGGAGACATTCGCCTGTGCTTAGGATGAACTTTCGGGAGTGACCGGAACATCCCCGTGGGTGCAGCATGGGCATGGTGCATGTTTGGAAGTGCGCATGTTTGAAAGGCCAGATATCATCAAGTACACATGAAAGAAGAGGACATGCAGAGACAACATTTCGGACTTATAGTGGACACTACGAGTACTTAGTCATGCCCTTCGGACTATGCAACGCACCTCCACCTTTCAAGCGGCCATGAACAACATCTTCAAACCTTATTTGCACAGGTTTGTTTTAGTTTTCTTTGATAACATTTTGGTCTATTCCAGGAGCCACAATGATCACATAGAGCACTTAGGAAAAGTGCTAGAAATGTTAAGAAGAAATTGGTTCGTCATCAAGCCATCCAAGTGCACATTCATGCAAGAGGAGCTTGAATACCGCAGTCACATCATTTCAGAAAAAGGAGTGAAGGTAGACCAATGTAAAATAGGAGCCATACAAACATGGCCAACTCCAAATAATGTCACAGGACTTAAAGGATTTCTAGGTTTGATAGGCTACTATCATCGATTTGTTTGCAAATATGGTGCCATAGCAAAACCACTAACAGATTTGCTAAAGAAGGATGGATTCCTATGGACAGAAAAGAGTGAAGACTCATTCAAATTGTTGAAGCAAGCCATGTGTGAGACCCCGGTGTTAGCACTGCCCGACTTCAACCAAACCTTCGAGCTTCACACTGACACATGTCAACATGGAATAGGTGCTGTCTTGAGTCAAGTCGGAAGACCTATTGCATACATGAGCAGAGTCTTAGGGCCCATGAAGAAGGAATGGTCAATATATGCAAAGGAGATGTTGGCTATCATCCATGCAGTCAAGGTATGGTGACCTTACCTTCTTCGGAGGAAATTCCTGATCATTACAGATCAACAACCCTTGAGAAGCCTCATAGAACAGAAAATTACCACCCTAGAGCAGCAGAAGTTCCTTGTCAAATTGCTAGGTTACAAGTATAAAATAATCAACAAGCCTAGCAAGGAAAATAAAGTGGCAGACATATTATCTAGAAACAATGGAGGTCAAGCATTGTGGACAACATGTAAGCCTAATGACACATGCCTCACTGCCATTAGCAGAGCAGAGTGGAATGTATGGACAGAAATCAATGAGGTAATAGGGATTGATCCCCAAAGCCAAGAGCTCATTGAAAGGATCAAGAATTTCAAACCTAAGGTTAGTAAACTCACCCTTAAGAATGGATATATTTGGCACAACCAGCAGGTGTATGTACCAAACATACAAGGACTAAGGGGGAAGATCTTGAATCACTTCCACAACTCATGGGAAGGAGGACATTGAGGATGGTTCCGTACTTACATATGGATCAAGCTATTCTTTTAGTTGGAAGGATTCATGGCAGAAGTCAAGAAGAAAGACAGCAATTGTGACATTTGCCCATGGATAAAACCAGAAGATGGCAAGACCAAAGGATTGCTACAACCTTTGCCATTACCCACAAGTTTGGGAAGACTACAATGACTTCCAGCAAACTTCCACCTTGAGGACAAGGTGAGTCTTCAAGAAAGGGGGATTGTTGAGAACCTAAGTATGCAGGAAATGAAACGGGCAGAAAATGAGGCAGCAAAGGAGAGCATGGTCCAGAAAATGTGCACAACAAGCATGGCAACAGCAAGTGTGCAGCCCAGCAATGAGGCCTGGCCAATATTTGACTTAATCCTAATCAATGAAAGATATTCCTGCCAACAGGAGTTCAGCAGAAAAGTATATTCACATCAAGAAGAACTCCAGTAGCAGTAGAACGCCCATGTCAAGAAGAGCTCCAGCAGTAAGAGGACATTTACACCAAGCAGAGTTCCAGCAGCAGTAGAAGCAGAGTTCTAGCAGCAGCAGGACATCCATGCCAAGAAGAGCTCTATTAGCGGCAAGACACTCATGATGAGTTCCAGTAGCAATAGCATAGTCATGACAAGAAGAATTCTAAGGGCAGAAGGATATGCATTCAAAGTCCTAGTCTTAGAAGGATTAGGCAAGAGGAAGTGCACCGTTGTAAAATACAAGATAAAGTAGGAATTCTAGTCTAGGTAGAAATTCAAGAAAGACCAAGAATCCCAGTAGAATTAGGAAACATTTGGATAAGGACTATCTTGATAATGTTTTAGTTGACTTAGAAAAGCTTGTTGACTTAGGAAAACATATCCTAAGTGGATAAGGAACCTAAGTACTAGTTAAATTAGGATAAGGTTGTCCTAGGACCATAAATACAGCCCATTATTTGTGAGGAGCTGATATGCTCCGAATTTTGTTAGTTTCTCATTCAATAATCAAGAATCAAAGGTTAGCATTCTTTCTTACTTTCTTGTTTATATTTTTGGTTGTCTTTTAAGAGTTGTCTTGAGATAACTTGGGCTTAAGACAAGGTTAAGAGTTGTCTTCCTTGCTTAAGAGCTAAGGTTGAAGTTAAGAGTTGTTTTCTTCAACCAAGGCAAGTTGTGATAGGTTTAAGAGTTGTCTTGCCTATCCAACATATCCTTATATATATTAGTTAACCCGAAGGACAGCTTAGGGGACATAAATATAAGAAAAGAACTCAAGAATCAAATGGGACAGCAAGTTAGGAAGGATTCTAGTAGGCGCTGACCCCTAAGGTGTAAAAAAGTTGGGGAAAAAAATCAGGACCCCAACAGTACGGCAGTGCATGGAAAAAAATTCTAGGAGCAACCGGAACTTCATCACGGGTGTGGCATAGGTGTCAGGCGTGTGCAGCAGTGCACGAGACGAACTTTTTGGTGCGCACGACATGTACCTACAGGCACAGCAGAGGCATCGGGTGCATTTAGCAGTGTGCAAGAAGAACTTCCGGGAGTGACTGAAACTTTCCCACGAGTACGGTGGCGTCAGACATGTTCGGCAGTGCGGGTGACGAACTTCTGAGACCGACTAGAACATCCCCACTGGCGGGGCAGAGGCATCGAGCGTGTTTGGCAGTGTGCAGTACGAACTTTAGCGAGTGACTGGAACATCCACGTGGGAGTGGAAGTGGCATTGCGTACATTCAGTAGCATGCAGGACGAACTTCCTGGCACGACTGGAAAATCCCTGTAGCTTTAGCAGAGGCATAAGGAGCATTCAGCAGTGCTTGGGACAAACTACCAGGAGCGACCAGAACATCCCTGTGGCTGCAGTAGCAGGTTGGGTACGCTCAGCAATGCACGGAGCAAACTTCCAGGAGCAACTGGAACATCCCTGTGGTCGCAGCACAGGCATCGGGCGTGTTTGGCAGTGCTTGGAATGAACTTCTGGGAGCGACTGGAACATCCTTGCTAGTGCGACAGGCTTGGGGCATTGGGCAGTGTGTAGGACAAACTTCCAAGAGTGACTGGAACATCACCGCGGCTGCAGCACAGGTGTTAGGCGCATTCGTTAGTGCACGGGACGAGCTTCCATGAGCGACTGGAAAGTCGCTGTGGGCTCAGCAGAGGTTTCGGACGCATTCGGCGGTGCTCAGGTTGAACTTCCCAGAGTGACTGAAAAATCCCCACAAACACAGAAGAGGTGTCGGGCGCGTTCGGCAGTACACAGAAGGAACTTCCGGGAGCAACTAGAACATCCCCGCCATTGCGGCAGAGGCTCAGGCTGCCTGGTCAGTGCGTAGGAGAACCTCTGGATGTGACCAGATCATTCCAACGGGCGAGACAAAGGAATTGGGCAGGTTGGGCAGTGCATGGGATGAACGTCCAGGAGCAATCGGATCATCCCTGGGGCTGCCACAAAAGCATCGGGCACATTTGACAGTGTGCGGGACGAACTTCTGGGAGCAACCAGAACATCACCGCAGGCATGACAGCCGTGTTGGGCGTGTTTGGCAATGCGTGGGACAAACATCCAAGAGCGACCAGAACATCACTGCAGGCATGGCAGAGGCATCGGGCGCATTTGGCAGTGTGTGGGATGAACTTCCGGGAGGGAATGAACATCCTTGTGGGCGTGACAGCGGCGTAGGGCGCATTCAGCAGTGCACGGACGAACTTCCAGGACCAACCGGAACATCCCCATGGATTTGACTGATGCATTAGGCAAGTTTGACAGTGCACAGGATGAAATTCTGAGAGCGACCAAAATATCCCCACAGGCATGGCAAAGGTGTCGGGTGCATTTGGCTGTGTGTAGGACGAACTTCCGGAAGCGACCCGAATATCCCCATGGGCGTGGCAGGGGCTTTGAGCTCATTATGCAGTGTATGGGACAAACTTTCAGGAGCAACCGGAGCATCCCACGTGGAGACGGCAGGGGCTTCGAGTGTGTTGGGCAGTGCGTGGGACAACCTTCCGGGAGTGAGCGGAAGATCCCCACGGGGGCGGCAGAGGAGTTGGGAGCTTTTGGCAGTGCACAGGATGAAGTTCTGGGAGCAACCAGAACATCCTCACAGGTGTGGCAGCAGCATCGGGTGCACTCATCAGTGTGCAGGACAAACTTCTGGGGGCAACTGAAGTATACCTGCAAATGTGGCAGAGGCTTTGGGTGCATTTGGCAGTGCACGGGACAAGCTTTTAGGAGCGACCGGAACATCCCCTCAAGCACGGCAGCAGCATCAGGTGCCTTTAGCAGTGTGGACGAACTTCTGAAGGCAACCCGAACATCCGAGTGGGCACAGTAAAGGCATCGGACACATTTGGCAATGCGCCTAACGAACTTCCAGGAGCGAGCTGAACATTCCCATGGGTTCAGTAGCAGCACTCGACACATTCGGCAGTACATGGGACAAACTTCAAGGAGTGGCCTGAACATCCTAGCAGGCGTGGCAGAGGCTTCAGGCATATTGGGCAGTGTATGGGACGAGCTTCCAGGAGCGACCCAAACATCCCCTTGGGCATGTTCAGCATTGTGCAAGATGAACTTTTAGGAGCAACCGGAACACACCGCAGGTGCGGCAAAGGTTTCAGGCGCATTGGATAGTGTGCGGGATGAACTTCCAAGAGTGGTCAAAAACTCCCCATGGCCTTGGCAAATGTGTCGGACACAATTAATAGAGCTCTAGACGAACTTCCAGGAGCAACTGAAACATCCACACGAGCATGGCAGAGGCATAAAGCATGTTCGGTAGTGTGCAGGATGAAGTTCCTGGAGCAACCGGAACTTCCCAGCGGGTGTGGCAAAGGCATCAGTTGCGTTCGGCAGTGCTCAAGATGAACTTCCGGGAGTGACTGGAACACCCCCGTGGGCACGGCAGCAGTATCGGGTGCATTTTGCAATGCGTAGGATGAACTTTGGAGATGACCAGAACATCCCCTCAAGCACGGCAGCGGCTTTGGACGCCTTCGGCAGTGCACAGGATGAACTTCCGGGAGTGACTCAAACATCCCCATGGGTGTGGATTGACGTTAGACACGTTTCGCCAGTGCATGGCACAGGCTTCAGACGTGTTGGGCAGTGCATGGGATGAACTTTTGGGAGTGACCCAAACATCCCTGTTGGTGCATTCGGCAGTGCACAGGATGAACTTTCGAGAGCAACCGGAACATGCCCGCAGGGATGGTAGAGGCATTGGGCACATCCAACAGTGCACAGGATGAACTTCTGGGATTGACCAGAACATGCCCGCTAGCGCGGCAGAGGCTTTGGGTGCGTTGGGCAGTGTGCGAGATGAACTTCAGGGAGTGGCTGGAAAATCCCTGCAGGCTTAGCAGATGTGTCGGACTGATTGGGCAGAGCTCAGGATGAACTTCTCAGAGCGACCAGAACATCCCCGTAGGCAAGGCCGAGGCTTCAAGTGTGCTGGGCAATGCACGGAATGAACACCTAAGAGTGACCAGAACACGCCCACAGGCGCGACAGCGGCACGGGACAGATTCATCAGTGCATGGGATGAACTGATGGCAGTGACCGAAAAATCCCGTGGGCTCAGTGGAAGTGTCAGACGCATACGACAGTGCTCGGGACGAACTTTCGAGAGCAATAGGAACATTCCCACAGAAGTGGCAGAGGCTTCGGGTCCGTTCGGCAGTGTGCAGGGCAAAATTCCGGGAGCAACTGGAACATCCCTGTGGGCACAACAGCGGCGTCGGACACGTTCGGCAGTGTGTGGGATGAACTTGCGGGAGCAAACGGAACATCCCTGTGGGTGCGGCAAAGGCTTCTGGCACGTTGGGCAGTGCGTGGCACTAGTTTCCGGGAGCAACCTGAATATCCCCACAGGCACGGCAGTGGCATCGGGTGTATTTGACATTGTGTGGGATGAACTTCAAGGAGTGGCCAGAACCTCCCTGTAGGCACGGCACTAGCGTTTGGGAGTGCACTGGATGAACTTCTGGGAGCGATCGGAAAATCACCGCAGGCTTGGCAGAGGTGTTGGAAACATTTGGTATTGCTCGGGACAAACTTTCGAGAGCAACCAGAACAACCCTGCTAGTGCGCCAGAGGCTTCAGGCTTGTTGGGCAATGTGCAGGACAAACTTTCGGGTGTGACTGGAACATCCCCTCGGGTGCGGTAGAGGCATCAGGCATATTCAATAGTGCACGCGACGAACTTTGGGACTTACTAGAACAACCTTGTGAGTGCAGTAGAAGCATCAGGCACATCCGCCAGTGTGCGGGCAAACTTCCGAGATCAACCAGAGCATCTCCGTGGGTGCAGCAGAAGCGCTGTGAGCGTTTAGCAGTGCACAGAACAAACTTCTGGCAGCTACTGAAACATTACCCTGGGCACGGCAGAGGCTTCCAGCACACTGGGCAGTACGAGGGATGAACTTTTGGGAGCGACTTGAATATCCCCATGGGTTCAAGTGATGTTTGGCACATCTAGCAGTGCACGGGATGAAGTTTCAGCAGTAACCGAAAAATCCCCAGGGGCTTAGCAGTGGCATTAGATGTGTTCATTAGTGCTTGGGACGAACTTCTGGGAGTGATCAGAACATCTCCACAAGCAAGGTAGTGGTGTTAGACACATTTGGCAATGTGCGGTACGAATTTCTGGGAGCGACCAAAACATCCCTGCCACTACGGCAGAGGCTTCAGGCACATTGGGCATTTCCCAATATGAACTTCTAGGAGCAACCAGAACATCCTTGAGGCCATGACAGAGGTGTCGGGTGCGTTTAGTAGTGCGTGGGACAAACTTCCAGGAGTGACCGGAACATCACCGCGGGCGCAGCAGTGCAGTTGGGCGCATTGGGCAGTGCACAGGATGGACATCCCTGATCAACCTGAACATCTCCTTGGGTGCGGCAGAGGCATCCACTGCATTTCAGTAGTGAGCGGGATGAACTTCTGGGAGCAACTGGAACATCCCTGTGGCATGGCAGAGGCTTTGGGCAGGTTGGACAGTGCGCAGGATGAGCTTCCAGGAGTTTTCGGAACATCTCCGCGAGCATAGCAGAGGTGTCAGGCATGTTCTGCAGTGAGCAGGACGAACTTTGACGAGCGACCGGAACATCCACGCAGGTGCGGCAGCAGCATCGGGCCTGTTCTGCAGTGCATGGAATGAATTTTCGGGAGCGACCGGGACATCCCCGTGGGTGCATATGGCAGTGTGTGGGATGAACTTTGGGGAACAACCAAAACATCCCTACATGTGTGGCAGATGCTTTCTGCACTGCATGGGATGAACTTCTAGGAGCGACTGGAACATTCCCACGGGTGTGGCATTGGACATATTCGGCATGTGCGGGACAAACTTCCAAGAGCAACCAGAACATCCCCACATGTGTGGCAGAGGCATCAGGCGCGGTTGCCAGTGTGCAGGACAAACTTCCGGGAGAGACCAGAACATATCTGCGGGCAGGGTGGAGGCATCATGCATGTTTGGTAGATCGCTGGGCGAACTTCCAGGAGTGACCTGAACATCCCCTCGGGTGCGACAGAGGCTTTGGGCACATTGGGCAGTGCACAAGATGAACTTCCGGGAGCAACCAAAACATCCCTGCAGGCGGGGTAGAGGAATCGGGCGTGTTCTGTGGTGTGTGGGACTGGGATAGATGTCCCACTGCTGCCGGAATTCTTCTTTGCATGGATGTCTTGCTGCTGCTGTAACTCTGCTTGGCGTAAATGTCCTTCATTAATTAGGATTAAGTCAAATACTGGCCAGGCCTCATTGCTGGGCTGCATACTTGCTGTTGCCATGCTTTTTGTGCACATTTTCTGGCCCATGCTCTCCTTTGCCACCCCATTTTTTGTCCACTGCCTTTCCTGCATACTTAGTTCTCAACAATCCCCCTTTCTTGAAGACTCACCTTGTCCTCAAGGTGAAAGTTGGAAAACTGCCGCTGGATGTCATTATAGTCTTTCCAAACTTGTATGAGTAATGGCAAAGGTTGTAGCAATCCCTTGGTCTTGCCATCTTCTGGTTTTATCCATGGACAAATGTCACAATTGCTGTCTTTCTTCTTGACTTCTGCCTTGAATCCTTCCCACCAAAAGAATAGCTTGATCTGCATGTAAGTGCGGAACCATCCTGAATGTCCTCCTTCCCGTGAGTTGTGGAAGTGATTCAAGATCTTCCCTCTTACTCTGATATGTTTTGTACATACACCTGCTGGTTGTGCCAAATATATCCATTCTTAAGGGTGAATTTACTAACCTTAGGGTCAAAATTTCTTGATCTTCTTAATGAGTTCTAGCTTTAGGGATCAATCTCTAGTGCCTCTTTGATTTCTGTCTATACATTCCACTCCGCTCTGCTAATGGCAGTAAGGCATGTGTTATTAGGCTCACATGCTGTCCACAATGCTTGACCTCCATTGCTTCTGGATAATGCGTCTGCCACCTTGTTTTCCTTGCCCGGTTTGTAGGTTATTTTATACTCGTATCCTAGCAACTTGACAAGGATTTTTTGCTGTCCCAGTGTGGTGATTTTCTGCTCCGTGAGGCTTCTCAAGGGTTGTTGATCTGTAATGATCAGGAACTTCCTCCCAAGAAGGTAAGGTCACCATACCTTGACTGCATGGATGATGGCCAACATCTCCTTGGCGTATACTGACCATTCCTTCTTCATGGACCCTATGACTCTGCTCATGCATGCAATAAGGCTTCCGGCTTGATTCAGGACAGCACCTATTCCATCTTGACATGCGTCGGAGTGAAGCTCAAAGGTTTGGTTGAAGTCAGGCAGTGCTAGCACCGAGGGTCTTACACATGGCTTGCTTGAATAACTTGAATGCGTCTTCACTCTTCTCTGTCCATAGGAATCTGTCCTTCTTCAACAAATCCATTAATGGTTTTGCTATGGTGCCATATTTGTGGACAAATCGGCAGGTAGTAGCCCGTCAAGCCTAGAAATCCTCTAAGTTCTGTGACATTTTTAGGAGTAGCCATGTTTGCATGGCTCCTATTTTCCATTGGTCTACCTTCACTCCATCTCCGGATATGATGTGACCAAGGTAGTCAAGCTCTTCTTGTATGAATGTGCACTTGGATGGCTTGATAACGAAGCGATTTCTTCTTAACACCTCCAACACTTTTGCTAAGTGTTCTATATGATCATCATGGTTCTTGGAATAGACCAAAATGTCATCAAAGAAAACTAATACAAACCTGTGCAAATAAGGTTTGAAGATGTCATTCATGGCTGCTTGAAAGGTGGAGGGTGCATTGCATAGTCTGAAGGGCATGACTAGGTACTTGTAGTGTTCGTCTCGCATCTATCAATCAACACCAAAACATTCTTGTTGTTTATGGTTGCGAACAGTCTCATTGTAGTAGGTTTGGTGGTTGCTCCTACTGGATGCAAGTTGATTTCACCTTTTTTCGCATGATCCAGGGAAGGTACTGCCTCTGCTTCCTCCTTGCTGTCCATGCGGCTTTCTTGATCTTCCTGCATCACTATTGGATCCCCTTTTGCTAATTTTTTGAGTGCTAGAGAAATCCTTAACGTTGCATGGAATGTCTAGATCTACAGTGTTCAAGCTGTAACACGGATAATCATCATTCTATCTAGGGAATTGAAGGTCTAAGACAGTGCAGATGATGGCTTTTGATCAATATTTGTCTTTGAAAAACTTTCTGCATGCTATGCATATTTTCTGCTGCAATTTGAACAATGAATGGTCTAAAGGTCTCATTTCTTGCAACTTATGATGCTGTCCGTGAAAGATCAGCAAGTCCTTCGATCTGCAAAGATATATCAAGACATTTGGTAGATGCATTGTTTGACTCATCACAAGACATCTGCATCTTTATTTTGGCATTCGAACATATCAAGTCATGTCTTGGAACACTTGTGTCCTTATTGTTGCTATCATATGGAAGTGCATATGCATCTCCTATGCACAATTCTTTTCCTCTACTGTCATCAACTGGAATTGTTGGTGATGAAACGTCTTCACTTGTTCTCTAGATTTGCATCTCAGGAGGCGGAGATGAGTATTCCAAGTTCTGAACTAGTAAAGCACTCTTAGAATTTGATAAAGCAAAGACTTGACTCCCATCAAACTCGTAGCAAATATTGGTAATTCTGGAGGGGCCGAATCTGTACATGAATTCTTGTGTGAGCCTTGTCCAGCCAATCCTTCTACCGTCTCTACCATAGGTGGCCTTAAGCCAACACCACCATTGATTGGCCCTCCCACACAGGTGATAGGATGCAAAATCAACCTTTTTACCCCTCTCTAAAACTTGTTTCTCAAAGTAGAATTCAGCTTTGGAGATCCATTCAATTGGATCTCCTTTCTCAAAGGTAGGGAATTTGATTTTTACCTTTGGCTGGGTGTAGTGGCTTGGGCTGTCATAGTGCTGCCATTCCTCTCCCCTATTTGTCCGCCAAAGTTCTGCCTCATGATGACACTGCATTCTCCTTAGCTACCACCTCTGCCTTTAATCCAAGACCTCATTGTTGCTATACACATCATAGGGGTCATGGGGCTGGTGCAAATTTAGTGGCACCTCCCTTCTGCTCCCTAGACTCATGCCCACTCTCCCTTTTTCTTGAGAGGGAAGCTGCTCATGCTTATAATCTTCCCTCGTGCTCATGGTGTCGTGAGATTTTTGAATGCACCCTTCTAGGTTGCTGTGGTAGTATGATGCTCCTTCTTTGCTTGGTTTGGCTTTGCCTTCCAGCCACTCGGGGTGTATCCCTCTTCAACTGCTCCAGGGAATGGATGATGGATGAAAGCTGTGGTTTTGTATCACTTACCTAGTCATTGGGTGAGCGTTGGTTCCTCTCTAAGGTCAAAATTCTTTAAAAGTCCTTGTTAGTTCGCTATTGTGGTGAAGGTGAATGCTACCTTGATGACATGGTGACTATGCTGTCCTTTCAATTGAATGGTGTTCATGCTGATCTCTCAACGAGAGCACCAATTTGTTGGGGTCAGCACGACTTTCTAAAACCTTTCTTAACCTGCTATCCCATTTGATTCTTAAGTTCTTTTCTTAGATTTACGTCCCCTAAGCTGTCTTTTGGGATTAACTAATGAATAAAAGATATGTTGGGTAGGCAAGACAACTCTTAAACCTATCACAACTTGCCTTGGTTGAAGAAGACAACTCTTAACTTCAACCTAAGCTCTTAAGCAAGGAAGACTACTCTTCACCTTGACTTAAGCCCAAGTTATCTCAAGACAATTCTTAAAAGATAACCAAAATATAAACAAGAATATACGCAAGAATGCTAATCTTTATTCTTGATTAATGAATGAAAATATACAAATTCGGAACATATCTTTATGCTAACAAATAATGGATTGTATTTATAGTATTGGACAGTGTTTTCCTAATTTAACAAGTACTTAAGTTCCTTATCTACTTAGGATAAGTTTTCTTAAGTCAACAAGGTTTTCTAAGACAATTAGAACCTTATCAAGATAGACCTTATCCAAAGGTATCCTAATCCTACTAGGATTCTTGGTCTTTCTTGATTATCTACCTAGACTAGAATTCCTGCCTTATCTTGGCTTCCTCTTGGCTTATCCTTCTAGGACTAGGACTCTCAATACTTATCCTTTTGACCTTAGAATTCTTCTTGTTGCGACTATCCTATTGCTACTGAAACTCATCATGCGTGTCCTATTGCTGATAGAACTCTTCTTGGCATAGATGTCTTGCTGCTGCTGGAACTCTGCTTGGCATAGATGTCCTGCTGCTGCTGGAATTCTCCTTGGCATGGATGCCCTGCTCTGCTGGAACTCTGCTTGGCATAGATGTTCTACTGCTCCTGGAATTCTCCTTGGTGTAAATGTCCTTCATTAACTAGGATTAAGTCAAATACTGGCTAGGCTTCACTGCTGTGCTGCATACTTGTTATTGCCATGCTTGTTGTTCACATTTTCTGGCCCATGCTTTCCTTAGCTGCCCCATTTTTTGCCCACTGCCTTTCCTGCATACTTAGGTTGTCAAGAGTTTGGCAGTGCATGGGATGAACTTATGGGAGTGACTGAAACATTCACTCGGGTGCGGCAAGGGCGTTAGACGCATTTAGTAGTGCTCGGGATAAACTTCCAAAAGCAACCAGAACATCCCCACGGGCAAGATAGATGAATCGGTTGTGTTTTAGCACTTTTTCATTTAGGTTCTATGCTTTCTTTTATATCCCACACATTTCCTAGAAGATAAAATATCACACTTGCATTGTTAGGTGAAGAGTTGTACATGGGGACTCCTTCAGGGAATTTAATTCATGTTCAAGATGTGCTAAAATCATGTAAAATTAAGTTAGGGGATAGAGTGTTGTTGGCAGACTTGATTATTTTGAAAATGTATGATTTTGAAGTTATTTTGGGTATGGATTGGTTGTCTACTTACCATGCAAATATTAAATGTTTTGAGAAGAAAGTAGTATTTCAGCCACCTGGTGAGCCTAAATTCAAGGTGTTAAGTTATCATTGATGCCAACGGTAATTTTTGCATTACAAGCTTGGAAGAGTTTGAGGAAAGGTTGTTTTGGTTTATTAGCAAGTGTTATTGATATCGAGAAAAATTAAGTGAAAATTCAAGGTGTTCTTCTAGCAAATGAGTTTATTGATGTTTTTTTTCTAAGGATTTACCTGGTATTCCTCCGAATCGTGAGATTGAATTCAATATAGAAGTCATTTTAGGGACAAATTCGATATCAAAGACACCTTATCGAATGGCACCAATAGAACTCAAAGAATTCAAGGAGCAGCTACAAGAATTACTTGAGATAGGCTTTATTCGACCAAATGTTTCACCATGGGGTGCACTAGTTTTGTTTGCCAAGAAAAAGGATCAATCAATTCATTTGTCATCAATTATAAAGAGTTGAATCGAGTGACAATGAAAAATAGATATCCCCTTCCAAGAATTGAAGATTTGTTTGATCAATTATAGGGAGCATTAATGTTTTCTAAAATTGTTCTTAGATCTAGTTATTATAAATTGAAGGTCAAGAAAGAAGACATTTCTAAAATAGCTTGTCAAACCAGGTATGGGCATTATAAGTTTAAAGTGATGCCATTTGGGTTGACTAATGCACCTGCTACTTTTATGGATCTTATGAATTGAATATTCAAGAATTACCTAGACAAAATTGTGATCATGTTTATTGATGATATCTTGGTGATTCTAAAAGTAAAGAGGAGCTCAAAGAACATTTAAGAGTTGTGTTACAAGTTTTAAGCCAAAAATAACTTTATGCAAAATTCAAAAATGTGTGAATTTTGGTTAGACCGTATAACCTTTTTTGGGACATGTCATCTCTTTAGAAGGAGTCTTAGTGGATCCAAGCAAAATAAAAGTAGTGATGGAGTGGCATAGAACAACTAATGTTGAAGAGGTTCAAACTTTTCTTGGATTAGGTAGATATTATAAGCATTTTTGTTGAAGGTTTTATTGGTCAGAAGAACGCGACAAAAGTTTTGAAAAGCTTAAAATGCGGTTAGTCAATGCTCTAGTGTTAACCATTTCTTGTGCATCTTGAGTAATGTTTGACATGTCAGAAAGTCAAGGCAGAGCATCAGAGACCATCTGGATTGTTGAAACCTTTATTGATTCCAAAATAGAAATGGGAACATATAGCCATGGTGTAGCACTTTAGTTTCTTTTAT